>CM075808.1:11190589-11588589 GCA_037975025.1 Excoecaria agallocha | reverse complement strand
AGGGAACAAGAATAACACTTAGGAGTATCTATAGAAGTGAATTAGTTAACTTGATAGTTAAAAATTAAAAAGATTGACATTGCTAATGACCTTTAAAAAAAACGTACAATAGTTGATTATCACAAGTCATAATATGATGTGGATGTGTTGATCTTCTACTTATTTCCTTTCCGCTTGAAAAAAATAAATAAATAGATAAATAAATGGAAAATCAACCAAATATTATATGAAACATGTTTCAATACTAAGAAGTTTTGATCTTAATACGAATATTTCTATTTTTTTCTAGATATGAGTAGCTTTTCTTAATTTAGCAATGTGTTGCTATCTGCTATGCAAGTCATTACCATAAAAATCAGTTTTAATGTAAGACCTGCTGTGCCTCTTTTTTTTTTTTTTTTTTTTCCAGATTCATTTCGACACTGTTAATTCTAAAATAATAAGAACTAAAGTAAGATGAAATCGGACTATATTAGTTAAGCATAATCACCTTTAGATGACCGTGTTAAGAAAAATGTCAATAAACCTTCTTATAATTGATTTTCCTTCTTTACCTCTAACATTGTCCATTAAATTTGCATTTCTTTATGTTGTCTGTTTTATTGAATTCATTTGCTGTGGTTGCTAGCTCTATCTTTAGCAAAAACTAAATACATTGTCAAAAATATTAGCTATTGCCTTTGAATATGCACCTTTATGCAGCCATTGTTCAGGTATTATTAGAGCATGACCCTCTTTTGAGCACAACGGTCGGCCAATCAAATGCAACTCCCCTTATATCTGCTGCTACAAGAGGGCACACTGCTGTAGTTCAAGAGTTGTTGTCCAAAGATTCTAGTCTGGTAGAGATATCTAGATCCAATGGAAAAAATGCATTGCATCTAGCAGCTCGTCAAGGGCACGTAGAAATTGTGAAGGAATTACTTAAGAAAGATGCACAATTGGCCCGTAGAACTGATAAGAAAGGGCAAACTGCATTGCATATGGCCGTTAAAGGGGTAAGTTGTGAGGTGGTGAAGCTGCTACTTCAAACAGATGCTGCTATTGTCATGCTACCAGATAAGTTTGGCAATACAGCATTGCATGTAGCAACAAGAAAGAAACGGACAGAGGTATTCATTATTATTTTAATCCACTCACTATCTCCAAATTTTTTCATTGATTTGTTGATTCAATTAGTCAACCTCTATCTTTGCAGTTTGTGTATTAATTTGGGAAAATCCATACCTTAGTTCCTAAAATTTAACTTTTTTTCATTGAATTCCTAAACTTTCAAAACTATACATTGAGTCTTTGAACTTATCGATTAAAATATATTAAGTCCAAAATGGATGGCTCTAACGACAATGTAATACATATTCGGTTAAAATCGCGTGTATTTAATCGAGTGCTGTCATTTTTTTATGTACATTTTGGATTTAATATGTTTTAGTAGATAAGTTTAGAAAGCTCATGGTGTAGTTTTAAAAATTTAGATACTTAATACGTAGTTTTGAAAATTCATGAACCTAATGTAAATAAATATTAAAGTTCAAGGACTACAATGTGGATTTTTCCTATTAATTTTGATCACTTTATTCACATGGTTTATGACATTTAAGCTTTATGAGTGTAATTTTCTTGTCCAGGCTCTTAAATTCTAGTATATTTGTTAGGACTGATATTTAAAACAGTAATTAAGGATGCCAGATTGACACTTAAACAGGTCTTCCTGCCCAAGTATATGCTATACTATTTGAATTTGTTAAAGAAATATCTCTCTCTAAATGTTAACGAAATATCTAAAACATATCATCTATTAATGTGTTAAAAATTATAAGTGGTGGAAACATTTGCCTCCTATGCTTATGGATTTTTGTGTCTAAGACAAATATTTTCTTTTATTCAAATCATGTAACTTTATTAAAAAAAATAAGTTGATATTAAAAATTATATAGTGAAATTTTCTGGTTATAGAATAATTAAGCAAGCACAATCTTCCTAATGTGTGAATATCCACTATAAACTGGTTTAATTCATTCGAAAATAAATGCATCACCTATTACATGGTAACCTTTATATATATTGCACGGTATAGTGTCGAAGGATATCTTTCATCCCAATTATGAACCATTTTATGATCCTCAAGTTTGCCTTCAATACATCAACAGAAGGTAAACTATTTGTCGAGTTGATTAATTTTAATTTTATATTTTCAATTCAAATATGACAACAATTATGTTGGGCATGCTATCTTGTACTTCATGTCAACATCTCTTGCTGATGTCCATTTGAGTGTGTGCACACATGCATGTATGTGTGTATAAGTTATTGTGCTCAAAGACAGCACTGACCATGCAAATGGCTTATTGATTAATGAGATCACTCATAATTTTGCCAAAGTTTTGTGGGAGTTGATATGTTACAATTATAATTTCTATTCTCTTTTGCAGATAGTGAGTGAGTTATTGTGTCTTCGTGACACCAATGTGAATGCACTAACGAGGGATCATAAAACGGCTCTTGATATAGCTGAAGGACTCCCCCTTTCAGAAGAAATCTCTGAGATAAGGGATTGTTTGATGCGTTATGGTGCTATCAGAGCAAATGAACTTAACCAGCCACGAGATGAGCTCCGAAAAACTGTAACACAAATAAAGAAAGATGTACATACCCAACTTGAACAAGCCCGAAAAACAAATAAAAATGTCAGTGGGATCGTGAAAGAACTCCGTAAGCTACACAGGGAAGGAATAAACAATGCGACAAACTCAGTCACAGTGGTTGCTGTACTTTTTGCAACAGTTGCATTTGCTGCAATTTTCACTGTTCCTGGCGGCGATGATGATAATGGAATGGCTGTGATGGTGAAGAGTTATTCATTTCAGATATTTTTTATCTTTAATGCTATTGCTCTCTTCACTTCACTGGCTGTTGTTGTGGTACAAATCACAATAGTTAGAGGGGAGACAAAAGCGGAAAGGCGAGTTGTAGAGGTGATCAATAAGCTAATGTGGTTGGCTTCTGTTTGCACTACAGTTGCATTTATTTCATCAGCTTATATAGTAGTTGGTCGGCGCCACGAATGGGCTGCAATTTTTGTTACGGTGGTTGGAGGAGCTACAATGGCTGGAGTTCTTGGTGTGATGACATATTACGTGATGAAGTCAAGAATAAAACGTAAAGTCAGGAAGAAGCAAAAGTATTCTAGGAGTTATGGAAACAGTTCATGGCATCCATCTGAATCTGATTCAGAAGTAAACACAATTTATGCCATTTGATAATTTAATCAAAACTCTTCACTAGCTTTTGCTACGTCTTTCTGAATTTCGTATTTTCAATGTTTTATTGTACATACCACATCATTGGTTAAGGAAAATTGCAAACAGATTAAAGTAAATATGCTTTTGCTTTTGTCAAGGATAAATGCCTCATAACTCGAGCAGAAGTTTTCTTGCTTTCTACGTTCATTGTTTTAGAAAATTAAAGAGGATTAGACAGTAGACTGCTTGATAATTTAATCTTTTATTGTAGCTATCCTCCTAGTGGGTCAACAACGTTTAATGAGAAAATGTGACTACCTCACTTAAAATAACATGTTTTGGCATGGTAGTGGCTTTCTTCTGTTTTTTATGTATATCACATACATATTTATTCAAAAATAGTATAATTTTTAGTAATATGGAGTTTCATGTCAGTAATTCAACACTTAACTCTTGCTGCTTCTTTTTTTTTTTTTTAACCATATTGACTTTTGGATGGAAAAGTTAGAAGTCAAATTATTTTTGTCATACAAAAAATGGTTTGTGACAAACTCATTATTAGTGATAAATTAAGTTCAACACCATGCATATAGTTAGCCTACGTTCTCACTTCGCATAAATCTATCCCAACTAAAACAAATTTACACATTGCTTTATTGTTTGTATCTTCATTAGTTATTATTCTAAGTAGACTTGGCAAACAGGTAGGGTTTGTATATTCATTAGATATTATTCCAAGTATATCTAGCAAACACACAGAATCTAGCGGATTCAATTTCGGGGTACTTCGGCTTAAGTTTTGAGTCACTTTGAATTAATTTTTTAGGGGATTAGATTTTTAGAGTTGTTATTTTTTGGGTCACTCTTGTTGGATGATTAAGACTAAAAAATTAGATCGAAACTAAAAACCGAACCATAAGCAATACAACATATTTGGCTCGATTTTTTGATTTAATTAGTTCGATTTTGACCTTTTGAGTGTCTTATGTCAACTTTGACTTTTTCGATCGCTCTATTTAAAATAAATAATTGACATCATATATAACTTATCATATTTGTAGGTTTAACTTTTCAGTATCCCGAATCAACTTTGACCAGGACCAAACATATTACAAATCGCTGTGAATTTCAATTTTTAACATCTTAAATGAATTTTTTTTTTTTTTGCTTCAAATTCAATCATCAGATTTATCTCAAATGGCACTATTCATAACCTGAAAAATATGATATTCATTTCATGGGTGATACTATTTATATCGAAAAATGTACTATTCTCAAACTCAGAATTTTTGGAATATTACACTCTATCTCAAGTTTGAAATACTATGATTTGACCAGAGAGAAATTAATAGAGTACAACTAAGTAGCAATGGTGAATAAGTCATAAGCAATATAAAAATTACAAATTAGGCATGAAGCGAAGAAATATTGAAAAAGGAAATACACAAAGAATAGAAATAGTAAAATCTAGTGCACACTATAGGCGATTTAACGTGTATTATAAGCCACTTAATTATTATTTTTTGTTTCATTCATTTTTTATGTTTCTTTTTCTTTTTTATTTTTTGTAGATTGAAATTAATTTGAACTATTAGATATTTCTCTTTTTTTTTCAATTAAATTTACTTTCTACATAAAATTGGAATGGAAATATTAATAAAAATATGTAGTGTTATATATATATATATATATATATATATATATATATATATTGTAAACACCATAAAAGAAATACCTCACAACTAAGGGTAAGCAAAAAAAATCAAAAATATGGTTAACCGTAAAATCGATCGAAAATCAAACCGATTTTTATAGTTAACTGATCCGATAGGTTCAGTTACGATTTTTAATTTTTATATTTTTTGTTAATGGTTACGGTTTAGGTTTTTAGATACTGGTTAACCGTTATTCTACGGTTAACCGGTTCATATATATATATATATATATATATATATATATATATATATATATATATATATATCTTCAATATTTTCTATTTCTCTCTAACATTATATAAAATAATATTTTAAAATATATTTAAATAATTTTTTATACCTTAATTTTTTATATTTTCTTTTAAAATTTATATAATACTTTAAACTAAATTTATATTATATCATTCTCTTTAATTATATAGTAATATTTATATATAGTATCCGATTAACTTTTATATATATTATTTTTTTATCATATATTGATGTTCATATTTTACTTAATAGCATTTAATTACATTTTCTTATATTTTAGAGTTTATGTTATAACATTTAATATTATTCAAATTTTTATTTGACTTAAAATCAAGTATATTATAATTTTCAATAAATATCAAATTTATTTTATAATATTAGCTATTGATCTATATAACATGAAAGTTGACTAGTAAATTATTTTTGTTATGTAATTTTTATATTAAATTACTTTACACATTTAAAATTGAATTAAATTTTATCTAAATTTTTTAATAATTTTATGTTATAAATTTTAATGATTAATCAAAAAATATTAACTAACCAAACCGAAAAATCGAAATCAATAAACTGGTTAATTGAATACAACAGACTGATTAATGGTTAGTAATTTTAAAAAATTGATATTAATGGATTGGTTAATTTTCTTGCTAATGAATGAGTTAATCGATCCGTACTCATCCCTGCTCACAACTATAAAGAATTACCACAATATCGGATAACCAAAAAAACAAAGAATGAGAGATAGAAAGAAAAGACCTCTGGAGACAAAAAGCCAAACGAAAAGATGGAAAAATTCGAATAGATGCAAAAGCAAAAAATACAAATCTCGGTTGCCGATTTCTTTTACTAGAAGTAGAAAAGTTTTACGGTTTTTTTTTTTCAAGAAAAAAAGACCTTTAAGATATTAAATGGGGCAGTTTAAAAATAATTTCTGATATAATTTAGAGCAGGACATTTTTGAACCTCGAAAATTTAAAAATTAAGAATTTTAAAAACTGATGTGCATTTTTTTTTGGTAGAACGGAGCAAAAATCCGAAAAAATAAAAAAAAAATAAAAAGGTAAGAAATCACATTATGAGGAAAACATAAGGGGGTTATTTTATTAGTAATTGTTGTATTAAGTATAAAAGAAGTATTACAATGATAAATAAATACACTAGGGGTGAATTGAGCTCAAAATAATGTGTATACATATTAATTAGCAAGTGACATAATAATCTAAATATGAATAACAAAGAAATACTAAGATATAATAAGTACAAATTAGTATAAATATACATAATCTGATATTAAAAGCATATTTGACATTAAATGGGATAAGAAAATACTTGATATATGGGGTGTCACATTTAAGCCAAATAGCATGCTTGTTAAAAATACCATATTTACATTATGTGCATATGTTATTTACCCTATACATTATAAATTTATATGTAGTATGAATAAATACATGGAGGATGAAATAAAATTACTTAGAATGAAATTAATTAGTGGACATTATAATATATAATTGAACATAATGAGGTAACTAAAGGTAATTTAGAAATTTTTAAGGTAAATTGAATATGTATTATTATATAAATACTTAAAATGACACTGGAAACACGTATGGCATGTAAATGAGGAAAGAATTGCATTTTGTGTATGAATTTACGTTGTGGCTGAATAATGAATGGCATGATAATGGTATGTTTTCATTTTTATATGTGATAATGTAGGTATGTATGATAAGTGTATAATTGTTAGGTATGTGTACACCCTATTTAAGCATGGAGCACGTATAAAATAATTTATTTAGTAATAAAGATAATGTGAAATACAAGATTAATAATTTCAAAAAGGGGTAAAATGGTGAATAAGCAAGAAAACAAAAATTAAATGAAAAGTTATGCATAAGGAATGCCATGAAGCAGATTAAATGAGAAATATTGTGAAAAAATGTGCTAATACCTTAAAAAGGGTAGATATATAATTATGCAATGAAATAGGGATATAAACGTAATTAATTAAAAAGTTAGGACTAAACAGTTGATTATACATAAAGATGTTAATTATGCATTAATATAAGGGAAAAAGATGAAAAATGGAGTTAAGAGGTTAAAAAGGGCAAACAGGTAATTACATGATAAACTAAGGGTAAAATTATAAATTTGACATCAATAAGGCAATTAGATAAGTTAAAGTGGCAAAGTAAGTGAGAAGGGTAAAATCATAAATAAAGAGAAATTTAGGGACCAAACGGTAATTTGTCACTTCACAGGAACTCTTGGAGACTAAAATGTGAATTTACTATTTAAGGTAAAGTAGAAGGTATAAGATGTAAAAAGAAACAATGTTGGAACTAAATAAGTTGGAAACATGATAAGAAGAAATATATGGACCTTAATGTAATTTATCATTTTTATAAGGAAACATAAGGTCCAAAATATAAATTTTATACTCAAAATGAAATATAAGTCAAAGGAGATAAAAAGAGTCAAAATAGGGGTCAGACAATATGTATGGAAAGGTTAGGGGTCAAAATATAATTTGCCACTTCATATGTGAATTTAGGGACTAAAATGTGAATATTTCACTTAAGAAGGAATAAAAGTCAAAGGAAGTAAGAATGGTCAAAATTGAAGTCAATCTAAGAGTATATGATAAAAAGAAAGTTTAGGAACTTAACTGAAATTTTACATTCAAGTAAAAATTATATATGAGTTAATAAGAAAAAGGAATATAGAGAAATTAATTTGTAAAGTAAGTAATGAGAAAAGCTAATTAATAAAAATTAGCTAAAAATAGTTTAAGAGGGGTAAAAATGTAATTAAGGAAAAGTTTGATGAACCAAATAGTAATTCACCATCATGACAAAATTAGAAGGACTAAGATGTAGATTTCACATTTATAGTGAAGAAACAACCAAAGAGAAGTGAGAGGATAAATTTTATGTAAAAACAATGCAATATGTAATAAAAGAAAATTTTAGGGATCAAATGGAATTTTTCCGTCAAGAAAGGATCATAAGGGATTCGATAAGGAGGAATAGGTATAAAAGTAATTCAGTCTTAAATTAAGACAATAAGGGAGACGGATTGGATCAAACTATCGTAAGGTAGTATACAAGGATAAAGTAGTTATTAATTGAAATAATATTATAAACTAAAATTTATGCGTGGATGTTTATCTGCACGTAGAGACAAGTATTGAAGACACTTCAAGAAAGGGCAAAATAACATGTACAAGTAATATTTTTGTCAGTGTAGAAATTAGGCACATTATGCAATATATTCTTGAGATTTGGCTTGTAAAATAATGCGTTAAAAATGTATGACTAATAGTAGCAAACATATTATATGAGATGTCTATGAATGATGATTCTACAAATGTGGTCTGATGTTAGAAGTTAGAAGTGCTATTTATGGTTTTAGTTATTATAATTTAAAGTCGTTAATTGTTATACTACTAAAATTCATTTTGGCTGAACAATAACGAAAGATTAAACATGACACTTATAAGTTGGCAAATGGAAGTTAGGTTTAAGAATCATTTTTAAGAATTATTTGTTAATAAATCGATCATTAATCAACAAAACTAAAGGATAAATTATTTGAAGCAACTATGAAATTCCATCAACGACAACCTATATTGTACAGATTTATGAATGAACCTAAGGTTTTACACACTCTTGTCCCAGCTGGGTCAGTCAAGTCTAGATCGAGGGTGAACTTCTTCAAATGGCCCAACTGAGACACATTTTAGCTCAATCGGGTTGATCTTCAATTTTTTGTCTTTAAACTTGCATAAATAACACAAAATCACTCCAAACTCTAACATTTCAAAACACACATAATTTAAACATAATAAACACTAAATGCACTCCATAACACACTAAAAAAACACAAAAGATAGGTATAAATTGGAGATATCAAATATCCCACACTTAGCTTTTGCTCACCATTTGACCAAATTTAAACAAACCACACTTCTGAAATTTCCAAACTTTAACTTAGAATCAAGTAGTTCAAAACTAAGATTAACAATTAATAGTAGGACTTGATGACACCTTAACCAAGAAATATTCAAACAAAAAGATACTTAAAAGTTTCTTGTGTGTGTATAAGACTAAAATATTTTAATCATTTTAAAAACTAAAACTCTAGTGCAATTTAGTAACCAAGCATAAAAATTGATGTGCACCGAATTACACATGCGATTTCATACTTGAGACTCAAGAGACATCATATGCCTTTCCTTTAGCACCGAAACCATTAGGGTCATCTCAGCTAAATAACTCAAAGCAAGAAAGGATCATTTGGTCTTAAAACTGGTTGTAACAATGGTTAAGGTAAAGGCTAATCAAGAAAGGTTAAGGATAAACAAGATAAGAATAGCCACTCACCACTTGAAAACACCAACTTCATCCACTAATAAGACTTTACCCATAAGGATACCACCAAAGTTGTCAAAACTTGATTACTCAAGAATGTAGAACACTAAAGCACAAAAGAGGAAAGCTTTTTGGTATTTTCCTTTACTTTCACAAACTCAATCAATTTGAGAGTTTATAACCCTTTTCCTATATGTTAAAAGTACCCCACACTTAGAGATTGCTATATATTGCTAGCTTACAGAATCATAATTTTCTTTGCTTTTTTCTTTTTTCTTTTTAAGTTATGGAAGAACAAAACTTTTTCTTTGAAATGTTAACCAAGGGGCATCCAACAATTCCTTGTCAAACTAATACTACATTCTTAAACTAGCAATAAAAACTTGATGACATCCCCATTTTTAGATTCCCTTTAATAAAATTACACCACTTAGATACCCTTTAATTGATGATCAATTCCATTCTTAAAGTGGTTGATTCTTAGAAATGAGAGATAAAGGCTTTTAGGCTAACAGGTAAAAGGATGTATGCAACAACAAAATTGATCATAGCATGCATTAAGCATGCCTCTTAAGGCTCACAGGGGCTAAAAAGGGATAAAATATACAAAAGTAGGGTAAAAGTCTTTAATGTGGCTGAAAAAAATTGCCTGAATCTTGTCCTAGACTTGTTCAAGTTCTTCTATTGCTTTGAAGGGTGATGAGAAAGGTTCTAGTGCTCTAGAATTCTTAACTCAACTACTTTTATGCATTTGTTTTCCTTGAATTTAAAAATAGGTATTTTGTGTACAAAAATTGGAAATTAACAAATATACTCAAATTGAACTGTAAATTTGCTAAAATTGCATCAGACAACATAATTGTCCTAATGCTAGCGAAAATTTTGAACGCTATATGACTCTAGTTAAATTTCAAAAAGTTCAACATTCAAAAATAAATTAAGGCGAACTAGACTGAATGTAGACCACATGATCTACCAACTATACCCACATAAGTAACAAAAACTCCAACCAAACTAAAGAAACTAAATTAGAAAGCAAAACATAGAGATAACTAATTTAACTAAACATAAATAAGATAAAATATTACTCAATTTAAGGAAATGAAAGTACTACAATTAAACATCAAATACAAAACAAACTGAAATAAAATTAAATAACATAAATAAAAATAAAAGAAACAAAAATAATGACAATTTATGAGCAAAATGGGGTTAGAATTGTTTATCCAACTTCCTGAAATCAATCATCAATTAAGCTCAACTAGGGTCCACCCCCTCTCTAAGTCCTGTTGTCCTCAGCAAGAAAGTATAAGTCTCGGCTAACTGAGGAGGTGGTGAAGGTAGTGGTGGTGGTGGGAGTTTTCCTAAAAATGGTTGAAGAAATGCTCTTAAGTGCTAGCCATTCTCTCTTGATTCACTCTGAGGGCATCAATGCTCTGTATAGTTTATCAAACTACCCGTCTTAGATGTCTAATCATATTTGGATTTTATTAATGAAATCCAAAATCTGTGGTGTCAGATGTGGAATCAGGATTGGTGCAGCAACATCCTTCAACTGCTTTTCCTCCTCCTCATCATCAACTATGTTAGCTTATGCATCTCGAGGTGATTGAGTGTGGCCTTTAGTCACCTTAAGAATATACTCCTCTCTTGTTGTCCATTGCTTGGTAAAACCCTGATTATCCTTAAGGATCTTCATATTCTTAAACAATTTGTAATCCATATATGCCACAACACCAAATGGGTGACCAAGGGACTCATGATGCACAACCTTAGCTAGCACTATAATGATGCCTCTTAAAGGAATCTTTTTCAATATGGTCAACCTTCGTTAGAGGTCTTCAATCTTTCTCCATAGGTAATAGGCTCCATTCAGCCTAATTCCCTTAACCATGCACCTAAGAATGAACACTTTCGAAGAATAACATTATTGGCACCCTCAATATGCCCATAGAAAGACAAGTCAAGGAATCTATGAAGGATCCATAATGGCATGGTTTTTAAGATGATGAGTTTAGTCTGCTTTGGTACATATAAGGTAGGCTCAACTTTATCTCTAATCACTGCCCAATTCAACTAGGAATTGGCATCATAGAGTTCCCACACCATTAAAAAGGAAGCCAAGATACTCTATAAATTCCCTAAAAGTGATCGGATACTTTTTTGTGGTATTTGAAATCATATGATCCCATTTCATACTCATCAGATTCAAAGGTGCATCAAAATTTAGTAAGGAATTGCCTAGTAATATCCAGGTGAACTTTTTTCGTTTTATTGAAGAATTCCTGCCAACTTATATTCATAATCAATTGGTTCATCTCATCCTTCATGTTTCCATCCACAACGCTCAAATAGATGTCACTTAAGTAAACCGAATTCACATACTCAACTTTCAAAAAATACTTGCATGTTTTATGCAAGACAAGGTCAATATAGCTTGGGAGCCACTACAAAATAATCAAGATAAGTAGGTAAATACTTAAACAAGCCTCAATCGAAATGACAACCAAAAAAATGAAAGCACTAGGTCTACCAGTAAAATAATGAGGTCAATATGGAGGTAAAAAAATGGAGGATGAATACCCATATAGTACTAAAGAGAAATTCTAGTGTGAGTGGCAAGAATAAACACCTTGGGCCACCAACCACGCATACTTGACGAGAAGAAAAGCATCATACGTGTAGGGGATAGATAAAAACACCAAAAAATGAATAGTAGAGCAAGGATTCAGATGGAGTTATTAAATAATGGCATTGCACAACTAAAAACCAAGTAATTTTGTCTCAATAGTAAAAAATTTAAGAATGACTAGGGAAATATACATAAATAAGTGAGATAATTTGAGGACAAGATGCAAAAATTGGTTGCTAAAGTCATTGTGGCATTTTAATGAACACTTGATGTGCATGATGGATAATGCCTAAATGCGGTCCAAATGACACAATTAATTTGCAAAAGATAACAATCAACATATGAATGCATCATTAAAATAAACAACATACTAGAAAAAAGTCCCAAATCATCATAAAATTGAATGGAAACATGCCATTTGTAACCCTAATTACTCACCATTAAATGAAATCCAGAGACAAATTAAATACAAAAAATGATGCAATAAAGATGCAAAAAAGAATGCATGAGTATAAGAAGTTGATAGAAAGATAAAACACACTTGCTTGGTTAATGCACAAGAGAGGAGAAAAGTTCAAAAAAGGGGAGAAATGAGAAAGATGAGAGAAGAAAGAAATGAAAAAAAAATAATGGTCATATAAAAAAACACAGTCAAGTGACCTTTTATCCAAGCCACCTAGTGTCCCAGTTAAGTCGTTGCCTTCTGTTCGAAACTGCATCAAGTGACCCCATCGAGACACTTGTGTCCCAACCGAGTTAATTTTAACTTAAACGTATGAAACGTACATTTGCTCAAATGGTTTACTAAATGCAAATGCCCTATCTCAACATAACATTATGCACCAAAAGTCATTAGAACTCATGAATTGTACCATGAAAACACTCCGAGCTTGACATACCAAAAGTACTAATTAAGCTATAAAAATAATTAGATTGTTTCTTATTTTAAATCCCTCATTTAGATCAACCAATTAAACATACTAACACCTTAAAACTCATAAATTACACTATAAAAACAAATTGAACCTAAAAATAGAAAGAATACAAATTGACCTATATAAATCTACAAATATCAAACCAAGAAAAGGATAGAAAGAGTAGTTCTAAATTTTGAAGTCTTTAGCTAGACTAGTGGAATTTCCTTACTTGTCAAGAAAAACTAAGGTTGCCTTAGCAATCTTAAATTGTGAAACATTGTAGGGCTTGAGGTGGGTCACATTCACCTTACACTCCTGACCATCCTTTAAACTTCTCACCTTCATTGTTCTAAAATGTTACTATCAACCACTTCATACGGTCCAAGCATATAGATTTTAACTTTCCAGGAAATAAATGTAAATGACTATTATAGAACAAAACTAACATGCTTGGGATAAATTCTTTCTAAACCAACCTTTTATGATGCCAACGTTTCTTTTTCTCCTTGTAAGCTGCAACATTGTTCACAACTAAAGTCAAAAATTTTCAAGTTCATTAATCTACAAAAGTCTTTTATCACCCGCACTTCTTAAACAAAAATTAACAAATTTTGTGCCCCAGTATGCCTTATGCTCAACTTCTACCAATAAGTGACATGACTTTTCTAAAACAAGCCTAAATGAGGATATGGCAATAGGGGTCTTAAATGCAGTTCTATATGCCTATAGAGCATCATCTAATTTTCGTGATCAATCTTTCCTAGAGTTATTAATAATCTTTTCAAAGATGGACTTTAACTCCCTATTAGACACCTTAACTTGTGTATATGCTTGAGGGTGATATAGGGTTATGATCTTGTGCTTAACACCATCTTTACTAAGTAATATTTTAAATTGATGGTTGATAAAATATTTTCCTTCATCACTAATAACAACTCTAAGTGCTCCAAATCAAGTAAAAATATTTCTCCCAAAGAATTATAACACAATTCGTATATCACAAGTCCTAGTAGTAATGGCCTTTATCCATTTGCCAACATAGCCAATAGCTATTTGGATATATTCAAATCCAAAATAGTTCAAGAATGGCCTCATAAAGTTAATCCCCCAAGCAACAAATTTTTTTATGTCTAACACATTGTTTAAAGGCATTTTGTCATGTTTAGAAATATTGCCAACATGTTGGCGCTTATCACATAAAGATATAAATGATTTTCTAATGGTTAAAAATTTTAATCTTTATGAATAGTATTTTTAGAGTCGTGAATAATATCATTGAAGTGATATTGGGTGTGATTATACTAGTATTAATGTATTGGATCCCATAAGAACTCTCGAGTTAAACGTGTTTCGATAAGAGAAATACTAAGATGGGTGACCTTCTAGGATGTTTCTAACTTGCATCATATGTGTTATACTATTGAAAAATATGAATTAAACTGAGTTCATTGGCATAATTTAAGGTGAAAATGAGATTAGATAAGCCCTCAAAATAGACAGCAAAAAATTTTTCTAGACCGTAAAAAGGTTGACCACAAGTTTAATTGAGTTCAAAAATATTCCACAAACTTCCAAAAATTATTTCATTCGCATAAACATATTAGAAGTAGCCTAAATGAATTTTTAGAAGTGAAAAATAATTTTTCTGAGCACTTTGAATTTTCGGATTTTGGATCTATAAATTTGGTTTCTGAGCTTAAAATAATTATAGAGACCTCTAAAAAATTATCTGAACACACATATTCACTATAAATATTATAGAGGATTATTTTATGGTAAAAAATCAATTTTGTAGTGATTTTAAAAATTAAAATTTTGGACCAACCGAAAGTATTTTGGTGCCTTAAAAACTAACAAAATAAAATCTGATTGATCCAAAATTTTAAAAATATCTTAATTATAATATTTAGGAATTTATAAAAAATTTTTGGTGAAAAAATAAAATAAGGATGGATGAGCCAATGAGAAATTAACATGTGGCAAAATTATGTCCACATAAAGTGGTTTGATTTGTCCATCATTTAAACCATTGATTTTGGGGCTGATTTTTGGGTAAAATATTCTAATGGTAGAATAATGAAATTGAACGTTAAAGAATTGAATTAGCATGAAAAATTGTATGCAAGAATGAATAAAAGTGTGAAATTAGTTTAAAATCTATTATGTCACTTAGAGAAAATTTGTTAAATGTGAATTATAATTCAAATTAATGGTAAATTAGTAAAATTAGATGAAAGATAATAGAATATTTGATGTCAATTGTTAAAAACATAATTAGGGATAATATGTTAGTTATGTAACCTATTATGTTCTTTAAGGATAAATTAACTAATGTTAGTTTAAATTCAAATTAATGATAGATTAATGTAATTGATAGAAAAATTATAAGATATAAAATGTTAAATGCATGAAGATGTGACTAGAAAAGATACATTAGTTATGGAATTTATTATGTAAGTAGGTGGAATTAAGGTTAGAGAAAGAATTAAATGGATCTAAGGTTAGAATTATATTTAATATGGATAAAAAAAAACATGGTAAAAAGGTATTGATGAATTAAACAAACTTATATACACATGAAGTACTAGTGATAATTGAATGGTGAGGTATAGGATTGTGAAAGAATAGATGATAGGAATGATGAAATAAATTAAGATAAATTAGTAAATTAGTGAGCTAACATGAAATGGATAGTAGTTGAGGAAGAAAATAATCAAAAGGATATACAACATCATGTGGCAGAATAGGGAACCTAAGAATACTAAGTGATACTTTGATGCTTAATTGAACATTTGGTATAAAATGAACATTAAAATGATGAATAAACATAGTGTGCATGATTAAAACATCAGATTACATTAGGATATAATGGTGACTATATTGACATAATAAATGGATATGGGTAGAATTTAAATGTTTACTACTATATAGAAGTATAAAATGACCATGGGAACATGTGAGGCATGATAATATACGAGAAAACATGATGCATGTATGTGAACATGACATGGCCGAATGGTATGAAATTTGAAAATGGCATATTCTTATCATATTTGGATGATATTATATGTGGTTATCGTGAATATATGCATGATGAGTATGAATGAGTAAGAAATGAGCAAATTAGAATTATGGCATAATGTGAACAGTATGAAAATTTATGTAAAAGTATGACATAAGATGATTAAAAATATTAGCCCTTAGTGTACAGTGGGCAATCTAGGATTTTACAACATAATGGCTAGCCATAGGGACATATACCATAGTACCCATTAAGAAATGCATATTAGATTGATAGTTAAAGAGTTGCTCACGCCAAGTGGTCACTTCAACGCATTTTGGAGGCGCTAATCATGCCAAGTGATCACCTTCACACATTCTGAAGGCATTGATCACACTAAGTGATCACCTTCACACATTCTGGAGTAGTAGATTTATGCCAAGTGGTCACTCCATTTCAATTTCTCATCTTGCATATTCGGTTCGAGGGTTTCCACTAGGTACTATAATGGGTAAAAATGTAATTATGCAAGAAAATAAGGACTAAACCTTAAATTATGGATAAAAGGATGTTAAATATCTTATAAAATAGTGAATAAAGTAAAAAATATAATTAAATGATTAAAAAGGGGTAAAAATATAATTACACAAAAAATTAGGGGTAAAAATGTAAATTTACATTAAAAACATTGTTAAGAGAGTTAAAACCACCAAAAGGGTAAAAATGTAATTAAAAAAAGTTTTAAGAACCAAACCATAATTTGCCACTATGTAGGTAAAATATAAGGATTAAAGTGTAAATGTTGGAACTAAAATGGACTAAAGACCAAAAGAAATCAAAATGAGTAAAGTTAGTAAGAAATAACCAACTATGTATTAAAAAAGGAAGTTTAGGGATTAAATTGTAGTTTTAACCCTAATTGATAAATAAGTGAGAAAAAGACATAAACAAGTGGTAATAAGGATTAAATAGTAATTTGAAGGGTTAAAAGAGAAATTCTAAGATAAAATGTAGTATTATATAATTAGGGATAAAAAGGATGAAAATGTAGATAAATAAGGTCAATAGAGGCTAAATGGTAATTTATCACTGTATAAAAAATTAAAATGTAAATGGAGAAAGAATGAAAGTTCAGAAACAAAAATGTAATTTACATGAGAAGTCAAAAACAAGAGAAGGAAAGGTAAAAATTGTAATAAGAAGGAATCAAAGGTTAATTAGGAAATTAAAATAAATTTAAGTTGCTAAGATTTAAAATGTGTAAAGTAAAGAAGCAATAAGGATTAAAATGTAATTTAGTATTAAATAAGGATATTATGAAAATTTTAAGCATGTGTACTTATAACCATGCAATTTGTTTGTTGGGTATCCACCACTAAGCATTATATGTGCTTAGTGCATAGCTATTTGTTGTGTTCAAATTTTAAAGGATATAGGTCAATAGTCGAAGGGACAAGCGCTGGATTTAGGCAAAGTTGCACAACAATGGAGATAAATTGTTATATTTTATATGTGCCATGTAGGAGTAAGACCGTACTTTATATGTGTATTATACTGAAATTATTGTTATACTATATTGTGATATTTACAGTATATGTGTATTACATATTTAACATCATTAAAAAAAGAAAGGCCAAAAGAAACCTGACTGCAAAATTTTTGCTACCGTTCAATTTGGTCCATGGTGATCTCCTACTTCTCCTCTATGGCATGACTTCATAATATCAAATTTCTCCTCCTTAGGAATGCAACGTCTCAGAATTTGGTTCGACCACAACATGAACAAATAAGAATCATCCTATAAATAGTGCCCTGCATCCGCTTTAATCTTCTTCTTTTATTTCCATGTATACTCCTTTAGTAGATAACCTCCTATAAGATAGTGATTTTAGCATACCAAGGAATATACATAACAGTAGAAAATATTACACAAATTCACTCATCAGGTAATAAGTCAATAATTTCTTCCTTTTCAATATGTTCACAGTCAAATCTTGATAGATGATCAACCACAAAGTTTTTAGCTTCCTTTTTATCCTTGATTTCCATATCAAATTCTTGCAGTAGCAACACCTATCAAATTAATCTATGCTTTGAATCTTTCTTGGCAAAGAGTTGTTGTAATGCAGCATGATTCGACCAATCTATAACCTTAGCACCAAGCAAATAAGCCTAAAACTTCTCAAAGGTGAACATGATTGCTAGAAACTCTTTCTCTATGGTATTGTAATTTACTTAAGCTCTGGTAAGATTATGGCTTACATAGCAAATAGTGTGAAAAATCTTATCCTTTCGTTGCCCTAACACAGCTCCAACAGCAAAATCGTTGGCATCGCATATAATTTGAAAGGGTAGCTCCCAATTTGGTGATGTAATGATAGGGGTTGAAATTAACTTCTGCTTCAAAGTATTAAAGGCATACAAACACTCATTAGAAAAATTAAATGTAGCATTCTTTATTAAAATATTCAAAAGTGGCTTTGCAAGTTTTGAGAAATCTTTAATAAAATAACGGTAAAATCATATATAACCTAAGAAACTTCTAACACCCTTAACAGTTTATGGAGGGGGAAGTTTTTCAATAGTCTGAACATTATGTTCATTAGAATATTGCAAAAAATTTATGGGCATATATGAACGAAAATGTAAATATATTAGGTGCCAAAATTTTGTTATTATATTATGTAATTTAAGCATGTGTAATAATAAAGTGTAACAATATTTTGTAATGTAATCATCTATAAGTTTAATAATAATATTAGTATATTATTACAGATAATTGTGAAAATTTATCTTATAGGTAAAACAAGTAATAGTGAAAAAAATGATTTTAAAAAATGATTATAATATAAATTTGACTTATAGGTAATTGAAAGATATCAACATATATATACCAATTTTTATTTACCACGGGAAGTGAAATAAGTTATGGAATGGTAGTTTTTCACTATGACATATGTAACGACCTCATACCCCCTAAAAGAATATGAGAGCGCTATGAATCCTAATAAATTTCAGCTGGTTAAATTATCCCTTTTAAATTAGATTAAATAGAATTACATCTCATTCACAAGTACTTTGTGTTTTCCTTACCCATGCCTTTGCATTATATAAATTACTTTGTTCAACGCTGTATACAATTGTCATATCATAATATATAATACATATCCTATCTCAAAAATATTTAAAACACATTTACATTACTTGTTCATTATACATATTATATGATCTTTACACTATACATTACAAAAATTATATACCAAAAATAAAACTTCAAACTTCACCTCTAGTGGCCTGCAGATGTCAACAAAAAACCTAACACTGCTACACTTGAGTACCTGCATGAGAAAGACACTCGTGTTGAGCAATGGCTTAATGGGGAGAGAACAATGCAATTAACTTCTTGATGAAGTGACAAATATAAATAATACAATAAGTAAATACAAATGTCACATATTAATTTTCAATAATTAAGTATACTTTGATAAACACTTCATTTACATTAATTAACAAATAGTTCCATTAACAATAATAATTACATGCATTAAGTAACATATCAATTCCATTATCAATCACACTAGCAATATCAATAGGAAACACTAGCATTATAATGGATCACTAAATCTTTTATACTATTAGTAATAAATCACTTATCATTATTATTCAATTAGAGAATCATCCATAGCCTGAATTTCCATTAATGGTGGATAATGGGAATAATCACTAAATATTGGCAAGTAATATCAAACACTTGAGACATAAGTCTCGAATCACTAGATACCAATAGGTATCAAACACTAGACATCTTTTGTTACTAACACTAGCAGCTGCAGTCACTATCCCTTATAGGCATGCCTATCTATCCACTACTATGTGAAATTCAGGCTCTTTTTAAGACTTTAATCACTCAATAATTACAACTCTATCACAAGCATGAACACTTAAATATTATTCATTTAAAAGCATGCAACAATACCAATATATCACTATCAATAGAATATTCATGTTCAATTACACTTAAACACTCAAGATACAATTCAATAATGTATGCATTAAGGTTACAACTTACAAAAATGTAATAAAAACCATGTATGCAATCATAATTCACTTTACATACCCTTATTACAATTTATAATTTAATATTTAATCACTCATTTTATGTTCATTACATCATATATTGACCCTAAACATGTGTTTGTAAAGTTTGATGAATATCCGAGCATGTTAAGTTCGAGTTTAGGGACCTTTAGAAACATAAAACTTATTAATAAGCTGGATATAGGAGGTAACCAATTGGATTGGACTTAATCTAGTGGAGAGCGTATGGTTCTGTACCCAAAAAGAACAATCAACCCAACTGGATTGAATGTAATCCAGCTGGTAAGGGTGACACTCAGGTGACTCGACTTGATTAAAATTCAATCCAGTCAAGTAGGTTGCATTCCATCAATCTAAAATGCTTGTTACCCGACTGGGTTGTAAGCCAATCTAGTCAGGTAGAAGCAAATGCCCTACTTTGTGAAAAACAACTTATCATGTCTACTTTTTACAAGTGTTTTGACATAGTAGACAAGGTTTTTAGGCAAAGCTTCCTTCTAATCAAATGTCACTCTATGTCTTTATTTTTTATAGCCACTAGGAACAAGTCATTTGAACATTTATAATAAAAGATATCACTAAAGTTATTCAAATTGTTATATTTAACAAGATCGCTATGATCACTTTACTTTATGCCAATTTTCACTAGTCTTAAAGGCAAATTAGATTTTGACCTCTTCATAGATCGTTAGTCTATTTATTAGTTCTTATTTATAGTGCAATATTTTATGGAATGTATGTAGTGGTTATGATCAATTCGATAGAAAAAAGTAATAGTGTGTATTTTTTATTGGGGATTTCCTGGAAAAAATCATCGCAAGAGACAAATAATTGAGGCAAATCTAGCTCTTAAACATCCTAGAGCATAATCACAGGCTATCAATGTAATTTTGTTACTATAACTAGTTAATGCATTTGAATAATCAAAAGATTGAGTCCGGATCTCTAGTTTATGCTTCCTTTGGAATCATCCAAATTAGAACTCTCTAACTCAAGTTATCATTAAAACAACCATTGCAAGTCATATAGTTCATGCACTAGAATTTCCCAACCAACTTCTTTCTTTACACTTTCTTTATTTGTGCACATTTTACTATCAAATTCTCTTCAATATATCATTTAAACATTCAATTACATATTCTAGCAACCAAAATCAACCATATACATATGAAGAAAACAAACACCCTCATACCTCTTAGAATCTTGTTTTTCCCTCTTATTGCTCTACACCTTTTCTTTTCCTTTATCTTTAACATGCTCTTTAGCTAACACCATAAGTTACCATCAAATAAACACTCAAAAAAATTATTATTCACTTTCTAATTTGCATGATAAAAGAATAAGGAATAGAAAGAAAGAAATTTCTACTCAAGCCATTAAATTACTTACCTGGATCACTTATATGTTACAAGCTTTATTCTCTTAAGAGTAGATTTTAAGAGGTGATTTAATAAGGAAAAAAATAAGAGATAACCAAAGTTTTTAGCCAAAGGTGGCCAACTCCCTCTACCTAAAGAAGCAAATTTTTCCACTTCAATTAATAAAGCAAAGTTCTAAAGAGAGGGAAATGTCCACATCTCATTGGTGTAACTTTTAAATCCTTTTTTCATTTGTCTTTTAATCCTTCTTTAACTTTTTAGTTACCAATTCACTTAAATTCTCATTTCTCTCATCAATTTAATCCCTAATTATACATATAAATTACTATTTGTATATTTACTTAATGCCCCCAACAATTGTAGAAATTTGGTTATATCCTTAATAATAATTTATACTTCCATGCACTAAAGCTGAATTCATTCATGTTAACTACATATTTAATCATACTCTAATTCCACTAGGGTACACTTTGGGGCCTTACAACATATTTAGTGCAAATGCTAATATAAGGAGATTGAGAGTTAAAAATAAGCCAACTCGTCCTGAATTGGTCCATAAAATCCACATTAAATTGGGTTTAGGTATCAACGATGTGGTTTTCATAATTATATATAAAATTCCAATGTACAATTAAGGATTATTATGTTGGACATCGATCAATTTGGTAGAAAACAATGACATATATATGATATGTGAGAATTTAAAGAGATATGATGATCATAACTTCTTGGAATTAATTATTATAGTTGTTAGAGGGTATAGGAGCTATTCAACCCATGTATATACCCGGATATCAATTTACAAATGAAACATTGCAAACGGAAAACATCTAGATAAGTCAAAAACCATGTGTAAATGAAATTGGTTTTAGTCAACCGAGGCAATCTATTAGTCATCAAGATATTGAAATGTTCTCTCAATCTAATTTTGGTGGATATGCATTACAAAATTTAAATGAAAGTCAACAATAACAATCATATAGCCATCGAAAAGATGATTTTCCTAGTCAACCAGAATAGCCTGTCAGTTAATAAGATGGTGAGTTGGTTAGAATGAAGGCTAATGTTAGTTCAGGATAAGATCATTTATGCCAATTAGTTAGCCAGATGCTTACTTCTTGTATGAGTTAACCTAGGCTGTTAATAAGTCGAAAGGTTGGAGATTTTTTTAGTAAATCAATATTTGGAATCAGATCAAAAAGTTATTTTAATGACAAGAATTATGTTGAGGGAATAGGTGCAGAGAAAAGTCATAGTACAAAAAATAACAATCAGCATCGTTTTATTTCCCATATCTCAAATGTTAGTCAATAATGCTCTATTTCCCATATACCTGATTTCACTCAATGACATTCTATTTCCAATATCCTAAATGTCAGTCAATGGCATTTTCTTCACTAAATGCTAGATGTAGCTCCTAGTTAGCCTTAGCAGTTTGTCTGTAAAAGAAATGGTGATTTACTTGGTGATAACATTTCTAGCAACACTTCAAATATGGATACAAAAGGGACATTATTATAATCCCATTACTATAGATTATAGAAATAAACCATCAATTAATTTGGGAGATGGAGATGATTTTAAAGATGTACCAATGTACAATAATTATCTATAGTCTAATGATGATGCAGAGGTTAAAACTGCAAACATAACTGCAGATAGTGATGCCTCCAAATTTGGGGATGGTGATGAGTTTGATCATATGCAATATGCCAATCCATAAGCATCCATGCATCCAATTGGGTAGATAGGTATGGCCAACTTCATATTTCCATCTAAGCACCACAAAGAAATTAACTTCATTGCATCCCAAGTTAATCTCTCCAAAGATGTTCACTTTCAAACTTAAGATATCTCTGAGTTATCAATTAAGTTAATTTTTAATAGCAAGGATGAAGTAAAATCTTATGTGAAAAGGTACTCAATTATTTGACTTTAGAGTTATTAAATCCAAGCCAAATTACTAGGTTTTGAGGTGCGCTAAGGCTGAGGATAGGTGCAAATGGAAGTTAAGAGCAACAAAAAAGGAATAAGTCCTTTTTATAAAATGTTTCAATGACTCACAGACAATTGTGCTCTTAAATTATTTGCAATTGCATCATGGGTATGGCAAGCAAAAGATAGATCTTACCTATTGATATTATTATTGCTACTATTAAGCAATAATTTAAATTTAAAGTATTGTACTGTAAGGCTTGGTATGTGAAGATGGACACCATAAAGTTTATATTTGGCAATTATGTTAAGTCCTTTTGAAAGTTGCCAGGTTTTTTAGTTGCTTTACAAACTTACAATCCTAAAATGTTTATGAGTTTCTAGTATAAGAAACCCAAAACCTAGTTATGAAGCAATTTTAACCAGTTTTTTTAGAGTTATAAGCCCACTATTGATGGGTTGGCTCATTGTAAGCCAATTTTATTGATCAACAGTACTTTCTTAACTGAAAAATTCCAACAGACACTTCTTCTAACAAGCTCAGTTGATGGTAATAGCGTGTTGTTCCTAGTTGCCTTTGTTATTATTGAGTCTAAGAATAAATCTAGTTGGGTTTAATTCAAGTCGAATATTAGGAAGCATATCACTCAACTTATGGGTATTACAATAATATCAGACTGAAATGCTGGTATAATGGCAGTGTTCTGGGATGAAAAAAATGGGTTGAAGGAACCTCTATTCTTTCCCAGGTTCAGTTTGCGGCATTTTTTCAATAACTACAACATGCACCACAAGAATCCAATAATATAAAATTTTCTTTACAAGGTTGGTAAGTTAATAAATATTTCATATTATTTATTCAAATCAATTACATTACAATATAATGTTAATCCATACTTGTGTAGGTGTGCAATTTCAAAAGCGTAAGTTCAAGCAGCAAATGGATGAAATTAAAGACATTGACCAAGATTCCTACAACTGGGCGATTAGGATATCTTTATAGTATTTGACATTATCTGAGGACGATGGGTATCGATATGGCCATGCCACAATAAATATTGTTGAGAGTGTCGATAGTGTTATGAAAGGTGTTCACATGATACCAATTATTGTGATCATTGATCATGTTTTTTGTCGTTTGGTAAAATTTTACAATCAATAGAAGGGTATGTACATTAGTAAATGGTTGAAGGATTGCGGTTCATGCCTAGATGTGTCAAAATTATGACCAAGCATGTTGATAAGGCTTAAGGACACATGGTGATTAATTATGATAATCGGTATAAATTGTACAAGGTAATAGCTTATATATTGCCTAGAGGTCAAAGTTAAGCTTAACACTTATATATTGAGTCTTGATAAATGTGAATGTGAGTGTAATAAGTTCCAAGGAACAAAAATCCTTGTTGACATGCCATTGCAACTTGCATACACATGCATCTTGATATGTTCCAATTTGTTGATAACTGTTATAGCATTACGGAGGCACTAAAATGCTATGATGGAAAATTCTAACCTATGGCACATAAAGCATATTGGCTCAAGTATTATGGTCCTAAATTGATACTTAATATGGAATTAGAGGAAGAAAGGTCACCAAAAAATAACTCACATTCGAAATGAGATGGATAGGCATAAATAGGGTAATGTAACGCATTGCAACAAGTGTGAAAATGTTGATCACAACAAAAAAAATATGCAAAGGTGTTGTTGGAACATCCACTCAATATTTCAGAAGTTGGCATATTATGCTACTATAAATGTTGTACATTTAAGTTATTTAATAATATTGTTTGCGTTACCACTTTTATCTGATTCCAACGAATTGAATTCGATTATGGGAATCCATAAAAATTATGAACAAAATAAATATATAATATAAAAAATGTGATTCTGATCTCTCCCTATATTAAACCAATCATTGGAATCCTTATAGAACACCAAGAAGAGAAAATAAAAAAGGAATAAACAAAATAAAAAATATAATTAAAAAAATTAAAAGTGCATAATTGAAAGAATGAATATGAAAATGAGATGGAGAAAAATATCAAAATGGTAAAGCAAAAGGTTTAATTTGAAAACCTGGGCAAACATAGTTGTGTTTTAGTGAAATCACTCTGCACGTGCACAACATAATGCAATTTAAAATGTAAAATTACATTTTAACCCTCCAAACTTTATTTTAACCCCCTTAAAACCTTATTTAGGACTTTAATTGAACCCCAAAATTTTCCCAAATATCAAAATTTATTTTATAATTATTATTATTATTATTATTATTATTATTATTATTATTATTATTTTATTTCTTATTTTTTCAAAATTAAAAAAATCCCTTGAACCAGAATATTCTCTTTTTTCTTTTTTCATAAGGCATTTTTTCATCATTAGACAATTCCTAACATGGGCAACTTGACCTAAGGTGTCTACAAATATGTTATGCAATGACAATCTTTGAGACAATATTATGCAATATTTTTGTTCATTTTAATTATGGAAATAATAACTACACAAGAATTCAGACTAAAACCATTGTGGCTATAAAATTAAATTCTACAACAATAAAACATAAGTAAAATCTCCTATTACGAGATGTGTTGCTTCTACATTGGTTTGACTATCTATCTCGTATTAGTTTGGATCTTAGGATAATGGCATTACATCATTGTACCCTCCACTGTATAGTAGTTGATCCGCTAAACCCTATGTATTGAGAACATTCGAACCTTGAAAAGGTTCATTAAAGAAATCATCATGTATCGTGGTATGGTCCATTTATCTATATATGTCATATGGTGGTTCATCTCCTAAAGATAAACTGACATTCAAATTAATGTTTAATCTAGATGGCCCAAATTCAAAGTCATAACATCTAGATAGACCAATAGCAGTATCAAAAAAATTATTACTAATCAACTGAAGCTATATTGAATGAACTAGAAGTATCTTGAGGAAGATATAACCACTGTAAAGGTTGAGGGACTTGGTGCACTTCTAAAGGAATAGGAATATAAGCAATTGTGACTATCTTTCCCTCATTCCTTTCCTACTACATCTAGATCGACAAAAATCTTTATAAGAAATTGTCATCGGTGGAATCTCTATAGAATTAGGAACAAGTTAATGAGGATAATCAATTGCGCCAATAGCACCTAAAACGCTTTTCGATGTTGAACGAATGCTAAAGCCTTCATTGGATGATGAAGCAATGTTAGTATGTAAGATTTGTTTTGTACCATCAGTATATGTAAATAAATAAATGTATTAGAAATTAGTAATAACATTTATACTAATAAAAATATTATTAATTCATACGGATGTCCCCATTAAAGCTCTAATTATGGTTATCCACTGTCTAGTACGTGATATGTACCATTGCATATATTATGACCTTGGATATAAGGGTGCACTAAAAGGAGGACCTATAACAATATGATTATGTTGATTCACCCATTCATAAATGAATTTTGAAAATTTTACTTTCCAATTTTGATCAATGTGCCCCTTTAAATCGACATAGTGCATAAAATCATTGTATTATAAGGCGGATGGAATCATTTTATCCATTCCAAATTACCTTAAAGATCAATTGAGTTGGTTGCTAAATAATATGAAAATGCATAAGTGGCGCGACTGATCTCTAAATGGTATGTCCATTTGTATAAAAATGTGACACTAAGTGCATGACATTCTTGCATGGCTTCCAATCCATCTATAAAAAGATGTACAAATCATCATATTGTTTATATAAATTCTTTCTAATTAATGAGATTCAATAATTTATCATAAATAACAAAATAAATTTAAACCCGATCATTTTACTGCAAGTCTAAATCCAGACGATACTTAAAAACATATTTACTATTATTTTTCTCAAATCTAATGGGGATTACCACCTGATACAAAATAATTAAATGACATGTTAGCATATTTTATAAACAATTGAAAATTAAAATATCCCTAAATGATATACAATGAATAAAATTTGCATGTAATTGTAAGGCATGGTCTAATCTAGAACAAATATGTAGATAAAAAGGGGTTGAATTTGAGGCAATTTTTCCATGCCCAATTTGTATTAATCGATGATAACCCCAAAGTCCAGTTGCACTTGGTCGGATTGTATGACATAGCTCTCTATACAACCAATTGAGGCATATTGATCCCTAATTGTAATCATCGGTAACATGTAAATGCTCCAACAGTGGGAGCCACATCAAATGTATGTAGTTATTTGATTATGATGTACGTTAGAGTCCACCAATACAATGCGGTATCTAAGCACGAGTAAAGTATTATATATGAAAGTTAGTTGCATCGATCAGCAAAAAATTAAAAATTTTTAATAGCCAAGTCATTTTTATACTATGTCTTTTGATGACATCTTGTAAGATAACTCACCTCAAAAGATGGCCACAAAGTTCCACCCAACCATACTACAAATGTCCAATCATAGCACGTCCTTTGATGGGTAACCTGGTGAGTATCCTAACATCTTGTAGAGTTATTGTTATTTCACCAATAAAAAGGTGCAAGGTATGTGTCTCCGATCTCTATCTCTTCATAAGTGCAGTTATAAAATCAACATTAACATTCATTACAACTATTTGTAACACTTCGTAGAATCTCAATAGTCTAAGGTACGATACTATTCACTTATCGATGTTTCTATAATGATTGTCAATGCTAGCTCTTTGTGTAACCAATACTTCATATTCAACCTGAAAATAAAGAAATTATCAGACATAAAGACATAATTAAATTATATATATAATTTAATTATAAAGGGAAAATATAATTACAGTTTCACTCCAAACTACATATGCTTAATTTTTGCCTTGTAGCGTTAGGAGATCATCTACATCCTGGATTTATATATTCTTGATTTCTAAACTAATACATTTTTTAATAACCTAAATGTAAATACAATAACAAATTTTACATCTACGTTATAAAAATAATTGTGATAATTAACTATATAAATGTAAATTAAAATTATTCCTTATAATAAAGAAATATTAATCACATAAAATAAAGATGAAATAAAAATATCATACATTTATCTAAACATAATTAATATTATTTTAATCCAAACTACTATTGTTTTGGGGATTTAATATTCTAAATATAAATTTCTTAATTTGTTGTTACACTATTTTTTTAAACTCACTTTTTTTTGCGCATCACAAAATTAATTAACAAAATAGATTTATAAATTACATAATAGTAAAGTTAAATATTGTATTAAAATAATATTTTTATTGACTTCTCTAAAAAATTAACCGTAAATAATGCAATTAATTTTTTAAAATTTAATTAAAATAAATAAATAATTAATTAATTAATTAAACACATATTTTTTTAACATTAATGAAAAAATAAATAAATGATTAATCATACATATGTTCCAATTTTAGTACCAAATAAATGAAATAAATGCAAATACATTTTTCATAAAAAAAAAAGTACACATTTCATTAAAAGATGAATATTTCATATTCTATTTTTAATATGGAAACTTATAATATAATATAAATGATTGTCAAATATTAATAAATGATAAATCAAAAAAATTTATAGAAAAAGAGGAAGAACTCTGGTTGAGTGAAGATAGGGAGTCGATGTGTGTATAACACCTTGATGCCAATCAGACTAAAGTATACATCCTGCAAAAAGGTGTTTGATCGGGCGTTAGCACTTCGATCTTAAGTTAGCAATTAGGAGGAAAGCTTAGAGAGAGAATACGGATAACACTTAGAGAGAGTGAATGTTTTTATAATGAACCTACTATTTATAGAGCCGAAAGACTTGAACAGTTCTTGAATAATAGGCCTACTCTGAAGTAGGTATGGCCTATCATAGGGATGATGGTGATTTGACAGAGGTGTGTGTCAGACTGCCTTGTCATGGTAGGGATGGGTCACGTCCTATCAAGCAGCCTCATTTTTCGTTCCCTTAGCCAACCGGCTGGGGAGATTTAGGCATTTATGGGCCTTCTAGTGATGGGCCTCTAATATCCTTTAATTATTTAGGCCTAGTTTGATTTTTAGAGTATTATCATTTATCCCTCTTCAAATAGTTTGATTATTCTTAAAAGAATTGAACGTTGGGGTTTCGATATTTCCTTGATGATTATTCGACCATTTTATAATCAGTATTAAAAAGAATGAAGTCCTTAGTTTTTTAGACTGGAATTTGTTTTCATCAATTGAAGGATTGGGATTAAGCACACCAAGCATTAATCAAGAGAATTAAACATCAATCCAGAAACTGGAATTTTAATTATTCCAATCGAGATGTTACATCGATTAGAAAAATGGGACGTCAGTTACAAGACTAGGATTGCAATTACATCGATCAGGATGTAATCAATCGGAAAAATAGAGATTGGAATTTTATTTAGTTCGATCATTGATCGAAAAAAATGAGATGTCAGTTCGAAGACTGGAATTAATTACTTCGATAGGAATGTACATCAATTGGAAAAAATGGGATGTCTTACTGTAAACAATTTTGTAAACATAAACTATTTCAAATTTTATTTTTCTAACCTATTTATTTGATGCTTTTTGGTTGCTTTTGATATCCAAGAGATTTTTTAAGGTCGTGTGCCCTTTTTCTATTCTAGCTTAGGCTTATGGCATTCAACCATTTTGCTTTCCTATTACATTTTCTAGTTTTTACAAGTTAACTATATTTGTTACAAAATGGAAGAGAAAGTTATCTAAGGGCATTGTTGCTCGTTGTTGACCTTTCTTATCCATTCATCTGACGATGGGCATTTAGATCATCACCTCTTTTCCCCCATCGCTTTAAAAATACCGCTTTGGAAATGGTGCCTCTATAAATTTTGTTGCTTCATTTTCCATGCTTTTAGAACATCTTTTTATTCTTGCATTGAATAGTAAAGCCACATGGCTTTCCATGATTAGTTTTCCAGAAATGGAAATTACTATAAAAATGGGTGTTTTTTCTTATTCTTAAAGCTTTTCCCCCATAAAACCTTTTGATTTTTCCTCAATTTCTCTTATTTTTTTTCCATTTTAGAAAGATGAATGAATTGCTAGGCCTTTTCTTGTGATATATGACTCACAATAGCGGGTTGTGTGATCTCTTATCTCTTTTGTTGCTTCCTTCTCTTAGCCTTGGACTTTTTCTTGATCATGGTAGATGATACATGTCTATAATTTCTTCTCCATTTTTTTGATGCTGACCTGATAGAAGGGGGCTTGCTTAAATGAGAGGTGGAGCTTTTAGATTATTCGCTATTGTTTTTTTTTATTTTTTTAAGCGAAAAAAGCTCTATACTCAATGTACCCTATACTGACTTTAAGTGTTTTAATGAACTTCATCTTTTGTATGATTTCTTATTTTTCTCTTGACTTTCTCTTGCTTACTCTTCTATGATACACTGCTAAAAACTAAAAATGAGGAAAGAGATATTACAATTTAGTGGCATTTTAACTTATCTTATAAGAGCATCATTTCGTAGATTTGTTCCGATAAGAATGATATTGCCACAGTTTAGAGACAATTCTAGGGATAGCTTGGGTTCATCAATTTCGATCAAGATTGATGTGTTTGGATTGCATTTTTAGTTTGGCAAATAGGATTTTCTCGATCGTTTATCTTTTAATAATTGCCTCATAAATTCAATCGTTTCTTTCTCGAATCGCTATATTTGATTGTGTCTCTTAAAAAATGGCGTTTATTGATTGTTCTTTTGTCGCTTCGATTTTTATGCTTTAATTACAACTATTTATTCTTTTTAACTCCTCATTTATTACGATTCACCACGTGTGCTTCCAGACTCTTACAAATAAAATCTTTTCTTTGTATTCTTATCTATCTGCTTCCTTCTTCACTTTTCTTGCTTGCTTTTCCCATGAAGCCCCCTGATTTTCTCTTGCCTTGCCTTGAAATTGCCATTTTAGGAAGAAAAATGAACGGTTGGCTATTTCTCCACCATGGCATCACCTGTCTTATCTCCCACCACTTTCTTTGTTCTTATCTTTTCAAGGGATGGCTGATCTTCTTTCACTTTCTAAGTTTCGATGTGCCATAAGTGAGAGATGTTTGTAATGTCTTAAAGGTTGAGGAAGAATGGCGGTAATAGGCTTATGTTTCTTTTCTTTGTAAACTTCAAATGTAACGCTTTGGAAAGGGCTTCAATGAATTTCTTCTTTTAGATATTTGTCTTTATTTTTGCATTTGTTACTTTATTATTTGCAATACATGTCGATATGTTTACTAAATCGAAAGCTCGATTGGTAAAACATTGACCAAGCAAAAATAAGGAATTAATCAAATTTGATAAATAAATTTTATTCATTGATCTTTCGATCGAGACTAATAAAATTTTCATTGATTTTTTTATCAGGATAATAACAAATTTTCATCAATCTTTCAATCGGGATAACAATAAATTTTCATCGATCTTTCAATTAGGATGATAATAAATTTTTATCGATCTTTCAATTGGAATAATAATAAATTTTCATCGATCTTTCGATCGGGATAATAATAAATTTGCATCTTCATCTAGAATTGACGTTGTGACTTTGTTAATCTTATTATGTAATTTGCCTTGAACAAGAATCTATCAACCAAGTCTGATCTGCATTCTTGATTAATGAAGGGAAACACTTTTAAGGCCTTCTTCACCTTCGTTGAATCAGTCCTCTTATTCCCTTTAAGACTATATTAGGCTTTATCGTCCAGAAATCATCATCCATAAGGCATTATTTTATAGTTGTTCCTGTATTTCACCAATCATCTTAATTAGGATAAAATTCTTTGATCAAGTGGGTGTTGACTTATCAGCTTTTCGATCTTAATCACTAGGGAGAAGTTTTAAGGGCCTTTTCCACCTCTTTTTATCCTTTCCTGTTTGGTGTTTTCCTCAATTATCCTTATCCATGATATGCAATTTTACAGTTATCTTTAGGATTCATTAATCATTTTAATTGGAATTAATTCCTTCGATTGTCCTTCTTAAAGCTAAAATGAGGAAGATTCATTTTGCAGTCTCTCTCGTTCTCCTCGTGGTGATAGCCATCCAATGTCCCAAAAGAGAGATATTTCATTCTCCTTTGGACCTAACTTATACTATTTCATTCTTCTTTGGACTTGGTGTCTTTTTTCTCCAATTTGACTTCCTCCTCTTCTGATACCTTTAGTTCAATTAGATATAAAAAAAAAAGTCCCTGCTCACCTAATTTTTCCCCTATCTTTACATCTGATCAGGCTTTGACTTTTCAATTTCTTTTTGCTGCTTTGCTTTTGCTGAAAGGAGAAGCTGGTAAGGCATAAATGTCAGCACCCAGATTTTGGGTTGGTCAAATATATGAAGGTAGATCCCCGTTCTTCCTATATCTTTTTTTACACGAGAACTATGTAGATTTATACCTTGATGTATGATATTAAGGAAGAGAAATGTTTTTTCCTCCTTCAATATTGGCACGAGTAATTTTATCTTTCTTCAATATTAGGTGTGTTCTCTTCCCTTTCTTTGCATGGCTACTTTGCTAGAGGCATAATTCCTTGCTAATTTTTTTGCTTGTACTGATCAGCGCTGCTGGGGTTTTGATCATCCGATTGGTAGTAGCGAGTCGTTTCATCTTGATGGGAGCGCTTTTCATCTTAGTATGAAGTAGGGGGTCTTTTCTCTTATGCATGCTGCTTATTTTCCTTGAAATGGATGGGATGGTGTGTTCCTTTGGGAGAAGATGCTTCTCTTCTTACTGTGTTTGTCTTTTTTCCTAGTTTTCCTATAAACGAAAAAAGGGATAGTCATTTCATCTTTCCCAATAGGCTAGTTTTAAGAGTCTCCTATAGTTATTACATAATGTCTCAAAAGGAAGACGTTTTGCTTCCTTTCAAACCTAGTACACAATTTTTTTCTTTCTTTCAGTCCCAAATTTTGCTTTCACCATCCATTGTTTTCCCCATGTAATCTTGAAAACTTTCATGAAATTTTTATTTATCAACTTTCTCTCTGTGATTATAAATCTGTATTCCTTTCAGAAATGTGAAGGTTGGATGCTTTAGCTCAATTATCGACTCTCAACAAAAATACTAAATGATAAATCAAAAAAATTTATAGAAGAAGAGGAAGAACTCTGGTTAAGTGCAGATAGGGAGTCGATGTGTACTTAGGACCTTGATGTAGATCAAAATAAAGCATACGTCTTGCAAAAAGGTGTATACCCAGTTGTACAGGGTATTAGCACTCCAATACTTAAATTAGCAATTAGGAGGAAAGTTTAGAGAGAGAATATGGATAATAATTAGAGAGAGTGAGTGTTTTTATAATAAATCAGCTATTATAAAGCAGGAAGACTTGAATAGTGTTCTTGAATGATAGGCTTACTGTGAAGTAGGTATGGCCTATCATAAGGATGATGGTGATTTGATAGAGACATGTGTCAGACAACCTTGTCAAGGCAGGGATGGATCATGTCCGATCGGCTGGGATTGTTTCCCGTGCCTTTAGCCAACCGATTGGACAGGTTTAGCCAAACGTTACATAAAATGTAGTTTCGGTCCCTGTTACTTTGATATAAAATTGCTTTGGTCTGCAACAATTTTAACTCAAATACCCCAAATTCGCAAATATTTTTAGACATATTCTATTTTTATAATTTTTTTAACAAATATTATTTAAAAAATTATCCTTAAATGCACTATGCACATATTCTCATCATTAAATTAATATTTAATAGTATTTTATTTTTAATCTAAGAGTTCCAAATAGTTCGCATCAAATATATACCGGTCCATTAATAATTTTTTTAAATCAGCTCATTAATATTAGTTAACTGCTATATCAGTTTTAGTTTTTAATTCGATTTTTCGGATCGATTTATCGGTTAACAACTAAAAAATTTTAATATATAAATTTAATAAATTATACAATTTGTAATATTTTTTTAATAGTTAAAAATGCTTTAGAAATGAAAAATACAAATTAAATACAATATCCATTAAAATAATAAAAAAAATAAAATTTTCATAATTAATTATAAAAATTAAATATATTCAATATAAAACTAACAATAGAGCGTTGCACATAATTTTAATATTTATTTACTAAAAATATATATTTTAATAATATTTTACAAAATTATATATCATAATATTTATAAATTACATAAATATTAAAAAATATAAGTGTAAAATTTAATATATATATATATATATATATATATATATATATATATATATTCGGTTTCGATTTTGGATCGGTTAACCGCCAATTTTTAAAGTAAAAATCATGAATCTAAAATTTTGGTTTGATTAATCTAAAAATTGGTTCGATTTCAGATCAGTTTTTCAGTTAACCAAAATTTCGATTTTTTTTTTCTCATCCCTAGTCTACAACAATTTTAACTCAAATACCCTAAATCTGTAAATATTTTTTGACATATCCTATTTTTATAATTTTTAACAAATATTATTTAAAAAATTATCCCTAAATGCACTGTGCACATATTCTCATCATTAAATTAATATTTAATAGTATTTTATTTTTAATCTAAGAGTTCCAAATAGTTCGCATCAGATATATATGGGGTTATTTTTTAATTAATATTTTTTAAAAAAATTACAAAATTAGGATATGTCAGAAAATATTTACAAAAGTGGGAAGAAGTACAAAACATTGTGTCATGTAGCGATTTCATACATGGAACCTACAGGAAAAATCTGATATTTTTTTCTGATGCCGCTATAGAGTGTAGCGATTTCAGGTGTATTGAATTTTATCCATTTTTATTATTAAATTAATAAATAATATTGAGACCTAATTGGTATGTATCCATTATAAATTTTCAGGTAGTATTGAGTTCAAATTCCACCACCAACATTTATTTATTCATTTTAGTAGATTTTAAATACTATTAAATATTGAAAATAAATATCAAATTATACATACTAGTTACAATGGAAAAAGTAAATTAAAAAATCAAGAAAATTGTAAGTTCAAATGCTACTACCCATCACATTGTTTCTTTATTCTATTGTGGCAGGTAGGTGGGATATAAGTTCAAAATAAGAAATAAAATAAATGATTCGAACTATGTTGAAGTAAATTTTTCTCTGCCGGGGAGATCCATACAAGTGCCATGTTGATTTATAGGTTATATTTAATGGAAGTTCTAAAGGAATGGTACATCGTTAAAATTTTAGATGTTCGAGACTAAATTCTTAAAAAAAGAAAATCCTTAAATCTAAATTACTAATGCCCAACACGTTAGAATTTGCAGTTATTCCATTTATTTATACCAAATATAAACTAAAAAATTATAATTTATTACTAATACATAGTACGAAATTAGACTTAACAAATGAATCAATTCCAATTATATATATAATGAGTCAAATTGGTCAAGTTAAATCTTATGACATTGTTTTTTTTTCTCTTAAAATTTTCATTAAAAATAAAAAATTTTATATATGTATAAATTATAAAAATTTATTTTTATATTTATATTATATAAAAAATTAAAATGTATAAAAATATAATTAAAATAATCTAAATAGATTACGTAAAGAGTCGAGCCGATTTTGATCATAAGAATATGATTAAATTGTGACTGGTCTCTAAAAAACGTATGAAAGAAAATAATGAGTTAAAAATAAATAAATAAAAGAAACAACGTGACTGTAAATCAAAGCAGTGAAGCACTGTAAAAGGCAGCTATTACTACAGAGTACCTAAAAAGTCCAAACTATAATTGTTAATTGCATTGTTTACGAAATAGAATAAAGAAAAAATGTAGTAGGTAGTAGGATTTGAATTTAAATCTTTCTGGATTTTTTAATTTATTTTTTTCATTGTAACTATTATATATAATTTGATATTTATTTTTTATATTTAATAATATTTATAATATACTAAAATGAACTTGCTGGATCAGAAGTGGGCCCCATGAAGTTTTGACATAACGTACAGGGTTCGATCATGAACTCAACCTTCTCCTTTTTTTTTTTTTTTTTTTTATGTTATATAGTAAATATGTTGATTAGATGTAACAAATATGCAACCATATGCCGCGGAATCATCAACAACCATGCTTTTTTTTTTTAACTTTTGTTAAATTAGATAAAAATATATAGAGTGAATGTTACAAAGGTCGAACTGTAACTTAATATCCCTAAACATGCGAATTCAGATCCTAAGGCAATTATTTTTTAAGAAAAATATTTTTTCTGAAAAAAGAAATGGTTAATTGAAATATGAAAAATAATGTAAAAAAAATTAATTATATGGGTAAAAAAATAATTAGTTGAAATATAAAAAATAATATTCAAAATTTAAACAAAAAATATGGTTGTTTTTAGGATAATTAGTTAATTGAAATATGAAAAATAATGTTTAAATTTTTTTTACATTATTTTTTCATATTTCAATTAACTATTTTTTAACGAGAAAGAAATAATTATCTTAGAAAATATGAAAAATAATAAAAATGGTAAAAAGAAATAGTTATTTTAAAAAATATGAAAAATAATGTAGAATATTAATTACAAATTTTAATATAAAAATAATGAAATTTAAAAAAAAAATATTAGTTACCTTAAGATCCGAACCCGCATGCTTAGGGACATCAAGTTATAATTCGGCCTTTGTAACATTTACTCTATTTATTTTTTCTAATTTAACAAATGTAAAAAAAAAAAAAAGAAAAATTGACTGTCGACCGTATTTAATTCCACGACTGTAGGGCTGAGAGTGTGCAGCATTGCCATCAAGCCACAGCTCAGAGTTTGTTACTTTTTATCAACATTTTTACCATATCTCATTAAAAAAATAAAATAAAATAAAAAATAAAAAATAAGAGTTGATATCAGGATTTGAACATGTGACGTTGGACTGGAGACCGTTGCGTGCTAGAAAGGTTTCCCATTAAGGCATGGATCCAATTTAGAAATTATTTTTAAATTGGTCTTGTGTCAAAGTTCCATGGGGCCCACTTCTGATCCCGCAAGCTGCTGTTGCTGGATTGAAAAAAATCCTATTTTGCTAAATTATTTGAAAAATGCCCCAATTTTCAAATATTTTTTGAAAAAATACTATTTAAATAAAAATTTCAATACATCCTGAGATATAAGTAATAGTTGATATTATATTTCAATATTATTTATTACTTTAAAAATAAAAACGGATAAATTTTGATACAATTGAAATCGCTGCATAGTACAACGATTTCAGAAAAAAAATCAAATTTTTACTGTAAATTTTACATTTGAAACCGTTATCTAACACAATAATTTTATATTTCACAATAAATCTGTAAATATTTCACAATAAATCTGTAAATATTCTTTAATGTATTTTAATTTTATAAATTATTTTTTTAAAAAATATTAATTAAAAAAATATTTCATATATATGTGCACGCACGAAACTCCGGTGACAGAAATTGTTAAAAAAGAAAATAAAAACGACATGTGAATGATGAAACAAAAGTGCAAATCTCGGGCATGTGATAGGATCACGTTGTAGTTGTCAGATGTCTTCAAGCGGACAGTATTTCCAAAGACTTTGGACTACACCCATTTATTTTTCCTGTTAGGGATGATCACGGAACAGGGCCGGGGAATGCTCCCCCACTCCCTCCCCCGCCAGTGGCGGGGATTCCCTGCCCTGCCCCGCCACCAATGTCGGGGGAAGAATTCCCCCCATCCCCGCCCCGCGGGGATCCCCGTCCCCCGTTTTTTTTAAATATAATATTTTATTAATAATTAAAATTAAAATATAATATTTAATAAATAAAAAATTTAAAATCAATAATAATTTAAAATTAAGTATAATTTAAAACTTAATAATTATAAAATTAAATTATATTTTAATTTTAATTATTAATAAAATATTATATATATATATATATATATATATATATTTTTTTTTTTTGCGGGGTGGGGATCCCCGTGGGGCGGATACCCCATTCCCCGTCCCCGCCCCCGATTCTAGGATGGGAAATTTTTTCCCCCCGCCCCCGTCCCCGCGGTGGGAAATTTCGGGGATTCCCCGCCCCGTGATCATCCCTATTCCCTGTAAAGTTGAACTTCAACTTCTTACCTCGAATTATTTAGTAAATTTGATTTATGGCCTAGACTTAATACTTTTCGTCCAATTCATTTTTCAATTTTCATATTAAACAATTCTCTAATTTTATTATAAACCTATTAAATTTGGTTCAATTCAAAAATTTCATCCAAAAACATTTCTAACTTTATTAGTTCATTATATAATATAACAAGTTTAAAGTTTATCTCACGCTATATACAACTCTCATAGTTTATGTAATTTGTTGGCGTCTTATATATATAACAACGAGCAAGTGTTGAGTCAATGGATTTCTTGATCGCATAATGCTCATTCTCATGATCCATGATTGTGGAAACGATTAAAGTTTTTATATTTATTTTTATTTTTTTTAAAAAAAAGTTAAGATACAAAATATTTATTACTGTATGATATGTGATTATCAAATGTATTTGCTGGTGGAAAAAAATCAGATATATTTTTCTATATAATAATGTAAGAAATTATATATATCACGATATATTACAAGAAGTAGACATAAATACCTTTCGAAGCGTAGATCGTTTAATATGAAACTTTAAACTTGTTATATATACAACTCAGTTTTCTGAACTTTTAGGTTTTGTGCCAACTGCTCCCTGGGAATTGGAAGATGCTTCACCTGCGAAGAATTGGGAGAGAATTAATGATATTGAATTGAATGAGCCTTGGGTAGGAGGACAACGCAAGGTACATGCTCTAAGAACTCATGCTTTGAAAATAATTCATCGGTTTTTGGCAAAAAATTATGTATAACAATTTGAAGAATGCTAGTACTATTAGTGTCTCTCAAGCAATGGTTTTAAGATGTATGATGGATGGCATTGCAATTAATGGAGCGGGCATTATAGCTAGTTGAATTAAGGATTTCCAGAAAATGCCAGGTAACATTGATAATATCTCTATTGGATGGATAGCTACAGTTTTGGCAGGTGCAGTTAATCATCAGGTTTATAGCGAGCCACTTCCAGGAGATTTGCCTTGCATTGATAATAGAATGTTGAAAAGGATGAAGATTCTGATACCTAAGCCCCGAGGACATTGGGCAACCCGAGAGGAGTATTTGTGAGAGAATCATATTAGGATTGCGGAGCAAGAAGAGCAGCCAAATGAGCCAGAAGAAAAGCATGTTGCCACAGCAGTCCCGTCTCCCATAAATGAACCCACAATACCAGAATGGGAAGCACCATTTAATCACTTGAGTGGTTGGTTGGATGCTCAACAAATAAGGCTCGATCAGATGCAAGGGAGATTGGATATGCTTCGGGATACGGTAATGGAAGGCAATAGACGAGTTGAGCATTTCATCAATCAATTTTGGCAGCGTTTTCCTCCACCACCACCACCTCCATTTGAATAGATCTTTATTTGCTGGGACAACAACGTTTTGAGGAGGGGGTAGCCTCCTTTCAGGGAGTTTTTCTTCTATCTTTCTTTTATTTTTCATGAATCAAGTTTTTATGTTGTGTTTTGTGTTTTATTTTCCATTAGTTTGTTTTTGTTTATGTTTTGTTTGGTTGCTTAAGGTTGTAAAACTTGTTAAAATGTATATAGTTCACCTTTTCACTTAGTTTGCATGAGAACTTAGTTTGCCCTAGTTGTCTTCAAGACTTGGAACAATTTGAACTTGGATATGGAATATGCATGTTTTAAACCTTTGCTTAGCAATAGAACATTTATGTTGTTTAATAAATCTTTAGATAGGTTAATTTTCAGCTTGATAAATATTTGTTAGTTTCCATCTTTTTGAGCACTTAAGACTAGTTTTTGAATTTAGAAAAAAACAATGCATTGACATAGTTAAGTGATGAATTTTAGAACACTAGAACCTTCCTCATCACCCTTCAAAGCATACAAGCAACTCAAAACAACTTGGAAAGTGATCTAGGCAATGTTTTTCTTGATAAGCCATATCTTAACTTATTTTCCTACCATATATGCATATTTATCCTTTGTTAGCCATTTTGAGCTTAATGAGGTATGCTTAATGCGTGCCATATTTATGTTTCTTGCTACACTCATTTATGTTGCCATATAACCTAAAAAGCTTTTAACTTTCCTTCTAGAATTGGCCACTCTAGGATAGGATGAATTAATAAGAATTGGGTATCTTGATGGGTGTGACAAGATGTGTTGAAGTCAAAGAAATAGTGAATTGTTACCTTGTTATTACCCATGTTATATTATTGTATTGCCAACATCAAAGCTAGAAAAGAAAAGGAAAGAGAAAAAAAAAAAGAAAGAAAGAAAAAGGAAAAAATAAAGCTAGCAAGTATGGCAAAAAATCTTAAGTGTGGGGTAGTTACAAGGAAAAATAAATATGACTTCTTGAAAAAAGGGTATAAATTGTGAATGAAAGAGAGTTTTAATTATTATTTCTCTCTTAGAAGAGCTTTGAATTGTGAAAAATTGAGAAAGTTTGGCTAAGTTTTTGTTTAAGTTAATGGGATGAAAAGTTAGTTTATTTTATCTTAGAGTGGCTAATCTTATTGTTGATCTTTTATCCATTCTTTGATAACCAATACCTTAGCCCCATTACAATCTTTAAAAGACCTAAGTGATTATAAGTTTTGTTTTTGAGTTGTTTAGCGGAGATGACTTTCGGGTTCCGGTGCTAAAGGAGAGGCCTATGGTGTTTCTAGAGTTTCAAGCACGAAACCATGTGTATACTTATGTGTACATTCATTTTATACTTGATTATGAATTTGCATTGGTGTTTTGGATTTGGAAAATACTTAAAATGATTTGGTCTTGCACACACACAAGGAAACTATCTCATATTATCTTGTTTGAAGAAAGATCTATTTAGAGGTTATATTAAGTGCTTGTATTAAAATGCTAAGTTTGGTTATGAAATTGCATATCTTGATACAAGTTTAAAAGTTTTGAAGGAGGGTTTGTTATAATTTGCTTGAGGGCAAGCAAGGTTTAAGTGTGGGGTATTTGATAAGTGTGAATTATATATAGTTTTTAATGTGTTTTTAGTTGTATTATTTAGTTATTTTGGTTTTATTTAGGTTAAATTAGAGTTATTTTATTAATGTTTATGTTTTTAGGGTTAATTCTGTGTTTTGTATGATTTTCAAGGTCAAATTGATAAAAAATGGCTTAAAGTGTAAAAAATGCAAAGTTTTGGGCCAAAAGAATAAATATTGGAAGTTTAAGCAAGATTACGAGCGTCCAGTCCAGAGCTTTGAGCCGTGGCCACGTGAAAACACTAAAGCATATTACACGTGACCACGTGAAGGAGTTATTTTGAGAGGAAACGTGGCCATGTGAAAAGAAAATGAAGAAATATAAGTAAAAGGACGTGACCACGTGAAGAATCAAAGGAAGAAGGAAGCAAGACACGTGACCACGTGTGACCCAAGGCAAAGTCCACATGTGGCCACATGTGATGAAGAGTAACATAGGCACGTGGTAACGTGTAGAAAAGACACTGATGGAGGCGTGGCCATGTGATCCAGAATTCCTATTCGCGCAGTTTTTCTCAAGCTTCCTGTTTTGGCAGATTTTCCTATTTTGAGCAGCTAGATTACTTCCAATTCAATTCTAAGAGTTTAGGAAGTAATTTAGATCTTCTTTGGCCTATAAATAGCAAGCTAAAACATAGAAAAGGGGGATCGAATTAGCCAATCTTGGAGATCAATCCTTAGAATCAAGCTTTGCTTTCTTAGTTTAGTTTACGTTCTTTGTTTTCACTGTTTTTATTCAACTTTTGTTTTTAGTTTTAACTATGTCTTATGAGTAGTTTCTTTAATTTTTGCTAAAGGATACTTGAATCCTTGACTTGTATTGTTATGACTTGAGTTTGTTCTTCAATTTAATACAAGTTGATTTTTTCTTGGTTCTTAAACTTAGTCTTGTTTTATTCAATTTTAAGTTAATTATTAACGTGATTGAGCATCGGTTAATTAATTGATTTAAGTTGATTAATGAATTGCATGTTCTTAGGTTAATTTAGTTGAATTAATACATGTTTATATTCTGAATAAGTTATGATTATGTGTTAATTTGATTAAATTAAGATTAAGAAAGGTGTAATCAAGAATAGTTGGAAATTAAAACTCTTGAGAAAGGTTTTAATAGATATCTAGGGGATTAATTCAGAATTTTATGCTAAGTATTGAATTGTTCTGAATAAGGGAGTTTAATACTTGGAATGATAATCTTGAAAAAGTTATCTGGGTTTATTAAACTGAATTCTCCATAATCACTTGTATGTTTTCTTTTAATTAAGTCATATCAATATTGGTTAAGGTGGATAGTCCTTTAGTGAAAGTTGTTTTTATCATTGATTTTTACCCTGTTTAATTTACTTGTTTTCAATAGATCTCCTCTTTAATTTAATTCTTTTAATTGCTTTGTTTTAGTTTTAAATTATTGTTTTCAAATCATCACAACTTTGGGATTTCTCTTCTTTCTTTTCACACAAAAATTGGTTTTGAAGTTGAAATAGCACATACAAGCACAAGTTTCCCTTGGGTTCGATATTTTGGGTCATAATTTTATTTTCCTATATTACTAGCCGATCTAGTACACTTGCTAGACACCGGTCAAGTTTTTGGCACCGTTGCCGGGGATACATTGGCGTTTGTTTGTTTACTTTGATTTTAAAGTGATTTTTGTGTGTTTTCTTCTCTTTTTCATCTCTTTTCTTATTTTCTTTTTGGTTGACTAGTGGTTTATGGTGAGAGACAACCCCATCTTACCATTAGACCCTGAAATTGAGAGAACATTTCATAGGAATAGAAGAGGCAATATGAACGACCCAGAAATTGAACAACCTATGGATGATCCACCACCTAGGATCGAAGAGCAACACATACCCCACTAAGCTCCTAGAAATGGGTATCGACCTAGAACCATAAGGGATTATGCTATCCCTAGGTGGAATGAAGAACATAGAACTATTAGGATCCCTCACCACCAACCCTTTGAGATTAAACCTGCTACCATCACTATGGTACAAAGAAACCAATTTTCGGGTTCGGATATAGAGGATCCTGCACAACATTTGGATATGTTCTTAGAAGTGAGTGACACTGTGCAAATTCCTAATGTATCAACTGATGCAATTAGGTTGAAACTCTTCCCATTCGCCCTAATAGAAAAAGCTAGGGATTGGCTACAAATGCTACCGAATCAATCCATCCATTCTTGGCAACAAATGCAAGAAAAATTTCTTTGCAAGTTTTTTCCACCCACTAAGACTGCCCTCATTAGAAAACAAATTAGTGATTTTCAACAATATTATGAGGAGCCATTCCATGAGGCATGGGAAAGATTTAGGAGACTTTTAAAAAGTTGCCCTCATCATAAAGTTCCTATTTTTCAACTGATGCACATTTTTTATGCAGGTGCTCATCCATCAACAAGATCCTTGTTAGATGCAGCTTCAAATGGGAGTTTTATGAATCAAATTCCTGAGGATGCATTCTTACTCTTTGATGAGATGGCCACTAATGATGCTCAATGGGCAAGCTCTAGAGCAACTCAAAAGAAACAGGGAGTTCATAATGTTGATGAAATAGCTATGTTGAAAGCTCAATTAGAATTAATGGAAAAAAGACATTTAAAAGAAATAAATGAGCTTAAAGCTAAAAAGGTCTCTATGTTGTCTAATGAAGTTGAATCTTATGCAGGAATTCCAGGACCTTTGGGAATGAAGAATGCTGAAAATATGGTGGAAGAAGTGAATGCCTTGAATCCATATAGCACCATTTACAAGGCGGGATGGAGAAGCCATCCAAATTGGTCAACTCAAGCACACATGGTATTATGCATGTGTTATGGTGTTCTTTTCTTTCCCTTAAAAGAACGCATATCTTATCATTATTTAACACCATACATAAGCATAAGGTTGTAATGCACTGAAGCATTCAACTTTAGTTCTCCCACTTTAGAACTACTTCTGGCTTTTAAGATAGAACATGATAGTTACATTTAACTTATCATAAGATTACACTTAATCCAATTTAAATCTCAATCCAAAGCATACAACCTCATGTATGTCTTTATTTTGCACCTTAATAAGATTCATCTTGTAATTTTTGCAAGACAGCACTTTTATTTTGAACAGGTTCTCAAAATTCACTTCGTATTCAAAAATCGCCTCATTTTAGTCTTTGTCAACTCATTATCAAAACTAAGGTAAACACCCGTGTGAGTAACCTACTTTTCTGTCCAATATGCTCAATCATATAATAAATAACAGTAAATGTTCCAATATAAACATTCACACTCATGTATTGCCAAATAATGAACTTTATTATTATTCATAAATAATAATGTTAAGGGATCATATAAATAGTACAAGTCAAATCTTACGCAACCTTTGAGATCTAATGTGTCTCTTAAAACTCATCTCTCAATACAGGTTTTGTTATTAGATCTGCAATCACATCCAGCGAGGAAATATACTATAAGTTCGGTTCTCTTAGTACAACAATATCTTCAATTTATTGATACTTAATGTTGATACATCCATCAATGACTCACTATCACCATAGACTGTCACTGGTTCCTCTAAGGCAATTAATGCCAAATGGTTCACAAACCGTTTCAACAAAAACCGCCTCTTGTACTGTAGTTGAGAAAGCAACAAATTCAACTTTCAATGTTGATGGGCTACAAAGATTTGTTTCTTGCTACTCCACTAAATGGCACCCTTGCCAAACAAGAATCCATAACTTGAAGTGAATTTTCACTCATCCACATCACTTTCCCAATCAACATTTAAATATTCTCTCAATTACAAATCATTTTATTAAAAAATAGAGAGAACAACTTGCAGTACATTTAAGGTATCTAAGTATTCTTTTTACTGCTTTTCAATGTGCTTTGTCTGGGTTAGACTGATATCTATTTACTATAACCATAACATAGCATATATCAAGTCTAGTACACAATATTGTGTACATCAAACTGCCTATGGCACTGGCATACTGAACATTCCTCATATGTTCAATCTGCTCATTTGTCTTAGGATACATACTTTTACTAAGAAACTAATTTTTCGTAATGGGGTTGTTAATGGGTTTACAATTTTACATATTAAATCGTTCAAGAACTTTGTTAATGTATGTCTCTTGAGACAATAACAACAACCTTCTAGAGCGATCTCTTGAAATCTTAACTCCAAGGATATAATCTGCTTGACCCATATCTTTCAACTCAAAGTTAGATCACAACCCATCTTTGATAAGATTTAAGTACTTTATGTTATTTTCTAGTATCAGTATGTCGTCTACATACCAAGTCAGCTTTTGTGATAAATACAATGGTCTTCATCAATCATGTTGAACTCATTTGACATGATTGCTTTATGAAATCTTAAATACCATTGTCTCGAAAACTACTTTAGGCTATAGATTGATCTCATCAATTGGCAAACCTTATGTTCGCTGCCTTTTTTAATGAGAAAAGCAGTCTTTATATCTATTTGATTTAGCTCTAGGTCCAAACTAGCTGTCAAGGTTAGAATTAATCTTATCGATGTAAATCTAATAACAGGTGAAAAAGTCTTCTCATAGTCAATTCCTTCCTGTTGTGTAAACCCCTTAGCAACTAGCCGAGCCTTGTATCTTTCGATACTACCATCAACTGTTTGCTTTATTTTGAGAACCCACTTATTTTCAATTGGTTTGTGTCCTTCAGGTAGATCAACCAGTTCCTGAACATGGTTCGATCTCACGGAAGCCATTACTTCTTCTATTGCCTTAATCCATTTATCTTTTTCTGGGCATTCTTATGGGATAATTAAAAATTCGTCAACATGGAACACTTTTCCTTTTAGATTTTTTGTAATTCCAATTCTTGATAAACATGTCTCATATATTCATCATAGTTTGGAATGTTCCAACTAAAATTAAGCTCTACGCTCCCACTCAAATAAAGATCTTGAATATCCATACTCCTAATGGAGTTAGGCATGCTCATCCTCCCACTAGAGAATGGATCCTGAACATCTGGACCTTTGAGAAGAGAGTCTTGACCTTCTTCTTCAATTTTTCTCCCACTCGGATGGAGAGATCCGATTAGTTCATCTTTTTGAGTTTCATAAAAGTAAAGTCTTAACTTACTTTGCCTAACTTAGGAAACTTATTTTCCAAAAATATGATATCTCGTGATTCAGATTTTGTTGCTGAGCCATTTGCTTGTTCACCCATAAACATGTATCCTTTTGATACATCAGAATATCATACAAAAATACTCTTTTTAACCTCATGGTCCGCATTTACCAAATTTATTAAAGGTATTATGGATATAAGCAACACAACCCTAAGATCATCAATGTCTCAGGTCGAATTACCGATCAGTCCACAACTCATAAAAAGTGGAAGCAATAAATTTGGAGGGCACATAGTTTATAACACCATTTTGTTATAGAGTTCGAGGAATAGACAACTGATGTCCATTTTCTTTTTCATCACATAAAACTTTAAATTTATCAAAAAGATATCCTCAACCACGGTTGGTTCTTAAAGCTTTAATTTTCTTGTCTAATTGATTCTCAACAAAACTTATAAAAGTTTTAAAGTAACTAAATGCTTCAGACTTATGAGAAATCAAATGGACATGACCATACCTAATATAGTCATCTATATTAGTGATGAATAATAATAGGCCCATGCCTTACTGTAAAATTCATTAAATCACAGACATCAGAATGGATCAATTGCAATGGAGTTTTAGTTCTAGTTCCCTTTTTCTGAACAGTTTCCTCACTAGTTTTCTTTTCGAGCAATGCTCATAGGTAGGTAATTCAAGCTTATTCAAATCACCTATCAATCCTACTTTAGCTAACTGACTCATTTAGTTTTGGCTAATGTGGTATTATCTAGTATGCCATAATTTCACATTATGCTCATAACAATGTGAAATAGAAGAAGAAATTAACGAAAAACTAGTAGTATATTAATAATCAGGATCAATATCCATGATAATGAAAATGTTCAAAATAAAACCAGAACCACATTAAGCATCATCTAAATATAAACGTGTGTTGTTATCCTTAAAATATAAATGAAACCTAGCTTCATTAAAGCAAAAATAGAAACTAACTAGGCAAACGAATCTTGATCCTTTTTGTCACAAGGTCCATTACTTCTGGATCTATTACCCACAAATGATGAAATTTAGTAAAAAGATATGACTAGATACACAAATATCACTCACTCATGAGTCAAGATAGTGTACCTATTAGGATACATTAAAGTCTCTTACACAGTGATCCTTTTATTGGTAGTTGAAGAAATATTTCACTCTTGAAATATTTATCCTTTTATTACCTTTGGACCTTATGTGATTCTATTTTATCTTTTGCCTTTTAGACTCTCAAGCCTTTCCTTTACCCTTACCACTAAAGCTTCTATTTTTGTTCTAGTTAGAACTTATTCTACTAAAACAGAATTGTGCCACGTGCACTATGGCATTGATCTTAATCACTACCATACAGTCCTTTTTAAGCTCAAAATGACAAGCGACATTCCTAAATGTCTTAATCTTGTCCATAGGAGTTAGTTGTATCTTCATATGCTCCCAATTTTAGGGTAAAGAATGGATAATAACTTGGACCTATTGCTCATTGATCATTTTATAATCAGATTCACTAAGCTCACATATCATCTTATCCATCTCTTAGATGTTCCCGCATTATATGACCAGACTCTTCTGATTAGTATCAAAATTTGATCACTAATGATTGAAACTGAGTCAGAAACGTATTCCCGAATTTTTCTACAAAGCGATCCATAGATCCATTGCATTTTGATACTTGTAAAATTTGCTTAGCAATATCATCATCCATTTGCACTTAGCAATATGATACGAGCAGTAGAACATCTCTTTTTCATGCTACATAGGCATCTCGATCCTGCTTATTTTAGACTATGGTGCCATGCTTAGATTTAATCATAATCAAACTTAAGGTTTCTAAAACCTCTTGCTCTTCAAGCAGATATTGGATGTACATATTTCATTTGGATCCTCTGATCACTAATGAAGTGATTGTTGCACAATATTAAGGAGATCAAGCAATACATGCTATTTACTATGCATTTGAAAAAAATAACCTAATAAAGCTGTCTATTAGGCCTAAATTCAAAAAGGTTACTTAAAGTTTCCAATTACCCTCTAAGTCCTAATGTCTAACCTTATCGGTTAAAATTTTATGCATAGTAAATGTCGATTGTTGGGCATTAAGTTCTTAAACTTAATTCAGGATATTATATATAAGATAATCTAAGTCTTAACTCAATTATCATGCAATCATTTTACTTATAAAATATGCTAAGCAATTAACAATAAAATAAACACATTCATAATAAATGTTAAATGCCAATATAATATCCAAAAGATAAATAAACTCATTTATTTAATCAATCATTAAATATCCAACAATCTCAAAAAGAGGAAACATTTAAAATAAGATAAAAATACGCTTGTTTTTAATCTAGTAATAGGAAACATAAATCCTCACCATAAATTCGTTAACCATTAATAACTTGACACTTATGTTAATAACTTAGGGAACCTAGAATGTGATAAACTAGTCTCATCACTGGAAATAATTTCTCGACCCTTTCGAATAAATCGAGAGGTATGCCATAAAATCGATGATGAAGCCATGGACGATACATACATCCACTTTTGAGCACCATCTCAGATTTAATATTGCTTCTCAGTACTCCTCTTTTGATCACCAAATACAAAAACTGGATAATGGTTTTCTTATAAATTCCATTTTCCTTAATCCAGGCATCAATCAACCAGTTTCTCATATCTGGATGGCAATCAAAAGAGTCTTTCATCACCTTAAACAAGGTTCTATCAACACCTCTTCGGTCCAGGCCATCAGTCCAAATGCACTCTTGCATTTTTCGATGCATACACAAAATATGATGCATTATTGCATCAATGTCATCAGCTTGAACCTTCTTACTCATCCTCATTTTGTAAATCATTTGCACTTTTGCTTCGGTTTTTATAATTCCTTGAGGAATTTGTGGACATCTAGAAGTCCTTTTCTTCACCATTTCTATTACACATAACAGAAAATTAAACAGTAAGTACACTCATGCACAATCATGTATGATTGAAAATCATTTCAATCCAAAAAATAAAGACAAACTGTTACTTATAACATAATATAAATGGTCAGTGCACTCATGTACAAACATACGTATGATTGAAACTCATTTCAATCAACAAATAATGAAATATCTACATAATATAATTTTCAAACAAATTTGAAAATTTAAGAAGGAAGAAAAATAATTTTTTCAATTTTTTATCAATTTTAAAATAATATTTATAGGAATAAAATCCAAAAAATATTTTATGGTCCTCAAAAAATTTTCAAAAAATGAATAAAAAATCAGAAAAATTGAGAAAATTATATTAAAAAATTTGAGCTGATTTGGAGGTCGAAGGAGGCCGCACACGCCATCACGTGCTGGCGACGGTGGGCCTCACACGCCACACACGCGACAGATGCACCACATGCCATCTGAGGCACTCTGCCACATGGCGCGACCTGACTGGGCCACATGGCACTGACTGGCATGACCCCCGTTGCCACGTGGTAGTTACGAACTGGTCCATATGGCACCAACTGAATTGATAAAAATTGACACATGGCAGGACCACGGTCTGCCACGTGTCAGCCATTCATTGGCCCATGTGTCGACATGTGGCATAACTCAATAAGCTATGTGTCAACACCAACAAGCCACGTGTTAGCACTGCAGGCTGTCATACGGATGCTAGGTGTCATGCCACGTGGCAAAACCCATGCCACATGGCAGCCCCACAGGCTGCCACGTGGTGACACGTGTCATCATGTGGTTGGTCCACGTGGTGCCACATGGCATCAAGTGGACCCCATTAACACGTCAACTGACATGTGGTACTTCACCATAATGCCACGTGTTGCTTCCCCCATTAGGCCATGTGGCTGAGTGATGTTTCACTCAGTGCGTGTGGCTAGGCGCATGCTGGAGACGCGCTCTCTGGCATGTGCCTAGTACACTGGTGGCATGTCCAAGCCACGCGCTGCCTTTTCGGTGGTTTCAGGCCACCAGATTTTTTCTAGGGTAGGGTTTTCGAGGTCCATGAGTCCAATGATGTGGTCAAAAATAAAAAATTTACTCAAAATTTTAATTACGGATTTTTTAAAATAATTATTTAATTTTGGTGTCCATAAATCACAAAAAAAAATCCAAACCAGAATAAAAAAATTACATATAGAGCATATCTAATATGCATATCAATTCAGCCTATAAACATATTTTAATTTTCACAAAAAATCAAATCTACATTATAGACATGTCGGAACGCAAAAATATGGGCTCTGATACCAATGTAAGAAATTATATATATCATGATATATTGCGAGAAGTAGGAATAAATACCTCTCGAAGCGCAGATCGTTGAAGCGAAAGCAGAAATCAATTGTTTCACATTACCGGCAAAGCCTATCACCCACGTGTCATGAACTACGAGATGAAAGTATAGATCCATGAACTAAAAACCCCTTAGACAAAGAGAGAATATGCGAGGAGACAAGCCGACAGAGTTTCGGTATCTCTAATTTTCTCTCATCTCCTTCAAATGAAGAAACTAAGCCCTTATATAGGGCTCTAATTAAGGAATAATTAATTTTCTTAATAATGATGAATTAAATTGGCAGTTACAATATTAATAAAAAATAATAAATATGACAGTTACGAAATTAATATGTAACAACGCATATTAATGCACACATAAATAATAGATTTCCTAATTAAGGAAAAAACCAATATAGAACTAATTCCATATAAGTTATTTCCTGTTCTGATATTATCTCTATTATATCGGGGCTAATTTATCATCTCGTGAGTCATGAGTGTATTCCAAACTCCTTCAAATAATTTTATATTTAATTAATGACTGCAACAAAAAATAAATTTTGTAATAAATTTGCACAAACTTTATTTTAATTAAATAATTTCACTAGTAAAATGTGAACTTTATTTGAAAACAAGAGAAATCTCAACCAGAATTGATGGCACATCATTTAACATAAGGTGCAAGGCATGGAACTCTAGATAATTTGCCTGAGTCATTTTCATCCTACGTTACCTAGAATTCCATAATTAAGCTGAAAGGTGACTTAGAAAGCTAACAGCACCTAATATCTAGAAAATTAAATACATAAATATCATTTATATAAATAATGGTAAAACATTCATAAAGATTGCTTTTGTTTTACTCTCAATCATTCAACCATGACGTAAAACAGTGGAGTATCTCTATTATTTACGGGTCTAAAGCTTAACTCCTATCGACTATCATCATCATGAATGATCGTAAACTCATTCAACCTCTTAGTTTTAAACCAACTATTCAATAAGTTACCATTTGGTGCTTTCATTGAAAGCTCATCATGATTAGACCATTAAAATCTTCTCAAGAACATGACAATTACACCTTTAAAAGTCCTACAACATCCAGTCTTGTTGGATCAAATTAAACATAGGTGCACTAGATACAAGCTCCCTATATTGGCTCAAAAGGCAAAAATCTCAACCTTATGTAGATTTTGATGAATAAAAAAATAATTCAATTAACAAAATTTTGGATTTTTAAAGTCTATCATATGCAGGTCCAAAATAACACAGATGTTAGGTGTTCTACTAAAAACATAATAGGTCAGAAGTATTATGTCATCGAACCTGATGCCTTGAATTAATTTTGAAGATCAAGTCACTTTAGAAAAATATTGTAAAATTATCTATCAGGATACACACACTCACACAAATCATTCATTGCATAAAAATATTTTTTAAATCACATCATAACATATTTAAATTAAATTTTCATTAATTAAGCTTTTCATATTTACATCCTTGAAAATGAAAAGATATTTTCTAAAATATTTTCTAGCTATTGGAATGCATTTAAAGAAATAAAAAAAATTACATTTTGAAATATTTAATTTGATTATTTTCTAAACTTAAATTTTTCATATAAACATATCTTTAAAAAGGAAAGAATATTTGATTGATTTTATAGATGTTGCATTTCAATTAAGGGAAGCAAAAATCAGATCTTTTAAAATTGATAAGGAAACATTTTTTAAAATAGTTTTCATGTTTAACAGCTATATTATTTTTCCTATATATAATGTTATTTTTCAAGTGTAAAAAATGAGTGAAACACTTTTATTTTTGAAAATCAGTTTGTTGTAGTTTCACTTCATCATGGGCATTATGCACATATCCTCAAATGATTATAGTTTTAAATTATAATCATGTATAGTGAGGTTTATCAAAAACCATGTGAGATAAAAGTGAGGTTAGGTTGTTATGGCCTAGGAAAAGAAGTTAGCAAATGTTTGGGTTCTTTTACTTGGAAAAAAAATAAGTGTTTTCATCTTTTTACTTGAAAAAAATGGTTTAGTGTTTTAGAATTTTTTTACTTGGGAGAAAAACTTAGGGAAGCTTCTTGTAATATGCTTTTGACTCTTTTTCACTAAATAGAGTCACATTTGTTAATGTAAGCCCTAGCCCCAATGCATTGTAACGAAACACTTGAAATTAATAAAAATGAGGCATTTGTTTTATCTATTGTATTCCTGTGCATATCAATTGATAGAACTATCCAAGAATGTTGTTTCAGTTTAAGTTATCATGTGTGAGGCATATGGTTGTAAGACCTTGAAACAAATGAGACTTCATTCTAAATATCCCTAGTCAGTCATTGTTATGGGAATAACAAATGAATTAAGACTAGTATGCTCTCTCTGATAAGTTGAGTTCTGTCTTACGGATCATAAGGACAAGAGTGTCAATCAGAGATCATAGATACATGTTTAGAACACGATATCTGGATTAGATCCACTCATGAGAACACTACATGGTACAAGTCATAAGTGTTTCTCATAAGCAAGTTTTGTATCGGAGTTCTTAGACCTAAAATCTCTATGAAACTCTTTATGAATTACTGTGTACTTTGACATACACCTAACGTACTCGTAACAGAGTGACAAGTACGGGTATGAATGGGTATGCATTGATTCATGTTAGAGAGCATGAGAGAAGTGAAGGGATTACCCCTCTCATTAAGAGAGAAAATATCATCGGCTACTTGATCAGTGAACTGAGAAGTGTATGGCCATACCGAGATGAAATAATGAGTAATCATTATTTATCTGAGAGTTCAGTGTCACTAGAATATCAAGAAAGGAATTAATATATATAAGGATGACTGGTTCCATGCCTTATATTAATTCTGATATTTATGGGTAAGGGACTATGCAAAATTGCATTAGGTCACTAAATGCCATATGCATTTTCATTTAATTTGGAATGCTATAATATCTTGCTAGAGAATATATATAGCCTTTGAATTAATTTATTAATTCATTGCCAACATTAAATGGACCTATAGGATCGCACACAAAGCATTAGGCTTAAAATATTTAAATTGTGTATTAGGAATTAATTTGGACTTTTATTTAAAGTCAAATTAATGCATAAAATGGGTAAACTCTAGCTGTTTTAGGCAAAACTGTCAAGGTGCGATTTTGCCTAAAACAGCTAGCTGTTTTAGGCAAATCTGTTAAGCCACGATTTTGCCTAAAACAGAGGCAAATCTGTGAAACGAGTTTTTTTGCCTAAAACAGCTAGCTGTTTTAGGCAAATATATTGAACTGTCTTTTTACCTAAAACAGCAAATCTGTTAACAGTTGGTCACGAGAGAAATTTGTTGGCATGTGCTAGGTTTAATTTCAATTGATTAATTATCTATGTATAATTAAGTTAATTGAGTATTAAATCCTAATTTGTATTTAATCAAAATATAATACTTGAGAGGGAATTAAAGTAGCCAAAATTCAAACTAAAATACTAGTTGAATTCGGCAACTTATCACCTTAAATAAGTAAGTTTGTTTTGATTAAATGACTAATGCCATTTGAATTTAAATTCTAATAGAATTTAAATTAAGATATATCTCTTAATTAGGAAGTGATGGAGGCTGAAATTAACACTTAATTTTTGGCACTCACACTTGACCTAAATTAAGTGATATATATTAATGAATTAAATGAATAAAAGTGGATGCCGTTTTGCTATTTTTCTCTCTTGGCCGAAATACTCAAGGGGAAAGAAATCTTTCTTGTTCTCTTGTGTTCTCGAGCTGAAACAGTAACCTAAAGGAAGAACAAGATCAGATCTTGTGGCTTCAAATCATTTCCATTGCCGAATACACAATCATAGAGCTAGCACTCTTGATTTTAAGCCATCTTTGCAAGTGTGTGTGTGAGAATAGAGGGAGTGGCGTAAAGGTTGTTCCTTGGCATTGGTGGTGAAGATCTAAGGTGGACATATCCTTCTTGGTTGCTGGTCATCATCAAAATCAAGTTTTAAAGGCATCTAAAGTTGTAAGTTTAAAACTCTAAAATTGCATGTTTCGATTCTTGTCATGGAATTGTATGGCATGTATGATAAAAATTTTTGTTTTTCCGCTGTGCTATCATCACATTCATACCATGTCATATTCCATCAACATTAGAAGGGAGAAATTCTTAAATTGAATTGTCTTAAGGAGAGGATGTAGGCAATGGCCGAACCTCTATAAATTGGGGTGTCAAATTTCTCCATCCCTTACTTTATTTTATTTCATTCTCCATTTAATTTTATACTAAGCTGAATCTATCTGTTCTTTGCTTTTGTAGAATAAATTGCTAAAATCCAGTCTATGTTCTACCATGAGATTTATCTAATTTTTTGCATAAATTTGAGTAAGATTTAATTGATCAGTTACACACCAAAATTTTTGTCCATATATGTATATTTTATGTGAAAAAGGCTAAGCAAAAATATATTGAGTAATATTTATAAAATAGATTTATTATGATCTTGATATATGCATTTGTGCAACTTGAAACAATTATCTAATTTAATTTGTGCTATTTGCTTATCAAAAATTTTAATACTCTATTCATCCCCCCTCTAGAGTATATTTGGGACTCACAATTGGTATCAGAGTATATCTTTTTATTTACAGGTTTAACCACCTAGAGAGATCCATTCAAATGGCTATTTCAAATGAGAAAACAAAACACAACTCTAAACTGATTAATCTTGAAGAAATCAGAACTGATGAAAACAAATGTGATGTAAGTGATTTTATTTTTAATAATCTTGAAGAGCTATGTATAAAGTATGATAAATTAAGGAAAAGAAATATTGATATTTTAGATATTTATCATGCTTTTAAACAAGATCATATAAGTTTGCAAGAATCACGTGATAATTTAAAAAGAAATATGGAAAAGATGTTACATTATTCTCATGATGAACATAAAAAATATCTAAAGGTTCTAAAGGATGTTAATGAACTTGAGAATAAGGTTAATATTAAATCATATGATTGTGTGAAGCTTGAGATGAAATTGTTGAGATTGCAACAATAAAGAAAGAAAATAAATTGGCAAGAGATTCACCCAAGGTTATGGTAAAAGATAAGAAGATAGAGAAAAATATCAAAATGGTTGATAATGCATCTGCATCTTTACCTAATGTTGCTTGTATTGAAAATTTGAATGAAAAATATAATGATCTTAAAGAAAAATATAAAGCATTGGAAAAAGATCATGATACATTAATGAAAGATCACAATGCATTGAAAATTGATTTTGATCATGTGTTGCATAAAGAGCTTGAAGGGTGTAAGATGTATAATGATATGGCAAGAAAATATATATATTATTGCATAAAGAATATGATGTTATGGAAGAAAAGAAAAAGATACTAGAACAAATAATAACATCTATTTATAATGATCTTGCACAACATGTGAAAGGTAAGGTTCATAAATATAAATCGCATTATCATGCATTTACATTTTCATCCCAAGTTGCTTGCTTTTATTGTGGTAAATCTGGGCATATTTCTAAATATTGCTACCATAAAAATAAAAGTAAAGCAAAGAATAAAGAGGCTAAAAAAGGAACACTTGTTGCAAAAACTAACCTCTAAGGACCCAAAACAAATTGGGTACCTGAGAAGAAATAATTATTTTGCAAGTTTATCTTAAGACTAACAAGAACAACAAATAATATCTTAATAGTGGTTGCTCAAGACATATGACATGGGATAAGAAGAAGTTTGTTGAACTCTCTATGATAAATTGAGGGACTGTCAATTTTGGTGACAAAAATAAAGGCAAAATAATTAGAGTTGGAATCGTTGGAACCAACTCATGTATTGAAGACATTTCACTTGCAAAATGACTAAAATACAATCTCTTAAGTGTAAGTCAGTTATGTGATAAAAATCGAAGAGTTATCTTTGAAATAAATGATTGCAACGTTGAAGATACAAATTCAGGTAACATTATTGTAATTGGTTATAGTGCTGGAAATATGTATCAAGTAAGTTTGGATGATAATTGCTGTGATAAATCAAGTTGCTTAATTTCAAATATGATCAAAATTGATTATGGCATAAAAGATAAGGTTATGCAAGTTTACATACTATTGAAAAGTTCTCTAAAAAGAATCTAGTTATTGATTTACTCAAAATTAGATTTAATAAATATTATGTGTGTGAAGCATGTCAACTTGGTAAGCAAACTAGGAATTTATTTAAATCTAAAAAAGAAATCTCAACTAAAAATTATTTAGAAATGTTGCATATGAATTTATTTGGACCTATCTCACCATCAAGTTTAAAGGGAAAGTATGTTTTTGTGATTATTAATGATCACTCACGTTTTACTTGGACACTTTTTCTTGCACATAAACATGAGATATTTGATGTGTTCAAAAAGCTTGCAAAGAAAATATAGAATGAAAAAGGATATCGCATTGTCAAGATTCAAAGTGATAATGGAGAATAATTTGTGAACAAGGCATTTGAAAAATTCTACACAAAGAAAGGAATTGAACATAATTTTTTGGCACCAAGAATTCCACAACAAAATGGAGTAGTGGAACGAAAAAATAAGACCTTACAAGAGATGGCACGAATCATATTGAATGAGAATAATCTTTCAAAATATTTTTAGGTTGAAGCTGTGTACACTTCGTATTATATTATCAATAGAGTTTTAATTAGAGCCATTCTAAATAAAACTCCATACGAGCTATGGAAGGAAAGAAGGCCAAACATCAGTTACTTCCATACATTTGGTTGTAAGTGCTTTATTTAGAACGATAAAAATAATTTAGGAAAATTTGATGCTACATTTGATATAGGAATTTTCTTAGGATATTCGAGTAAAGCATATAGAGTTTATAATAAAAGAATACATGCAGTTGAAGAGTTAATTAATATTAAGTTTGATGAAACTGATGTCTACACTAGAGAAAGGTTTTTTTTATGATGATACAGGAAATAAAGAGGAGAAAATGCAAAAGAAAAACCAAATGGAGCTGGTACTTGATCAAAACAGATCTGCTGAAATAGAACTGATACTAGATTAGAATAAAATTGCTGAAACAGAATCAAAAGATCAAAATAAAAGTGCTAAAATAAAATTGATATTAGATCAGGATAAAACTGCTGAACCAGAACTATCAGATGCAACAGAAAATATGGAACCAGAACATAACATTGAATTACCAAAATAATGGAATGTTCACAAAAACCATTTAAAAGAAGATTTGCTAAGTAGTCCATCAATAGGAATGATGACCAGAAGACAACTAAAAGAATATTGTGAAAATATTGCTTTCATTTCTCAAATTGAACCAAAGAATGTCTATGAAGCTCAAAATGATAACAATTGGATTCTTGCTATGTAAGAAAAATTAAATCAATTTGAAAGAAATAAGGTATAGTCTCTTGTTCCTAAGTTTAAAAATAATTCAATTATTGGTACAAAATGATTTTTTAGAAATAAGCTGGATGAGCAAAAAAAAGTGATAAGAAATATAGCAAGGCTTGTGGCTCAATGATACAATCAAGAAAAAAGTAATGATTTTGGTGAAAATTTGCACCATTTGTATGTTTAGAAGCTATTCGTATTTTATATGCATTTGTATGTTTTAAAAAATCAAATTTTATCAAATGGATATTAAAAGTGCATTTTTAAATGATTATTTAAATGAAGAGATTTATGTTTCACAACCAGTAGAAAATCCAAATTTCCCTAATCATATTTTCAAATTAACAAAAGTTTTATATGGTTTAAAGCAAGCTCTTAGAGCTTGGTATGAAAGGCTTTTAAATTTTTTAATTGATCATAATTTTTCGAGAGGTAAAGTTGATAATACTTTATTTATAGAACATGAAAAAAATCATATCATGCTAGTTCAAATTTATGTGGATGATATTGTATTTGGAGCTACTAACATCTCTATGTGCAAGAAATTCAAAAATTTAATGAAAGAGAAATTTGAGATGAGTATGATGGGACAATTAACCTTTATTTTGGGGCTTTAAATAAATCAAAATAAGGATGAAATTTTTATTAATCAGGTCAAGTATACAAAGGAATTATTGGAGAAATTCAAGATGATGGAAGTTAAACCAGTAAACACGTCAATAAGTCCATCAATTAAACTTGATCTTGATAAAAATGGAAAAAATGTGGATAAAAAGCTTTTACAGAGGAATGAACGGTTCACTGCTCTACTTAACAACAAGTGGATCTAACATACACTTTACTATTTATCTTTGTGCTCGATTTCAGCCAAATAAAAAAGAATCACGTTTAGCGATAGTCAAATGTATTCTAAGATATTTACTGGGAACCTAAGAGATTTTGTTGTATTTTAAAAATTCAAGCTTTAATCTTATTGGTTTTTCGGATGCTGACTATGCAAGTTGTAGAATTGAAAGAAAGAGCACATCTAGAACATGTTAACTATTGGGCAAGTCACTTATCTCTTGGTCTAGTAGGAAATAACATTTTGTTACTTTATCAACCATAAAAGCTAAATATATAGCTGCTAGAAGTTCTACTGCATAGATTGTATGGATCAAACAATAATTAATTGATTATGGATTCAATTTCAATGAGATACCAATTTATTGTGAAAACATCAGCACAATAAATCTTACCAAAAATCCAGTAATGCATTCAAGAACAAAATATATTGAAATCAAACATCATTTCATAAGGGATCATGTTCAAAGAAGAGATATTGCATTAAATTTTATCTCAATCGAACATCAACTTATTGACATCTTCACTAAACCATTAAAAGAAGATAAATTTTGCAAGATAAGAAGAGAATTACGTATGGAATTATTAAAAAAATTATCTTAAAGGTAATCATATTTTCTCTAAAATTTATCTTAGTTTATCTTGTATTTAATTTTTCTTTTGCTGTTATTTTAATTTATCGTGTTCAAATTGCATATCTGATGTATTTGGAAGCTTTTAATGATTTTTAATGTCCAATTTTTTTTTTAATTTTTGGCAAATTTTTATGGATGTTAAGAAGAAATATTTTAAAACTTCGAATTATTTAATATTCTTCCTGCACTTGTTTCCAAAAGTAAAAATTTCACTTTTGATTTTTTTAAAATCTCCTTTTTCAATTACTCAATTAATGCATCAATTTTTATTTTCTTTGCATAAAAGGCTTTTTCAAAAATTATTCATTTCATTCTTTGCATCTTATATTTGTTCTTTATGAGAGATAGAAAAAGAAGAGGAGCAAGTGAATGTAAAAAAAAATTGAGAAAGAAAAAGAAGAAGATATTGATGTAAGTGCCAAAAGAAATGAGAAATTTAAAGATACAAGTGAAGCAAGTCATGAAAGTTTGAGTATGTTTATTGATTTCACTTTTTGTTGATGACAAAAGGGCGAGAAAATATTGGTTATTCTATATGGGAGAAGTTATATATGTGATATAAGAGATATATGATTTTACATATGTGATTTGAATATTTAATTGTTGATCTTTATTGAAGTGATATCTGAATATTTATGCTTAATTATTTGATTATCTTGTTATTAAATTGTTTTTGAGCATATATTCAAGGGGAGCTTTATAACTTAGCAAAAGTAAGTTGATGAATGTTTTGTCATCATTAAAAAAAGGAGAACGTTGGCTCAAAATGCTACAATCTTAACCTTATGTGGATTTTGATGGATAACAAAACAATTCAATTAATAAAGCTTTGGGCTTTTTAAGTTTATCTTGTGCAGATCCAAAATAACACAGATGTTAGGTATTCTACTCAAAACAGAATAGGTCAGGTGCATTATGCCATCAGATCTGATGCCTTGAATTAATTTTAAAGAACGAGTCACTTTAGGAAAGTATTGTAAAATCATCTATGAGGATACACACACTCACACAAATCATCGTTGCATAAAAATATTTTTTAAATCACATCTTAAAATATTTTAATTAAATTTTCATTAATTAAGTTTTCATATTTACATCTTTGAAAATGAAAAGATATTTTTTAAAATATTTTTTAGCTGTTGGAATGCATTTAAAGAAATAAAAATCATCACATTTTGATATATTTAATTTGATTATTTCCTAAACTTAAGTTTTCCATATAAACATATCTTTGAAAAAGGAAAGAATATTTGATTGATTTTATGGCTATTGCATTTCAATTAAGGGAAGCAAAAATTAGATCTTTTAAAATTGCTAAAGAAACATTTTTTAAAATAGTTTTCATACTTAACAGCTATATTATTTTTCTTATATATAATATTGCTTTTCAAGTGTAAAAAAATGAGTGAAACGCTTTAGTTTTTGAACATCAATTTGCTATAGTTTCACTTCATTATAGGCATTATTCATATAACCTTAAATGATTATAGTTTTTAATTGTAATCATGTGTAGTGAGGTTTATCATAAATCATATAAGATAAAAAGTGAGATTAGGTTGCTAGGACCTAGGAAAATAAGCTAGCAAGTATTTAGATTCTTTTACTTTGGAAAAAGAACTAATTGTTTTGATCATTTTACTTGGAAAAAAGGGTAAGTGTTTTAGAGTTTTTTACTGGGAAGAAAAACTTGGGAAAGTTTCTTATAATCAGCTTTAGACTCTTGTCCGCTAAATAAAGTCACATTAGAAGAGAGAAACTCTTAAGACGTATTATCTTAAGGAAAGGATGTAGGCAATGGCCGAACCTCTATAAATCATAGTGTCAAATTTCTCTATTCCTTACTCTCTTTTATTTCATGCTCTATTTAATTTTATACTAAGCTGAATCTGTCTGTTCTGTGCTTTTATAGAACATAGTGCTAAAATTCACTTTGTGTTATGCCACAAGATTTATTTGTTTTTTTGCATAAATTTGAATAAGATTTAATTTATCAATTACACACTAAAATTTTTCATCCATGAATGAATATTTTATGTGAAAAAGGCTGAGAAAAAATATATCGAGTAATATTTATGAAATAGATCTATTATGATATTGATATATGCATTTGTGCAACTTGAAATAATTATCCGATTAAATAATGCCATTTGCTTATCAAACGTTTTAATACTCTATTCATCCCTCTCTAGAGTATATTTGGGACTCGCACTCGTTTCATGATGAAAGCTCTACAATGTCTCTTTTTTGGGGGATGAAAGAAGATATAAAGTTTGAACTCCTTAAAAAGCATCAATTAGGCATATAAGAGGAACAAGAGAAGACGTCGTTTTAAAAATTAAAAAAGGCAAAGAAAAGCCAACTAACTTTTGCTCAAAAGGTTGAAAATTTAGAACTTGCAAATCCAAGAAGCACAAGAAGGACAAAGCTCAAAGAAAAAGCCCAAAGATGTCTCCAAACCAAGCTTTTGAAAATATGTTTGTAAAAGCTATCAGGGAATTTAAACTAGGCTATCTCAAGAAGCTCGATTATGAAAACAATATTGATTCTCCATTTGCCTTGATACTTCAAGAGTTCATTTTTCTAACATTTATAAAAGTTTAAACAAAAAATGCCCCTCATAATGCCGTATACTCGTAGACATGCAAACCTTTGATAATTCCTTAGTTTGAAGAGTATTCTCCTCCACTTTGACACACAATGCATTGATTAGTTTCATAACTTACCTATGAGATCAATCAACTCCTTCAAGGAGTTATCTGGCATCATATTCATCATTTAAATGTGAGCCAAGAAAATTGTCATAGACTTATAAGGGATGGTTCAAGGGGACGATGGAGCTTCAGGGATTTCATCGAGAGACTCAAAGAGCTAAGAGGTAGCATCTGACATAAAAAATCTAAACAAAAAGTAACAGTATAATCAATAACATTCATAATACCTAGCTATAGAACTTATTTATGACAAAATGACCAATCAAATTTTATACCGAATGGATATGGAAAAATAGTTCATAGCCATTAGAGGTGTCAAATGGATAGGTTGAACGAGTTTGGGTTGGGTCATTAATGAATGGGTCATTAATTGGTTGGGTCATTAATGGATCAAAAAATATGAGTCATTAATAGGTTGAATCATTAATGGGTTGGGTTGATTTAGATCAACCCATGGATTTAATATAAATTTTTATAAATTTTTTATTAATTAATTAATGAATTCGATAATAATAAGATTCAACTGAAAATATAATATAAATAATAAGTTATAATATAAAAAATAAAATATTTCATTAATAATTTGACTTTACTTCAAAAATAAAAATATGTACAAATATTAAATATACGCAAACAAATAGTAAAAATTAGTTTAACAAAATAAAAATAATATGTTAATTTATTTTTCACCTTCAAATGATGATAAATCCACAATTTGATTTGATCTTGAAAATTTAATATCTTTACCCATGCTATCTTGAGACTCCTCATCTGCAATAATATTAATATTTAGTGTATATATATATACACACGCACATAAATAAAAAAGAAGTGTATTAATTTTACCTTCAAATTCGAATAACCAACTACGAGTGGTAATTAAAGCCTCTGCATTTTCGGGTAACATAGATGCTCGCCATTTGTCAAGAATTCTTCCTCCCATACTAAATGTTGATTCTGAAGCAACTGTAGTAATGAGAATCGTCAAAATATCTCTAGCCATTAGTGAAAGGATAGGATATTTCGTTTCATTGTCTTTCCACCAAGATAGCACATCAGATTGTGAAATTCTACTCAATCTTGCATCATTCAAATATATATCTAATTCGGATTTATCTTCAAAACTGTTGACAAGACAATCGAATTCCTACAAATAATAAAAATGACCTTAATAATAAAAATATAAATAAATATAAAATTATCATTACAGATCACTTATTATAAAAAATTAGAAAAAAGAGATGCACTTTCATGAAATCATCATCCATGCTTGGTCTCCTTTCAGTTGATGCCTCTGAAGTTGGATTATTACTTGCATATGATGCAAAAAGATCATACAACTTATCCTTAATTTCATTGAACTCATATTTAGCCACACTCTCATCTCCGAATAACTTTTTATAAGAAAATGTTACAAAATCCAACTTATAACGAGGATCCATTATAACGGCAAAAGACAAAATAGTACTATAGGAGTCCCAATACTTCTCAAACTTATCCAACATCAAAATAGTCATATTTTGAATACATTGATCTTCACTTCTCGTCCCCTCTAACAATAAGAGATGAATTTTCAATACATTATAAAAGTATAGATTTGAGGTGGGATAACGATTTCCTGAAAAAAGATTAGTCATATCTTGAAAAGGTTTTAAAATACTACATATTTTTTCAACTAAACTCCACTGATCATCAGTTAGATTCCAAATAAACATCGAGTCAACAATGGCTAAATGTGAAAATGCCTTCCTATAAAGAAGGACCCTATTAAGCATCTCATATATGGAATTCCACATTGTGGGACAATCCAACCACAATTCTTTAGAAAAATCAAGACCCACTCGATCTACACATTCAACAAACTTTATTCTCCTAGCTTCTGATCCATTCACATATTTCACCCCTTCTTTGATAGATATAATGGATTGGTCAATCAACTTCAAACCCTTTTGAACAATAAAATTTAAGATATGAGCTCCACAACGCACATGAAAAAAAGCACCATTGCAATGCAAATAACCATGCAAACTAAGTTGATCTCTTAATAGTTCTTGCATGTTGTCATTATTCCGTGCATTGTCTAAAGTAATAGTTGCATGTTGTCATTATTCCGTGCATTGTCTAAAGTAATAGTAAATATCTTCTTCTTTATTCCCCAAAATTTTAACTTGTCGTAAACTTTTTCATACAATAGAGAAGCAGTATGTGGAGGAGAAAAATGACAAAAGTTCAATATTTTACAGAATAAATTCCAATCTTTATCCACATAATGAGCAGTTAAGCAAAGATAACCCTCAGAAATGCATGAGGTCCATATATCACAAGTTAAGCATATCCTACCAGGTACTTCACCCAAAGCTTTTTTTAAGAATATCCGATTCCCTCTTATGTATTTTTAAACAATATGCTTTTGCTGTATTCCTACATATCGGTTTCACGTCTTGGTTCAAGTATGTATGAATACTTCTATTTGCTTCATGTTCAGCAAAAGTAAAAGTGTATCCATGCCTAATTATAGCTAAGGCTACACCCTCTTTATATACGTTTTGGTCTATCTTGTACTTTATTTCATCAGACACCACAACATCAAATCTAGGACATACCTTCAAATGACGTCTTAAATTAGAAGTTCCAGATGTAGGATCAGCGATATATTCTTTTGAGCAATGTTTGTACTTTGCTCTCGATTTTCCATCATTATTTTGACTTGCTGGTAAGAAGTTGAATTCATTCCATATAGAAGATTGTCGTCGTCTTTTGGAAGTAGTTTCTGCAGAAGTATTGATACTCTCATCCACACTACCAACACTAAGATCCATTTCATAAATAACTGTAAATGAAAAAAAAAACAAAAATAAGCATGATCCAAAAATAATAATAACAAAATTAAGGAAGAACAAATGTCTAAATCAATTCTAATTCAGTGCCATGCATTCACCGTCCCAAGATTCAATAGTTAAGATAATTAGATACCCCGTAATATTTTATAAACACAATTACAAAAGCAAAAGCCTGCTTAAATAACAAAGAAAGTGGAAGAAATATGCATGAAAAGTCTTCTAAACCTATATATATATATATATTGATGTGACATTAATCAATTTGATGTGCCATATATTCTACATGACTTGATGATGCTTGTGCAAATAAACTCTACACAAAGTTGGAGCAGTACCAAGAAATTTTTTGAAGAAAGTCAACTGTAGCTGGAAATTGCATTAATTTATCCAAAAAGTAATCACTATTTTCCTTCATCTAATTGGGCTAGCAGGTATAAGTAAAGGCAAAAGTTTACGGGATAAGTATTTAATGACCTAAAAGGACACCAGAAGCTAACAAGCAAGAGAATAGGGACAGGAAACCTAAAGGAAAAGGCAATGAGAATAGATTTCTTCTACAGGGTATTAATTAATCCATGAAATGAAAGAGAAAAATAAAACATGATAATTTAGAATGCAATGTTTCATCCGTATCAAATCAAAATATGGTGTACAACACATTAAGATATTCATTATAACATCATCTAGATCAGCAGACACCATTCGATTTGTACCCTGTTCCTACCAGAAAATGTCACAGCAATTTGCCTCGCCGATTCATCTTAAAAAGCCCAGCTCCTAAATCTCAGTAGCAATATATTTTTAAAGAATGCCACCATATATTTTACAACTGTATGAAAAAAAAAGAAGAATAAGTGCACATAAGTAGGGGTGTACAAATATCCACTTGCATGAATGGTCCTGAATGACTTTCATTTATTAGCCAATTAATTCTCACCATAATAAAGCAAAAGCTCCTCTCAATTAATTCATCGTTTTTTTTTTGAATTGAAAAATGATAAATTAAATCTGTTTTATATGCATGGTATGGTGGCGTCTAAGCAAAGCAATAATCATATGTTCGAACACAAAGTCCTATCAGCCCTGCCATAAAAAACATCCAACCACAACCCAACATTGCAGCACATAAGAGAAAAGGATATAAGCATACCTTAGGCCTCAAATTGTGATCAAAATCGAACTTCCAGTCACGAAAGCAAGGAAAAGTAGGGTACCCACTACGGCAAAAATAGCAAAACAAGAAGAATAACTGCTCCTGTAAACCAAGTACCAGAGAAATTAAAAGAAGAAAAAGAAATCTCAAATCAGCTAATAATTTAAAAACCCACCAACATAAATTAAAAAAGTGTTCACTCATAAGAAAACTGAAAAGAAAATCTGATAGCAGAAAAGAAGATCCCTTCTATTTCCTCCTACTTTCACCTAGCCAATATCACCAGAACCCTAAGTAAAAAGGAAATTGACCATGAAGAACAACAGATATAAACTGATCTAAAGAAGATTCCTTCTTTTTCCTCCTCCTTTCACCTAGCCAATGTCGCTGAAACCCTAAGTAAAGAAGAAATTTAACATGAAGAACAACAGATATAAACTGATCTAGGAAAACAAAGTCAGACCTTAAGTTTTTGTGGAACTAGACTTGTATTTAATGACACACAAGAAGTCATCGGAGTTGCTTTTGCTGACCAGAAATGTTTGCACCTACTGCAACCGCCACGAATAGAGCCAGTCCTTGAGCCAAGGAGGCTGCTACTATCGGGTTACCGGCGAATATTGGCGGTGACACCAGAGAAAGGGGATTTGAAAGATTTTTGAACCTCTTTCGTGGAAAGTATCAAACGGTGAATACAAGTATCAAACCCTAAAAGAAATTAAAAAAAAATAATTTTAGATAAACCCATTGGGTAATGACCCAATGGGTTGAAAAATATAGTGGGTTAATTTTGGATTGATCCAATGGATATTGGGTTGGGTTGGATTGGGTTGAAAAATAAAATGGGTCAGTTTTGGGTTGACCCAATGGGTATTCATTTAAATTGGGTTGAATTTGGATCAATTTTTTTAAATGAATTTGGATCGATTCATGGGTTTGGGTCAATTTTGCATGGTCTAATAGCCATTAACGATGCCAACAAAGCCAATGGACATTATAACCTAGATTTGTACATATAGAGATGTGATGATTTTAGTCGATTGAGAAAGTCACATTGAAAAAGCTTAGGAGGGAATCCTAGAAGGATGAATTCCCCTTAAAGAAACTTCTTTTTTTTTTTTGAACAATAAAGAAACTTCTTAGGTGAAAGGCGTTAGATCGACAAAGATCAAAAAGTGCAAACAACGTGGAATACATCCCATTGAACGCAAATTTGAATAAAGTTCTATTATGGATTAAAGAAAATAACGATAAAAATAAATTGATCAAAAAAAGATGGATTAGAGGATGGTTAAAAAAGAGACAAAGGTAAGTATTGTGAGTTTCACAAAAATGTCGAGCAAACAATAGAAGACTGTTGAGTGCTAAAAGATAAAACAAAGCATATGATAAAAATATTCTTTGAGAAGGTCTTTGCAGTAGAAGGGTAAAAAACTCTGTATCCACATTTTTTATGAAAAAAATAGCTTGAATTGAAAGTAAAAAAAAAATTAGAAAGAACAAGAATCAACAATTTTATTACAAAAAGTTCTTATATTTATCAATCAATCGAGGCAAGGATTTAAAAATCCCTCGTGAAGGCCATTTATATATCCAGGGCTATAATTATTTTTTTAAAAAAGAATTTATGTATTATATATATATATATATATATATATATATATATATATATATATATATATATATATATATATATATATATATATATATATATAAGGGTTTTGACAAATATATGGACTATCTTATGTACTAGGCCACCCAATGGCAAGTGGCGTAAATGGGATGAAAGTTGGCCCCATTTTGAGAGCAAATTTTTAACTGACACAAAAGCAGCGGCAACACCAATAGCATAGCAGCGGTTCTCTTTCCACTTATTATTTGGGGTAAGCGGATGCTACTGATACTGATATTTGGCCCAACGCCAAGAGCACGAATCTTGTCTTAGTCAAACAAATCTCTTGTTACCCCCCCAATACAAAATCATCAATTCCATTTGCAAATCTTTACCTATTCAACTCTCTCTCTCTCTCTCTCTCTCACTTCAGACTTCCTCTCCAATCTCTTCTACTTGAATCAATGGCGGATCTGAAGGCAACTTTCTTAAAGGTCTATTCAGACCTCAAGAATGAGCTCCTTGAGGACCCCGCTTTTGAATGGACTCCAGATTCTCGCCAATGGGTCGACCGGGTAATTCGCATTCTTCTCAATTCTTATTCGATTTTCTCGTTTTGATTGATTTGGTTTCTAGGTTGACAATTTAAAAGTTCGGTTCTTTTCTAAGCATTTCCATTTATGGAAAAACACCCCACCTGGATAACCATATATGATAATCAAACTCGGTTAGATAGATTTGTTTTTTCTTTTTGATTGTTTAGGATTTATTTACATGCAGACTGATTATATCGGCAAGTCGAAACTGTCGTAATAACTTTGATCTGAAGATGGGAACTATCCAAATTATAGCGCATTTTGCCAATGAGTAAAATTTATTGTATGAACTGGCGAATTTTGTTGCTTCATTGCTGGGTCCACGTTTTATTTGACCTCATTTCACAACTATCTACAAATGTTAAGCCAAAGTTGGAATTACATTTTTCCCTTTTCAGCTGCGCTTTGCGATTTGCTTGGTTTGTCTGATTGTGAAGCTCCCGTTTACTTATAAAAAATAATTTTTTATTTTTTATTATTTTAGAAAATTGATGTATTTATTTTTTATAAAAATTTATAAAACGCATTCATTTATCAATAAATGTAAAACTGAAATATTTATTTTCTATATAAACGTCTGTATATAAACGCGCACCCATATATATATATATATACACAATTACACACATACATACACATGTACATATACATACATAAATATATATATGTATTATATATGTACATATAGGTATATGCGTATGTATGTACATATACATATATACACATACATATGCATATATATGTATGTACACATAGATAAGCACATATAGTTACATGTACATGTATATGTATACGTACATGTATATGTATATGTATGTGCAAGTATATGTATATGTGTATGTATGTATATTCATATATGTGCATAAATATATATGTATGTATGTGCATACATATATATGTATGTGTATATGCATATGTATGCGTATATATGTGTGTATGTGCGCTCGTGCATGTACATATATAATTTTTTGTTTATTTTGAAAAACTGAAAATTTATTTTTTATTTTTTATTTTAGAAAACTGATCAAAATAAATATGATCTCTATTTTCTGTTTTTTATGAAAAATTTTTCTGAAAAACTGAAGCAATTTTTTTGTAAGTGAACAAACCTCAATTATTTTCTTTTAGCAATTTTCTTGCTGTTCACAATTGCTTTAAAAATTATCTTTGCATTTATCCGTCTTTTGTGCAGTGAATCCAGGACTAACATATCTAGAATGAGTTAAAAGAACTGAAGAAAACAGATATCCTTTTTAACAGATCAAACATGAATATAGCTTTTGATTAATGTTAAGTAGTAGCTTTGAAATAAAGTTTTCAGAATGCCACAATTGCTTCAGTCTTAGATATTATTGTCGGCCTGTGCCAACACGAAGTCATTCTTTGTTATTTCTTACTTATCTCAAAACTGCATGTTCCTTGATTGTTATGAAGTTCAACAGCCAGTGTTGAATACTGACTGACATCCTTAAATTAAGGATTAAATTGTTTTCCATATTATTGGCTTGAACACGGCTTGTATTGAGAATCCTGTCTCTGAGTTAACAAAATTTATAGAGCTTAGCGTTGTTTTTCTGAATTTTTCCTTATTCCCTATTTGTTGCAGATGTTGGACTACAACGTGCCTGGAGGTAAAAAAAAAAAAAAAAAAAAGATATTATCCACATTTATTTTATTCCATGCAGTTGTAGTTTGGGTTAGGATGGACGGAAAGAAAAATCATGTAACTTATACAGAGTTGAGCATTCCTGAAATGGTTATCAAATGTATATATATATATATATATTTGTTTCTTCTTTTCAGGGAAGCTGAACCGGGGGCTCTCTGTGATTGATAGTTACAAATTGTTGAAGGAGACACAGGAAGTAACTGAAGAAGAAATCTTTCTTGCTAGTGCTCTTGGTTGGTGTATAGAATGGGTATGGCTCATCTTCGCCATTTAGGATTATATATCCACCTTTGAATACAGAGGTATCTTATTTTTTGTTTACTTTATTATCTCAGCTTCAAGCTTATTTTCTTGTCCTTGATGATATTATGGATGCTTCTCATACAAGAAGAGGCCAACCTTGTTGGTTTAGGGTGGCCAAGGTATGTGCTAATTCACACGATTGTCCTGTTCCGCTGTAAGAAGGTTTCCGTTTCGGGTGAAGTAATGTAACTTGTATTTTGCAGGTTGGTATGATTGCAGTTAATGATGGAATTTTGCTTCGTAATCACATACCTAGAATCCTAAGAAAGCACTTCCGAGGGAAACCGTACTATGTAGACCTTCTAGATTTATTCAATGAGGTATCAGCTTGGTAATGTTTGTACAATTTCTTTTGGTTATGAATGCATACTTATAATTTATTTGTTTTCGCTTTATACTAGGTAGAGTTTCAAACAGCTTCAGGACAGATGATTGATCTGATTACAACACTTGAAGGAGAAAAGGATTTATCCAAATACACTGTGTCACTGTGAGTTAAACATCTTTGTGTATCTATTGGTTCTAGTTTCTTAGATTACATAAGACTGAGAAAATACATAAAGGAAGTTAAGATTTCAGGGCTATAGGAACAACTTTCAAATATGTTGGGTGCCATAAGCCTCATTGGAAAAATATATGTATGAAATATGTTTAACAGTTTTTTCAAGGGATGCTTATAAGAAGATTTTTATGAAATTTCTGTGTGAGAAGTCGAATTTCTGAGCAGTTTTCTTTTAGGGACTTGAGTTGAGTGTGGGCGTGGTCCTTCTAAGCAATGATGCAGGACTGCCTGCATAAAGTGAAATGCTTTGTAACAGCTTTTCATATAATGAGATAAATGAGCAACCAAAAACAATGGCAAAGAGATTTCATCTGTCATAACTGTGTCAAATGAGCTATTTTGCTAGTATTATGCTGATGAGATGTCACTAGAATCATTGATGAGGATTAGATAAAGAATGTTTTCTGTTTCAAACAGAATGATACAAAAGGCGTCTTACTACTAGTGAATCAGATGGCCATGTGTATGGCAACAACAATTGGATTTCTCAGACATTCTGTATTAATTTTTCTTATGAGTCTTTGATTATAAATTTTTATCTTTCTGCCAACTTGTTTTCCTCCTTCAGTTGATTTATTTGTTAACATATTATGCAGTCACCAGCGAATTGTTCAGTATAAAACAGCCTACTATTCATTTTATCTCCCAGTAAGCATGGACAACTGATTGTCTTAAAATTGCATGTTCATTTCATTCGGTGGCTTAATTGATGTTCCTATCCGAATCACATTCCAAAACTTGTCAGGTTGCTTGTGCATTGCTCATGGTGGGTGAGAATCTGGAAAATCATATCGATGTACAGAACATTCTTGTTGAAATGGGAATCTACTTTCAAGTACAGGTATATTTAGACATGATCCTCAAATTTCCTGGGCCTCTCTACCTAGGTTGAGCGATAGAAAACCTTGCTGACTTGCATCTTATGTGCATATATTTATTTAGTTATTTGTTTTATAATCAAAATGGAATACTGGATTAACTTGTTGGCGTTACATTGCCCAGCCACAAAACTCAATGGTGTAGCTTTACCAATATAGTAAATGTTTGAGGAAATTTATATGTTTTACTGCAATATAGACAATGAAATACTTCACCTGTGCCGATTTATCTTCCTTTTTTTTTTTCCCTTTGTGTAGGATGATTATTTGGATTGCTTTGGTGATCCGAAGACAATTGGTAAGGTAAGCCTGCATTGGATGTATGATAATGAAAAAATTTGCATGTGTGTATATAGTTACGTGGAGAGCTGGAAAGCTGGTGCCTGGTGGCTTGAGGGGAAGCAGGAAAGGAAAGGGAAAATAACTTAAAATCTGTTTGTCTAATTAGAGTTTTTGCTAATATCTTTATCTGAAATCAGATAGGAACAGACATCGAAGATTTCAAGTGCTCTTGGTTGGTCGTGAAGGCCTTGGAAGTTTGCAATGAAGAGCAAAAGAAAGTGCTATATGTAAGAGTAAAACATTCTTTATCCTCTTTTTGTTACCTTGCTATCTTATCAAAAATTAGGTTCTTGAAAGTGCTATTTATTTTAGGAGCACTATGGAAGAGCTGATGCAGCCAGTGTAGTGAGAGTCAAGGCCCTCTATAATGAGCTGAACCTTCAGGTTAGCGAGAGTCTAGGCCCTCTATAATGAGCTGAACTATTGATTAATTATATTTTAGTTCATTTTTTTCACATATATTAAGAAATTGTACTTGAACTTTTATAACTTTCCTATTATATCCATCCTAAATACAAGAATAATTAAGTATTATTGAAACTATAAAAATCATGGTTAATAACACCGTAGGAAAAATTTAAATTTCAATTAACAAGATAAAATTTAATGGAGATATAATAGACAACGTAAATATTAACCATAATTTAAAAGGAGAAAGTGGAATATATTTTGAAATAGGTTAAAATGGAAAGATTTAAAATTATGAAATGGAAGGAGTACTTATTTGAACGAAATGTATTCAAGCCTTCAAATTTCATATGTTACGAGATCAAAGATATTTTAATTTATTTGTACGCCATTGAAATGGCAGAGAAGGTATCTAGTACTTTCTCAGATTAATGATTCTATCATATTACTATTGTTTTATAAAGAAAATTTCAATGTTTGCATTGATGTTTGCTCTTTTTCTTTAGATCAATTTTGCAATGGCTAAGATGTAATTTTGCCACTAATATTTGATAAAAAGAGTAATTATATCCTTAATGTTTCAGTTGGTGCAATATTATGGTTTATGTTTTAAAATTGAAAAAACTTGCCTCTTATATCATAGGGTGTCCCTTGTCTGCTTGTTTGAGTGCTGTGTTAGGAGGCTGTTAAAAAAAAGGTGAATTCTGTTCAGTTTTAATACATGGAGGGTAAATTTGCATCCTAAGCTTTTTGCAAAAAATATTGTTTGGTGATGTTGCAGTGGCACAAATTTTTCTGTCATCTCTAATTCTTTGTTTATAACTTCATAGGGCTTGTTTTCGGATTATGAGAATAAAAGCTATGAGAAACTAATAAATTCCATTGAAGCCCATCCTAGCAAGCCAGTGCAAGCAGTGTTGAAGTCCTTCCTGGCCAAAATTTACAAGAGACAGAAATGAAAGAAAACCAAGAATCCAGAAGCTCAAAGTTAATATTTGGATGATGCCGAATAATGCAACTTGCTTCTTTATTGTGTTCCTATTTATGCATGATTAATCTGCTTGTTGCAAACTGAACATTTTGATATTGATTGGCTTTTCTTGTCTGAGAATTAAACGAATGATTATCATCACCAATAACATCCTAGCAATTTTATCCATTAACCTTTTCATCAACCTTAACGAAAATACCAACCAATTGATGGTATAGGAGATAACTAGCAATGCAACTTTCGCTTTTCAGATGAATGATTTGTAGCAAGATTTTCAGCTTCTCATTATACGAATTTGAATAAAAAGTTGATGTACAAAAGTAATAGACTTTAATAAAAATGCCAAGTGGGGCCATTGCTTCATCTGTTAATAACAAAATTAAAATAATAAAAAAATAAAAAATTACCTTTTAGAACATGCTTTTATCGAAGGGCAACAATCTCCTACTTAAAAAAATATATCCATAACCCAAAATAACAAACTGTATTCAGTTTAATTAAGAAAAAAAAATAAAAAAAATAAAAACAACTAAATTCGGGTTAATTCACATTGAAAGATGAGATTAATAATTTTGAATTTTATTTTGAGCGGTAAATAGATTAGATTGAACTATAATCCAAACAGATCAGATCAAATTTAATAAAAAAATGTGAATCATATGAATTAAATATGTGAATTAAATTAAAGTTTGACTATTCTAATTCTATCTATAAAATAGGAAAGAATTGTCCTTTTTCCATTGGAAAAATACCGTTCACAATTTTTTTCCTTTTCTCATCTTAGACGTGATGATATTAACTAGGTGTAAAGCCACACTCTTAATTAGTGACAAGCACGAAAAAATATTTTTCAAAGTCCAATCAGTCGGTTTAATTATACTGACAGGACCTAAGATTCATTAACAAAAAAGATAAAGCGTGAGCTAGAAGACAAGACAGAAGGGCACAATATCTGATTAGATTGATGGGACACCATATTCTATCAGTCTACTGACACAAACTAGCGTCCATACCTTCCACCTGCTCCCTGTTACATCGCTGCTCACATGCTCAAACTGTCAGTTATCATGTCCTAAAATACTCAAGTGCCCCTCATTTATCTCCTATAAATAGCAAAAGCACAATGGCTCCAGGTATTTAACATCTGAGATTCTCTCTCTAAATATTATCTCTTTAGAAAGCTACTGACTTAAGATTCAGAGTGCTAATGCCTGGTCCGACCGGGCACCTTAGCTGCCTACTCTCTTTCTCAAATAAAGAATTTTTATACTTTATCATTTGGTGCTTTCATTGACAGACATGGGAGGTTCAAGATTCAATGAGCACACAACTTCTAGAGAATATGATCGCAATAGCCAGGGCGGCAGATTTAGGCCCTCAGGGAGAAGAGAGAGATCTCCCAAATCACCTACCAGGGATAACCTCCTCCTAGATTTTAACGATGTAGTCATCCGATAGCCGAAAGATACCCCTGTTACTGTCAAGGACATAAGCGCCATTTTTAGTGACTTCACTAAGAGCATTGTCCAAATGTTGAAAAAGGGCAAAATGCCTAGGACTTCTGAAAGAGGCCATGAAGTCTAGACTTTAGAAGAAGAAGAAACAGGGGAATCTCCATAAATGAGCCCTGAGCTAACGACATTAGAAAAATGGGGGTCAAAACCCCAGGTAGGTACGACAAAGGGAAGATGACAATCTCCTTAAGCCGAGACTCTTCATATATCCCCAGTAGATCCTCCACCTCATCCATTGAGGATGATCTATCCTTCATGTGCACGCCGAATTACAGACGCATAAAGAGAATGAGGGACAAGTTTGCCTCAATAGCCATGAGTAGGGAGGACAAATGGTTTAAGTAGAACCTCAAACAGTTTGGCTTGACGGGGCCTCAGAAAAGGCATGTTCGAGGGAAACACCTTAAAAAATAAAGCCTTCCTATTTTGCAGGGAGATCACAAAGTTAGAGCTACATCTCAGGTGGAGAGATGTGGTAATGGATAGATATACAGGTAAAACTCACCCTGCCACTCATCTTGCAGAATATCTAACCAAAGTGCAGGTTTACACCTACGATGAAAGAATTGCTTGCAGGATATTTTTTCACCACTTTGGGAGGAGATGCCCTTAACTGGTTCTATGAGCTTCCCTAGGAATCGATCACCTCCTTTCGATAACTAAAAGAACTGTTTATCATATGGTTCATTGTACAGACATGAGCGTCGAAGTCGGTGAGCGATTTGTGCAATCTTTACCAACAAACCAATGAAAGTCTTAGAGACTACATTGACATGTTCCAAGCCATGATATCAGAGGTAAGGAATGTAAGCGTGAAAATGGCAAACACTGCCTTGGCTGGAGGCACTGTTGATCCGCCACTATTTGAGTTGATCACGACCAGGCCACCTGTCAGCTTATCCGATCTGATGGAAAGAGCTAGACAGTACATTTAGCTGGACGATACCTTGAGATCCAGCCAAGGGAGAAGGAGCAATGTTATGGACAGACTCCAGCACCCGAATGGATGCTCCTTTAATTGAACTCCTAAATTCAAGCAGATAGTAAGTAGCCCAAAAAAGAGCCTCAATTTCTAGAAACCTTGGAAAAAGAAAGGAGGCTGAGCAATTTCGGTCCGATCGGGGTAGTGGCCAACAGACTCGAACCTTCACTCCGCTTAATACCAATCCAGCACAAGTGTTGATGTGGATTAAGGAAAAGCATAGAAAGGTGAATTGGCCTAAGAAATTGGACGAACGGAGCAAAAACACCCAAAATCATAACAAATACTGCAAGTTTCACAGAGATATTGGTCACACAACCAATGAGTGTCACCAGTTGAAAGAAAAAATTGAGCAACTCCTGCAAAGAGGGTACCTTAAGAAATTTGTAGGTCCGATTAGAAAGGCAAGTCCCTTCAGACAGTTGGACCTTAAGAAGGATGATTTCGATGATGACGACGATGATGAGCAGAGAAAACCGAAAAATACGGATCTTCACCAATCGTATGTCGGGGTTATAAATATGATCACTGGTGGATCATCCTATGGAGAGGATCTCTATTGAAAAAGAAAGGGAAAAGGTGTTTACATCTCCTAGACAGCTGAGTGGCCACCCACAGTCACCATATCCAGTAAAGATGCACGAGACATAATGTTCCCTTATGAGGATGCTCTCGTTGTTAGGGCGTGAATTAATAACTTCGATGTAAAAAAGATTTTGGTGGACAAAGAAAGTGTTATGAATATGCTCACTCTCCAAGCTTACAGAGCCATAGGCTGCCGATCGAGGAGCTCAAGCCGAATGCCACACCACTGATCGGACTCAGCAATACTACCGTTTCGATGGTAGGATCTGTTGAGCTATTTGCTAAGCTTGTCCAAGAGACCTTAGCCCAAGCCTGCAAGGTAACTTTTATGGTTATTGACATGGCTTTTGCTTATAATGCCATTTTTGGAAGACCTCTACTCTTTCAAACTAGATCTGTCACTAGCATCCTGTATATGGTGATGAAGATCCCAACCAGGGGAGGCATCACCATTATAAGGGGTGACCAGAAGCCATCCAAAGAGGCCTACATCACCATGATCAAGCATTAGAAAGAGGCCATGATGGTGGAGCTAGAGCTAGAGTGATTTGAGTCGGTGGAGAGGCAGATAATGGATCTTGCGGAACAGGTCAAGGCAAGGACACTTTCAAAAGGAAAGAGTGTTCAAATTGGCACCAGCATGAGTGCAGAGGTTAAGGAGGCCATCATATAAGTTTTGATGATCAACTAGGCATCCTTCGCCTAGAAGCCAGAAGACATCTCTGGAATCGATCCCAATGTGATCACTCACAAACTTAATATGGATCCAGCTTCTAAGCCGATCAGACAGAAGTTAGGAAAGGCATGCTCTCGATCTGAGAAAATTCATTTCTGAGGAGGTGGACAAACTATTAAAAGTAGGTACGATCCGAGAGGTTGACTACCCGAAATGGTTTGCCAATATTGTGTTAGTGAAAAAGAAGTCAGAGAAGCTGCAAATGTGTATAGACTTCATAGATCTTAACAAAGCATATCCAAAGGACAGCTACCTCCTGCCTAGCATAGACCAACTGGTGGATGCCACTGCTGGCCATACCATCTACTCCCTACTCGATGCGTATGCTGGATACCACCAAATTATGATGTGATTATTGGATTAGGAAAAGATCAGCTTTATTTCTGAGGAGGTGGACAGACTATTGAAAGCAGGTACGATTCGAGAGGTTGACTATCCGAAATGGTTTGCCAATGTTATGTTAGTGAAAAAGAAGTCGGAGAAGCTGCGAATGTGTGTAGACTTCATAGATCTTAACAATTCATATCCAAAGGACAACTACCCCTTGCCTAGCATAGACCAACTGGTAGATGCCACTACTGGCCATGCCATCTACTCCCTACTCAATGCGTATACTGGATACCACCAAATTATGATGTGGTTGTTGGATTAGGAAAAGACCAGCTTTATCACAGATGATGACACCTTCTTCTACAAGGCCATGCCGTTCAGACTAAAGAATGTAGGTGCCACATATCAACGATTGATGAACAAAATCTAAAAAGATCAGAAAAGGCAAAATGTGAAAGTCTACGTAGATGATATGATCGTCAAAAGTAAAAGCCCCGAAGAACATCCCACCGATCTAGCAAAGGTCTTCAACACGCTGAATAAGTTCCGAATGAAGTTCGATCCCGAGAAATACAATTTCAAGGTGGCCTCAAAAAAATTCCTTGGCTTCATGATCTCCCAAAGAGGCATTGAAGCCAATCTTGATAAAATAAAGGTCATCTTGGAGATACAAGCTCTGAGCAATGTGAAAGATGTTCAGAAGCTGAATGGCAGAATAACAACCCTCGAAAGGTTTATCTCCTTTTTGGCCAAATGGTGCACCCCTTTCTTCAAGAAGTTGAGGAAAAATGAAGCTTTCAACTGGGGAATTGAATGCCAGCAAGCCTTCGATGAATTAAAGAAGTTACTCACTAACCCACCACTACTCAGCCAATCGCTTCTAGGTGAAAATTTGTATCTATACTTGTCGACTTCTGGTGAAGCTATTGTAGGTATCCTAGTCAGGGAAGAAAGAATCCAACAGCTGCCCATTTATTATGTGAGCTAAGTCCTCAGGGGCCCAGAGTTGAGAAAAGGTCTGGTCGAGCAACTTATCATTGCCCTCATGACGTGCACAAGAAAGCTAAGGCAGTATTTCGAAGCACACACAATAGTGGTCTGATAGGGTTAGCCTATCAGAAAAATTCTTTAGACCCTGGAAGGAAAAATGGTGGGATGGAAAATCAAGCTCTAGTCGTTGGGACGTGAGGTACGAATCCAGGAAAGAAATAAAGGCTTAGGTTTTGGTAGATTTTGTTACAAAATTTGCTGGTGAAGGAATAACCAATCAGCCCCAACATGTAAAATGGAAGATGATCATGGATGGAGCTGCAAACGACATCCAAGGAGGCACAAGCATCGTAATAATAGGCCCATTGGGCATTGTCATAAGGTACGTAATAAAACTCAGCTTCAAAATTTCAAATAATGTAGCAGAGTATGAGGCACTTCTGCAAGGGTTGAGATTGCTCCATGCCATTCGACTGAAGTCGGTCATCATCAAGAGCGACTTCCAGCTCATATCAAGCCAAGTCTTAGGCACCTTCGAGGCCAGAGAAACCAACATAATTCAGTACTTGGCAAAGGTCAAGGCTGTATTCAACATGCTAGAAGAGTTTGGATTAGAATGGATCCTAGAGAAGGTGGCAAGAGATCAAACTATAGCTGCCGATCGGCTTGCCAAGAGTTTGCCTTTGAGCAAAGGCTGATAGAAGAAAACATTACCTTTGTCGAGCAACCGACCTCTTTCTTAGATGAACTAGAGATGATGGAGATTGAACCAACTCAAGATACATGGATGAGCTTCATCAAGCAGTACCTACAAATAGGGCAGCTACCTAAAGACAAGGTGGAAGCCCAAAAGGTATCCTGTAAATTCCTGAATTATTCTGTTATTAATGGTGATCTGTACAGAAAAGTTTTTAGTCACCCCTGGCTCAAATGCGTGATGGAGGAGGAAAGAGACTACATCCTAATAGAAGTCCATGAAGGCATTTGTGGCGCACACAAACCTCGTAGGGCCATGGCGAGAAAAGTACTCCAAATCGGATACTTTTGGCCAAGTATTTTCAAAGACATCCAGAAAAAATTAAGAAGATGCCAACAATGCCAGATCTATGGAAGAGTAATCAGACAATCAGTAGCAAACCAACAACCGATCAAAATTTCTTGGCCATTTGACCAGTGGGGCCTGGACATCCTAGGACCTTTTTCCCAAGGCAAAAGACAAATAAAATTCCTCCTTGTAGCAATTGACCACTTCTCCAAATGGATTGAGGCAGAGGCTCTAGCAATAATCACAGCAGAGAGGGTTAAAAATTTTTCATGGAAGGATAACATTTGTAGGTATGGCTTACCCAATGTCTTTATTACAGATAATGGCAAGTAGTTTGACAGCTCCATCTTCAGAAACTTTTACCGAGACCTCAACATCAGCCTTAAGTTCACCTCAGTCACCTATCCATAGAGCAATGGGATGATCGAGGTCTCCAATAGAACACTTCTGAAAGGCCTAAAGAAATAACTGGGCGAGGCAAAAGGCAACTGGATTGAAGAGCTGTAAAGTGTCCTATGGTCTTACAGGAGCTCTCCAAGAGCTAGCACTCATCAAACGTAATTCTCTTTTGTCTATGGCTTCGAGGTAATGATACCTGTAGAGATTAGCCTATCATCCTATCGGTCTGCATTCTATTCTGATCGGATGAACATCCAGGATAAATGCCAAGATCTGGACCTGGTAGAAGAAAGGAGAGAAGATGCCTATGCCAAAATCGCCACCTACAAACAAAGGGTTTCTTGATACCACAACACGAAATAAGGGCAAGAACCTTTAATATGGGTGATATGGTGCTCAGAAAGGCAGATATAGGCATGAAAAATGCTGAAGTTAGGAAGCTAATGCCAAATTGGGAAGGTCCCCACGAAATCTCTACAGTTTTAAGCTCTAGTACTTATAGGCTCAGAATCTTGGAAGGAGCAGATGTCCCCAGAAGCTGGAATGTCAAAGTACTCAAGAAGTACCATGTGTAACCTTGTATCGAAAGTTTGAATTCAATAAAAAAATTAATTTCCATCTTCGAAAAAGGTATGCTTGTAACATCTTATTTGTTAGTTTTGAAATTTATTTGTAGGTTATCTGTTTTATTTTGATTGATATTATATCCCGATAGATGTATCTATCTCAACCATGCTAAGGCTAATGGATTAATTCTGATTGACGTTGCATCCCAATCGTTGTATTAAAAAGGTCACAGTTTATCTGCTAGGCTTGATGGACATCCCGAGCCAAAAATGTAAAAGCTAAAAACCCTATCTAACTTCAGGTCTTGTTTTGACCGGTATAACTCCCTCGCTAGGCTTGATGCTCATCCCAAACCCAAAATGCGAAAGCTTTTCTCCAGTCTAAGTTCGTCTGCTAGGTTCGATGCCATTCTCGAATAAAAAATGCGAGATGCCTCTGATTATTCTCTATCGACTCATTTGCTAGGTTCGACGTCAACCCAAACCCAAAATGCAAAGGTTAAAATTTGATTTAATAATTTCTGGGTACTCCATGTATGAAATCGAAAAATCTTTAAGTAGATGAAAGATCAAAAGGTCATTCACTATGCCTGACTCTTCTTCGATCAGTCGATCTGGTATTCGATTGAATAATACTCCAAGTGAATGCAAGACTGCAAAAGTCGCTCACTATGCTTGATGTCCCGTGCCTAAAATCTAAGTCATAACTCAATCAGACCGACTGGTTTTATCTTTTCAATTGAATCGAATGGATTGATAGTTGGTTCTAAGAGTTATAGACTGCAATTCTTGTAAAGCATCCTTAAATTCAGGAAGCACTTTCATTAATTGATTTTATACATAAAATAAAAATTGCATTGAAAAGTAAGAAGGGACAATTGGAAAATAAATTCTATTCATATATGAAAATTTGTTCAAATTACAGTTTTCGTTGAGAACTTTACAAAAGGGAAGAAAAATGTTACGAAAAAAAGCCTAAGTTTCTGTATCTATAATTTCTATGGCAGGAGCCTAGGCTGGATCAATCGCAGGCTTTATGGTCTGTCCAGCAGCAAGCTCTTCCTTCGTCTCGTTAGAAGGTTAGGAAGATCCGACACTTGCTTCAGTAGCAGGTTCCAATGGTAAGGGGGCAGAAGCCTCAGGCTCAGTTGGTGTACTTAGACGAGACTGGGGGTTCACACTTTTTGTCCCCTCGGCTAATCCATCCTGAGGAGTTTCCTCCTTATCATCACTAAAAAGAGGATCGAGAAGACTCCTTAGGTCCTCCATCTAATCGAGCTTAGCTTCAGGAAAATGCTGCCCGACTGCATAAATCAACCAAGTTAGTAGCCTTTCCTGGGCCTCGCATAGTTGATCAAGGAGGTCCGCTTTCTGAAATTCGAGCTCTTTCGCCAATCTCTCGCCTTAAGCCACTGTCTTCTCCTCCAGAGCTGTCTCTAAGGAATCCCTCTCAGCTCGAAGAAGGTCACACTCTGACAAATCCTTATCTTTGTCCATATTGGCCTTATCTCTATCCGCATTGGCTTTAGCGCACTCAGCCAAAAGATGTGCACATTCACCCCTCAGCCTGGCCATTTCCTCCTCGTACTGCTTACATAGAGCACTGTCCACAGAGAGATGCGTGACATCTCCCTTCAAATGATCCACCTCATTTTCTCGGGACTTAAGGTCCTAGGCTAGTATGGCTTTTTCCCTCTTCAGCTCCTCCATCTCTGATCTTAAGAGCAGAGACTCGTTTTTAGTTGTATCACTACCAAATTTTGCTTCCTTTCTCTAATGAACGACATCCTCCCATTTTGATTGGGAAAAGGCCACCATACCATGCATATGAAGGCCTTTTTTTATCAGCTAAGAAAAAAGAAAAAGCAATGGTCGAAAACAAGAAGAAGAAAGAAAATGGAGGGGAAAGGAGGATGCAAGCATTATGTCTAAGCTTTGCTGCTGGAACAACCCGAACTCTCGGGAGAATAAGTTGAGCTTCCCCATTGCCTTGAAGCCATTCTCTTGGGCGAGATCCTGGCAGACAAAGGTCGACACGCTCTTATTGGCCATAAACTAGTCATCCCCAAACCGCTCTTTTAAGATATCATCCAGGGACATAACCTACCTCTCCAAAGCTCTCCCTGAAGGCCATCGGGTGGGCTTGCCCTGGATATCTTCTTTGCCTTTCACAATGATTCAGGCATCTACTGTAGCCACCACCTCGGTAGCTTTCTTCTTTGCTGCCTTTTCAGCCTTCTTTTGCATTGCCTTATCTATAAGCGCTGTTTTTCTCTAAGTGGATGATTGAGGGAGTAGGGATAGCTGTGGCTCTTCATCATCAGATTCATCCCTCAGTTACAATCGCCTAAATGGATGCTATCCCACCTGTCCCTCTATGATCGAAGAAGGTGCTGCTGGTCCAGTTATGGTTAGAAAGGGACAAGCAGCGGGGACGACCGAGGCTGAAGTAGCAACGACAATAGCAGGAGCCACAGGAGCATTTTCTATGACCTTAGAAGAATGAACTTTCGAAGCCTATACGATCTTCCTTCTCTTAGTTCTTCTCTCCTCCTTGGCAAAATGATCGGCTTCCCTCTTAGCTCTAGCCCGATCGGTAAGCTGCCTTGCGACTTTATCTCCTTTCACCATTACATCTGCAGCTGTATCATAAAGATAAACAAGATAAGTATCTTCTTCAAAGCAGATATATTCGATGCACATGCAATGCGTGAATTGTTAAATGTATGCCCTCCCCCTCACTCCTATTATAATGCTCACATTTTGCATTTTCACCAGCCTTAAAGCTTAAGGATCCCACTAATGTCCCCAAGAGAAAATTGTAGTTGTAGAGTTTTCCTTGTCTTGGTACGACATCCATCAGTTTTTTCATGTCATCTTCATAAAGAGCCTGACCGATAGCCTGATCTTTCAGGATGGTGGCTCCTATCGATCGGCTGAGGGGTACTCTAAACCCACCGGCTGTCCCCACTAAGAAGTATCTCTCCCTAAAGCCTTTTATCGAAGATGGGACAATGAAGAGTTTTCTCTGCGATCAGCTAGTAAAGTAATAATCCGACCCATCACTCCAACCAAAAATATAAAATAAGTGGGTGAATGGTCTAGAGTTGGAGCCATCGCCTTTATCTTACACAGGATTTTAAAGCATGCCACCGTTCTCCATCCATTCAGATGCAATTGATTGGGGAAATTTCGTAACCCCTAAGGACTACCATCTCAAATGCACCAAAAGGAAGCCTCATTACCATAGATAGAAGATGAACCATTCATTCCTTTCAAGGACAAAAGGCCCCTCCATCACTACCAAGGAATTTGGTCAGGCCATCACTGACACCTCTGCAGGGAAATGATATTGTGAAGGAATTCTCTGTTGGGAATTATCGATTACATGCATCTCATACATAAGCGAAATTTAAAATTTTTAACCAATAGATCTGATCTTGCCATGAATTTACAATATAAAGACTAATGAGAATAATAAAAATTACCTTCGATTTTTGTTGAACAGTTGATTTTCCTTTTCACTAGGTTGTCGCAAACCACAGTGTCTAAAATTGAACACCTCCAATTAGTAATCCACATTCGAGAAGGATTGAATGAACCAACAATGGAGGAACATAAGGGGTGGCCAAAATCCCCTTGATGCTAGCAAGGGTGGTGGTGGCTAGGGTTGAGAGAGTGAGAGAGTGTTTCTTTTCTCTTAATGTTCACTTAACCCTAAAATCCCTATCACTTGGATTTTTATTGTTAGGTTAAAAAATCCAACTTTATAATGGGATTGGGCTCTTTAAAATTGGTGAAGAAATATTAAATGGGCTTTTAGAATTATTAATAATTTATTTGGGCTCAATTAAATCCAATTTAAATCCTTTCATAAAAGACTATGCACAAAACCCAAAAACTAGGCCCTTCATGCATAAACTTGGATTTAATATTGCAAATGAATTCTAAATCCATCCAAATTAAATATTTAGGCCCCATAACACTTATGAAATATATTTAATTTATTTTGATCTAAAAATTAGGCCTCTAGTGCCTTATATCTGAAGTTGGTGTGAAACCCTTCCTCTAGAGGGTTTCTACGCCAAAATCAATTCTTTGGGCCTCTTTAATTTCTCCAATGGATCTATTAATTATTATATCAGCCCTATAATACTTATAGTCCAATAATAATTAATTATTAAATACAATATTTCAATTAAGTCCATTTTACAGAATATTTCTAAAAAGTTTACTTGATCATAATTAATTAAACTCTTTAATTAATTATTCTCTTATTCACTTCTATATTTCCATAAAAAAACCAAATATTATTATCCTTTTCATTTTAACATTTTATCCTTTTCTCTATATGTGTGTGACCTATTGGGTTCCTGTCTATGTTGGCAGTATAATATGTAATTGTGAGTTATATTCAAAACTCACATGATTTAAACTTCTTTAAATCATTTTATCAATCCCTATTGATATTTATGATACACTATTATACAAGTTATGATTGGCCTCTAACTAGGCATCATGACTACCCAAATGTCAGGAAAGTCAAGTGGTTTGACTATACCCTTCCATAGAAACAATTACCGTGCAATTACCCCTTTCACCACTCTTATCTCAATTAGATTCTGAGTATGGATTTCTGTCAACTCATATAAATCTAATTATGTATGTTCTATTAATTTATCCATTGTTCCCAAAATACCCTTCATGGATCCCTATCCATCTTGGCATATTACTCTAGCTAGAGATTCTCTGAACAAGACAATTATAGAATCATGCGAGATAACTTCCCTTAATAATTCTGGGATGGTGAATCCTTTATCGATCACTCAACTAACTTCAAGTAGGTCATGATATACCCAACCTGCTAACTATATTCACCCCTAGTTGGAAGTAATCAGTTATGGAGTCAAAGTATACCACTTGGTACTTAAGATAGCTTTGGTGATCTCAAGTCTAAGGATACTTGCACAATTGCTATGAAGAGATTCCTCACTGACATAGATTTAATATCCATATGAGGATTCTCTTTGCAGGTCTCCAATGAACTTGTTCTTCGAACAATCATCCACATGTTAGCTTTGATTATCTTCCATAATCACAGTTATGAGAACCACTACTTGAACCATTCAAGAATTATAACATATGTTAGCCTGTCCGAATTAACAATGTCCTATCTTGTTAATTCTATGACTAGGGATATTCAGATATTAACACATTTGTATGCAATAGACATCTCACATCATGAACACTTTCATGATTGCCTTTGCACTATGTTTATAATATCTAGGACTTTATTTATTAATATAAGATTTACAAACTCATGTATTTAAACATAGCATTAATAAATGCATGATACCTTTTATTAAGAATATAAGTTTATACATATGAAATACATCCTTATTACATGGGCTCTAGGGCATACTCTTTAACAATCTCCCATTTGTACTAGAGCCAATCACTCATATGTTTTGGACCCATGCTATTTATATGGTGATCGTGCTTAATCTGAAAAAGTGCTTTAATGAGGGGATTCGCCACATTATCATCTGTGGGGACCCTTTCTATTTTCACATAATTTTTAGCTACTATTTTCCTTATGAGATGGTAGCGTCTGAGAACATGCTTGGATCGCTGATGAGACCATGGTTCCTTAGCTTGTGCAATGGTTCCATTGTTGTCACAATATAAAGGAATTGAATCAACAATGCTAGGTACCACTCCTAGTTCAGATATGAACTTTTTGATCCAGAATGCTTCTTTGGCTGCTTCCGAAGCAGCAATGTACTCAACTTCTATCGTGAAATTAGCAGTCGTTTCTTGTTTGAAACTCTTCCAACTAATTGCCCCTCCTCCCATTATGAACAAAAAACCAGACTGTGATTTACAAACATCTTTTTCAGATTGGAAGTTGGTATCCGTATATCCATTTACTTCCAAATTTCCCTCCCCATATACCAAGAATATATCCTTAGTCCTTCTCAAGTACTTAAGGATATTCTTGACAGCTGCCCAATGTTCCTCTCTAAAATTAGATTGGAATCTGCTTGTGACACTCAAAGCAAATGCTACATCTAGATGTGTACAGAGCATAGCATACATGATAGAACCAACTGCAGATGCATATGGTATTCTATTCATGTTCTCTTTATCCTCTAGTGTCTGTGGACACATAGACTTAGAAAGGTATTTCCCATACACCATGGGTATAAACCCTTTCTTAGAGAGATCCATATTGAACCTCTTCAATATTTTATCTATATATGTACTTTGAGAAAGACCTAGCAACCTATTGGATCTATCTCTATAGATCTTTATTCCCAGAATATAGGATGCTTCTCCAAGGTCTTTCATCGAGAATTGCTTGGGTAACCATATTTTAATAGATTGGAGAAGAGAAATGTCTTTTCCTATGATCAGTATGTCATCCACATATAGAACTTGGAAGACAATTGCACTCCTACTGATCCTTTTATATACACAAGGTTCATCTTCATTCTGTGAGAAACAAAATCTTTGATTGTCTCATTGAATCATATGTTTTAGCTCCTAGAGGCTTGCTTCAATCCATAAATGGATCTTTGAAGCTTGCATACCTTTTCGTCATTTCCTGATGTGAACCTTTTTAGTTGTGTCATATACACATCCTCAATCAAATTTCCATTTAGGAAAGCTGTCTTCACAATCCATTTGCCAAATCTCATAATCATAATGAGCTGTAATGGATAAAAGTATTCTTATAGACTTAAGCATCACTACAGGAGAAAGGTTTCATCATAGTCAATACCTTGTTTTTGACGATAGCCTTTTGTTACTAAGCGAGCTTTATAGGTAACTATATTACCTTCCATAGCGGTTTTCTTTTTGAAGACCTATTTGCACCCTATAGGTTTTATCCCTTCAGGTGGTTGAGTTAAAGTCCATACTTTATTCTTATACATGAAGTCCATTTCAGATTGCATAGCCTTAAGCCATAAATCTTGTTCTGAACTGTTTAAAACTTCTTGATAGCTTTAGGCTCATTGTCTTCTACTACAGTTATGCCTCTATTTGAATCAATGTGAAATCCATATCTCACAGGGATAGAACACATCCTAGTAGATCTTTTAGGATTTTGTGTATAATCAGGTTCAACTATAATCTCATCATTATGAAATTCAGTCTCGGGTTTAATCGGTTGATCTACTTCTATTTATGGGTCTTGAACTTCACCAAGTTCAATTTTACTCCTCTTGTCCTCTCATAGGAGAAATTCTCTTTCCAAGAAGACAACATGCCTTGAAACAAACACCTTTTGTTCTAAGGGATAGTAGAAATAATATCCAAACATTTCTTTTGGATATCCCACAAATAAACATTTGTTAGACTTAACATCTAGTTTGTCTGACATTGTTCTTTTCACATAAGCAGGACTACCCCATACCTTCATATGAGAAAGTGTGGGTTTCTTGTTATTCCATATCTCATATGGAGTAACATCAACTGGTTTACTAGGAACTCTGTTTAACACATAAACAATAGTTTCTAGTGCATATCCCTAAAAGGACTTAAGCAAGTCTGCTCGGCTCATCATGGATCGAACCTTATCTAATAGTGTTCGATTTCTCCTCTGAGATATACCATTGTGTTGTGGTGTATATGGCGAAGTTCGTTGAGATAAAATTCCATTATCTCTAAGATAATCTTGAAATTCTTGGCTTAAGTATTCTCCATCTCAATATGATCTAAGTGTTTTAATACTCTTGCCAAGTTGCTTCTCTACTTCATTTCTGAATTCTTTGAACGTTTTAAATGCTTCAGATTTATATTTCATTAGATAGATATATCCAAACCTGGAATAATCATCTATGAAAGTAATGAAGTAGGAGTAACCTCCTCTGGCAAGTGTAGTCATTGGATCACATACATTTGAATGTATTAAGTCCAAAACCATTTTAGCTCGTTCTCCTTTACCAATAAAGGGAGCTTTTGTCATTTTCCCCAATAAACAAGACTCACATGTATCAAATGATTCATAATCAAATGATCCCAAATCACTTGACTTGTGTAATTTGGTCACGCATTTCTCATTTATATGGCCTAAACGACAATGCCATAAATATGAGGTATTTAGATTATTTTGTTTCATTCTCTTGGCATCCACATTATGCACTTCTTTATTAAATTAAGAAAAAATATACCATTCTCAATGATAGCTTTAGCATAAAACATATTGTTCTTAAAAATGTAACAACATTTATCTTTTAAAGAAATGTCATAATCGTTCAATAAACAACTAAAAGAAATAATACTTTTGGATAATGCTGGAACATAATAACAATTATTTAATTTCAGTATTAATCCACTTGAAAGAGGTAAATGGTAAGTTCCCACAACTGTTGTAGAGATGTTTTATCCATTAGCCGACTGTAGACATATTTTTGCCTTTCCAACTCTTCTAATGCTTTTAAGCCCTTGTAAATCATTACACAAATGAGATCCACATTCAGTATCTAATACCCAAGATTATTTTGAAGCAATAGAATAAGTATTAATTTCAATCATATGAATACCTGAAGTAGAAGCATCAGCTTTCTTCTTCTCCTTGAGAGAATCTAGATAGGCCTTGCAGTTACGCTTCCAATGACCATCTTTTCCACAATGGAAGCAAGTTCCTTTGGGATTCTCTTTCTTGGCAATCTTCTTCTTGGAAACCCCACCATTCTTTGACTGTGCCTTGGTCATCATCATCTTCTTCTTCTGCTTCTTGCCTTTAACAGAAGTGACAACCATGACACTTTTTGAATTCTTCTTGAAGGATCCATCAGCTATTTTGAGCATGTTGATTAACTCAGGAATGGTTACTTAGATCTTGTTCATATTGAAGTTAAGCATGAAAGGCGTAAAACTTGGAGCCAATGAGTACAAGATTAAATCTATGTATAGATCATTATCCATTACATAGCCAAGTCTACTCAAATGCTCAATATACCCATACGTCTTTAATGCATGAGTAGCAGCCAAAGTGCCTTCCACCATTTTACAGCTAAATAGTGCTCGAGAAATCTCATATTTCTCAGTTCTAGCCTGAGAAGAATAAAGCTCCTTTAGATGCAAAATGATGGTTATAGCATCCATCATCTCATGTTGCTTCTGAAGCTCTGAGGACATAACACCTAGCATCAGACATGCTGTTGCCTCACTATCCTCTATATATTTTTGGTAAGTGCCCTTGATCTCATCAATAGCATCATTTGATGGAAGTGGTGGTGGATCTTTATCCAAGACATAATGAATCTTTTCAGCTTTAAGAACAATTCTCACTTGCCTAATCCAGTCAGAATAGTTGCTACCAACCAGCTTGTTATCCAAGATTGATCGTATATTAATGTTTGATGTGCTTATGATGATGACCTTTGATGTGAAAAAGAAAACATATGAGAGTATGTTCATATATATGTATGCATTAATTAGGTCTTTAATTAATCCATTTACTCCCACTATTTTATTATGAATTAATAGCCCTCACTATATAATCCGAGAAAACCCGATGGTTTTCTTAGTGGGCCAATATCCAATCCTTGATATGAAATTTGACCTTGACTGTGGTCAACAAATCAAACTCTATACCCTTGAAAGGTATATATCTCTATACCAATTGTGTCTCTACACAACTATTGGATCATTAGGTTATCAACTCTTGATACCTGCATATTATATATGAATTTCCTAATCTTGCTTCTAGAACCATTAGCCTTGACTGTGGTCAACAAGCTAATGGGCTAGCTAAGATGACCCATTTAATTAGATTCGAACATATTCGATATAATGTGAGCTTGACTGTGATCAACAACCCACACTATAAAGAACTCTGGTTCTTCTTAAATTAATGGAAGGCTTAAATACCTTAGTATTAGTTTGAGGGATTTTAGTTAATTAAGTCTCATCATACATGGTTGGCATACATTGGTATGCATCCTATATCTATCACATAAATATAAGCATACAAATATGGTATAGTTATGGACTTTACTACATTGATCTCCTCGAGCCAAAAGGGAAATCAAAAGGTCAAACCTAGGTAACATGCATGATTCAAACAAGTAAAAATAATTACATTATCTTTAAACTTGTTGGATCTCCATCCGGCCTATCTTGCTCCTTGATAATGGTCTTCATTTCTATCTCTAATTCTAATCTAAGTAATCTAATTACATATTACAATTTGAAAATGAAATACAAACCAAAAACAAGTGGCCAGGACATGAAAGTCCTCATTGGACCGAAACATGCATTATGCTCAATCATATTAGGCCTTTGTCTATAACTATCCATCATGCCAATCATATACCCTTATATGTATTTCTAATGCATAAATTAAAAAACATATAATGGAATACTAACTTTGTTTCAACTCTTGAAACTTACTTTTGAGTTATTTTAATAATGTGATCAAATTAGGAAACTTTTTTCATTTTGGAAACTTTCATTTTAGGAAACCTTTTTGCTTGCATATGTTCTTGCCTTAATTATCAATCCAATTGATTATTAATTGATTATGAATTGATTATTTAATTAATTAATCATATTAAATAATTAAAAAATCAATTTTGGGCTTAAAACAAAGGGTAGGCCGAAACCCACACTATAAACCCTAAAATGTATTTACACGCAAACCAGTTTTGTGTCTATTGGACTGTTTGGGCCTTTTGGAGTAAGCCAAGCCCACTCCAGCCCTTAAAACCCATTAATAAACTTAATTATAGTTTATAATATTTAATTTAAATCAGCTCCTTGGGCCCACCAAGCCATTCACTAATTTAAACCAAGTCCGTAAATATAATTAAGCCTATTAAGTGGTTTTAATGAAATAAAATTAATCCAATTAATTCAAGGCCCGTTTTAATTAATAAAATTAATTAAAAACACATTAATACATCAGATATATCAGATTTAGAAGATGAAAAATTATTCTAAATAAGAACACACCAAGAACACCAATTTATCGAACTTTTCGATTAAACTAGTTTTCATGCAAAACTTATTCAATTTTAATTTTGTTTGATCCTATGGCTTTGGTAGAATTTATCGGTTACATGCATCGCATACATGAGCGGAATTTTAAAATTTTTAACCATTAGATCTGATCTTTCCATGAATACACAAGATATCTATATGATGAGAATAAGAAAAATCACCTTTGATTTTTGTTGAACAATTGATTTTACTTTGCAATGGGTTATCGCAAACCATAGTGTCCAAAATCGAACACCTCCAATGAGTAATCCACACTAGAGAATGATAAATTGAACCAAAAAATTGGTGTAGAACAAGGAGTAGCCGAAAAACCCTAGAGCTAGCAAGGGAGTGGCACAAAAAGGAGAGAGAGAATAGAAGAATAAGACTTTCTTATGTGTTTTATCACTTAACCCTAATTTCTCATTAGTTGGATTTTTATAGTCAGGTTAAAATTCCAACTTCTAATGAGATTGGGCTCTTTAAAATTGCTGGAGAATTATTAATTGGGCCTCTGAAATTAATTATAATCATTTGGGCTTAATTAAATCCTAATTAAACCTTTTCATAAAAGACTATGAACAAAATGCACAAACTAGGCCCTTTGTACAATTAATCAGATTTAACTACCCAAATGGATTCCAAATCCAACCAAATTAAATATGTAGGTTTCATAATACTTATGTAACATATATAAATTAATTTTATCAAAGAAATAGGTCATTAAGGCCTTTTGTATGGAGTTGGCGTGTGGCCCTGTTCTGGAGGGCTTCTGCGCCAACTTCATTCCTTTGGCCCCTTTATAATTCCTCCAATGAACCTATTAATTATTATATCAGTCCTATAACACTTATAGTAGTCATATAACACTTATAGGACAATAATAATTAATCATGAAATACATTATTTCAATTAGGTCCAATTTTACAGAACATTTCTCAAAAGTTCCGCGAACAATTTTACTTGATCATAATTAATTAAACTCTTTAATTAATTATTATCTTATTCACTTATCAACCCTTATAATAATATCAAATATTATTATCCTTGTCATTTTACCATTTTATCCTTTCTCTATATGTGTGTGACCTATTGGGTTCCTATCCATGTTGGCAGTATAATATGTAATTGTGAATTCTATTCAAAACTCACATGACTTAAACTCCTTTAAATCATTTTATCAATCCCTATTGATATTCTTGATACATTATTATACAAGTCATGATTGGCCTCTAGCTAGGCATCATGACTATCCAAATGTCAAGAAAGTCAAGTGGTTTGACTATACCCTTCCATAGAAACAGTTACCGTGCAATTACTCCTTTCACCATTCTTATCTCAATTAGATTCTGAGTATGGATTTCTATCAACTCATATAAATCTAATTATGTATGTACTATTAATTTAACCATTGTTCCCAAAATGTCCTTCATGGATCTCTATCCATCTTGGCATATTACTCTGGCCAGAGATTATCTGAACAAGGCAATTATAGAATCATGCGAGATAACTTCCCTTATTAAATCTGGGATGGTGAATCCTTTGTCAATCACTCAACTATCTTCAGGTAGGTCATGATATACCCAATCTCCTAACTATGTTTACTCCTAGTTGGAAGTAATCAGTTATGGAGTCAAAATATACCACTTGCTACTTAAGATAACTTTGGTGATCTCAAGTCTAAGGATACTTGCACAACTGCTATGAAGAGATTCCTCACTGACATAGGCTTAATATCCATGTGAGGATTCTCTATGCAGGTCTCCAATGAACTTGTTATTCTAACAAGCATTCACATGTTAGCTTTGATTATCTTCCATAATCACAGTTATGAGAACCACTGCTTGAACCATTCAAGAAGCATAACATGTGCTAGTCTGTTCGAATTAACAATATCCTCATCTTGTTATTTCTATGACTAGGGATATTTAGATATTAACAAATTTGCATGCAATAGACATCTCATATCATGAACACTTTCATGATTGCCTTTGCACTGTGTTTATAATATCTAGGACTTCATTTATTAATTTAAGATTTACAAACTCATGTATTTAAACATAGCATTAATAAATAAATGATGCCTTTTATTAAGAATATAAATTCATACATATGAAAAAAATTCCTATTACATGGGCTCTAGGGCATACTCTCTAACAGGTTTAATATCACATATTAAACACATAAATTATCATCAAAATAATTTTAGAGTGGATTAATAAAAATTTAATTTAGAACATCCCCTAAACTTTATTGAAAAACAAAAGCCATTCACGCCAAACATAATGATTCTTTTCTCAACAGAATCGTTTTTATTTTTCGTTTTATATATTTGATCACATACATCCAGAAATTATTATTTCTCATTCATGAACAATCAAATATGATATTTTAAAGTTCATGAAATAAATAACTCAAAAATAAAAACTATTTCGTAAAATATAGAATTGTAGATTCATGGCAAAATCGAGGCTCTAATACCATGTTGGAAATTATCGGTTACATGCATCTCATACATGAACGGAATTTAAACTTTTTAACCAATAGATCTGATCTTTCCATGAATTTACAATATGCATATTAATGAGAATAAGAAAAATCACCTTTAATTTTTGTTGAATAGTTGATTTTCCTTCTCACCAGGTTATCGCAAACCATAGTGTCCAAAATTGAACGCCTCCAATTAGTAATCCACATTAGAGAAGGATTGAATGAACCAACAATAGGGGAGCACAAGGGGTGGCCAAAATTCCCTTGATGTTAGCAAGGGGGTGGCAGCTAGGGTTGAAAGAGTGAGAGAGTGTTTCTTTTCTCTTAATGTTCACTTAACCTAAAATCCCTATCACTTGGATTTTTATGGTTAGGTTAAAAAATTCAACTTCATAATGGGATTGGCTCTTTAAAATTTCTGGAGAAATATGAAATGGGATTTTGGAATTATTAATAATTTATTTGGGCTTAATTAAATCCAATTTAAATCATTTCATAAAAGACTATGTACAAAACTCACAAACTAGGCCCTCAATGCATACACTTGAATATAATCACCCAAATGAATTCCAAATCCATCCAAATTAAATATGTAGGCTACATAACACTTATGAAATATATTTAATTTGTTTTGGTCCAAGAATTAGGCCTATAATTCCTTTTATCTAAAGTTTGCGTGAAACCCTTCCTTTAGAGGGTTTCTGCGCCAAAATCAATTCTTTGGGCCTCTTTAATTTCTCCAATGGATATATTAATTATTATATCAGCCCTATAACACTTATAGTCCAATAATAATTAATTACTAAATACAATATTTCAATTAGGTCCATTTTACAGAATATTTCTAAAAAGTTTTGCGAATAATTTTACGTGATCATAATTAATTAAACTCTTTAATTAATTATTCTCTAATTCACTTCTCTATTCCCATAATAATATCAAATATTATTATCTTTTTCATTTTACCACTTTTATCCTTTTCTCTATATGTGTGTGACCTATTGGGTTCCTGTCCATTTTGGTAGTATAATATGTAATTGTGAGTTCTATTCAAAACTCACATGATTTAAACTTCTTTAAGTCATTTTATCAATCCCTATTGATATTTATGATACATTATTATACAAGTCATGAAAATACTAAATATCTATTTTTACATCCTATCGAAATTATCTTTTTAAAATTATAAATAGAATCAATTAAGTTTTCAATTTTGTTTCATTAAAATTACACATTTCTCATATTGTTTTTTGAAAAATTTGTCAATTTTTGTAATTCATTAATATTATAACTCTAATTCAATTGTATTTTATCTCTTATCAATTAATAAAATTAAAATAAATAAATAAATATCAATTCATATAATTCAATGTATTGTAACTATAATTTTGTAGTATTTATCTTTTTTATAAATTCAAAAATTGAGAAAATTTTGAGATAATGGACACAATTAATTGATAATTAATAGTATTGAGAATAATGAAATGAGATTCAAATAGAGGTTGATCAGCAATGGATGCTTGCAAAATAAGAAAAATGTTTATCATAGGTTGGTAGGAGATTAGCACTTTGAAACTCGAATTAGAGAGAAGTGAAAAGAGAGAAAGGCTTGTAGTATTGCCAAAAAGTCCTTTACCTATGGGTTGAGGAAATATTTATAGTATTCTTGATTACATGTTGGAGTAGTTTTAATTGAGTGCTAATCATGGCTATCTTAGTGCTTTTGGGATTAGATCTGCTTGCAGCAAGATTAGGTTTGCTAGCAGCAACATTTGACGTGACTTTTGTGTAGAGGGGTAATCCAATTAGACTGGTTTGGACCATTTCTTGGTCATGTGTTGATTCAAAATGGATATTCAAAGGGTTTTTGAGGCAATTCATGACCTTGCTATGCTTTGGGTATGAGCTATTAGGCCCATTATAAAAGTGATTTCATGTATTATCATTTATTCCCCCTTCAAGATTCGACTGGATTTAGTCATGATCTAGTGTAAGATGTTTTCGATTTGCAAGAGTTTTATCTTGACCCTTCTTATCCAGAGCTAGTTGGCAACAATTATCTGTATTAAATGATGTGTCCTTTCAGAGCTTGCGTCTCTTTGATTTTCGTGTGAAATCAAGACAATGAAACCACATCTTCATGCTTCAGTAGAGGGCAATTTAAAATTTGAATTTCGAATACCCTATATAAATATTTCATTTCTTTCCCCTTTTTTCTTTTTCTTCTTAATGCTTTAAAAAATCCTCTTATTCTTAGGCTATTTTGCATTCTACGAGTTTCTATTGTTTTGAGGCCTTTTTTTGGAACTCCTTTGCTTTTATCACCTTCTGTAAAAAGCTTTTCTAAGTAAATTTGCTCCAATAATTTTTCCAATTTCCTTCTTCTTTGTTCAAAAGCTTGTTGATTTAGAGCTTTAGGGTCTGTTTTCTTTGATAATGGCGAGTCCACATGCTGAACCTTCGTAGTCTATATAATTTCATGGGATAGACATAGGGTTTATGAGGAATTTTGATTCCAAACCTCTAATTGGTGAGCATACCAGACTTAGGGCAGACGACGTAGAGGATTATCCATCAAGGTATAAATTCCTTAAGAGTTATTATATTATGCCATGGCCATTGTCTATGTTGTATAGAGAGGGCCTTTTTCTGAGGACAAGTTTTTCATTTTGCATAGCATGAGTTTCGAATCCAATTTATGTTTTCTATTTGACAAGTTCAATCGAGCTGTGTTAAAAACTTATGGGGTGGCACCAAACAAAATTAATTCAAATAGTTTGAAGGCCCAGACTTGCTTTAAGTCTTTGTTAGACAATGTTGTGTCGCCCCATCCATTAAGGTTTTTAGTCATTTTGTTTTCATCTTGAATTAGGGTGATTAGAAAGATTTTTATTTCTTTACTAGCTATAAGGACACAAAGCTTTTCCACCTTCATTCTTTAATTAAGGGCTTCAAAGAAAAATTTATTCTGATCAGATCTTAATAGGGGTTTGGAGTTAACCTTGTTTGATTGGGAAAGCCATAAATGTCGAGGATATGTTTTCGAAAAATCCTTTGATGTTTGAGAAAGACATAAAGAATTTTTAGTCCACCTTGGAGTTGAACGTGGAAATTCTTATTTATTATTGGTTATTCTATTTAGTCTTTCGATCGCTGAAGGAGTATAGGAGGGGGGTGAGTCTTAGTCGAACTTCTTCTTTAGATTTATTTTTGTATGTGAATGTTTTTCAAATTTTGATTGGGAATTTTATGGTTGTTGTGTAGGTGAAATGGCTGGTAACAATATCATGGCCAAAGTCTAGGAGGCTACCATAAGAAAAGCAGCAGAACGTAAGAGGAAGGCCAAATCAAAGGGCAGCCAAGGAGGCAAAGAAGAAGCCTAAAGTTGTGATGACCTTTACTAACGAGAAGAGGTAGAGTGTGGTGGAGGCAAGCCTTCTCACTATCAAGCCATTAAGGCATCTTGCATTGTAACCTCCTGCTGCTACAGGTTTTATTCCTACCGTCGTGTTGGCCACGAAAACCATAATACCTGTGGTACCTACCTCAAGCTTCGATCGGGCAGTGTCATCTATCCCTATTATTCCAAGTGTTGTAGTCTCTAATCTTTTTGGGTCGACCACTTTTATAGCGCCAAATTAACCAGCTGAAGTCCAACCTGGAGTAGCCAATCTACCTCCGAATGTAACACCTAATACCCGGACATTGATTCGAGCACTGGAGTGCCACTAGTGCTAAAATTGTATAATCATTTATATGATCCAAGAATCCATTTATTGCCTAGTACCTAAACTCATTTGAAATGAATGTATACTTACATCGAAATCTTACTATTCATTTGGTAAAATTTTGGGCAACATGATGGCTATAAAATTATACTTACCCACTTGCAAATTCAAACAAAACACTCCCAATAATTCATACCTCAACTCAACAATTTCTTCAATCCATCACAATTCACCAATTGCATATTCATCACTAATTTTCACAGTCATCTATTACTACAAACCTTACCATAATAAGTTCAATATATATAATATAGTTACACATGTCCATAACCTAAAATAATACACATATACTTTTAATCAACTAAATACATAATTTCATATTTTAGCTAGTTACTACACATACAATATCTTCCATCATTCCTTCAAGTTCATGTACATGCCAAAGTCAATAACTTTTCCTACAATACTTATTTGCATTTATCTGTCCCCTGCACGCAGCCAAAAACACCATGCGCTCAACAACTTAGTTGTTTAGTGTTGGATATAATACCATAGTATTTCACTACATACACGTATATTCCAAAATCTATTTAAAATTACAAATTCTTAATTTTCCACTTATTTACTTAAATATCCATATTATTATTATTTCATTATTTATTTATTTATATCATCATCATCATCATTTGCTTATCTATATTACCACCATTGTTATTTTCTTACCAATAAATTTTAGTTTCTAACCCATAATTAAATCTCATACATAAACTCACGTAATTGAATAATTTTTAGCATTATTCTTAAGTTCATCTTTTTATTTTTTTAAGATAAACTTATCATTATTTTACATTTTCGCCACTTAAGCTATGTTTCCTTTTATTTTCGTCCTTAAATTCACTTCTTTTACCAAAATTACAATTTAGTCTATTTTCTTACAATCTTTTTATGTATTTACAATTTTACACTTTTCTTGCTAAATTTAATTCATAATCTCAATATAGTCTTTAATTTCCTATTTAATTTACCTTTTTTTTTCGCTCAATTACTTATTAATGCTAAAATTCCTTTTTAGTTCTTAAACTCTTATTTTACTTCAACTTTCATGCCTTTTTAATCCAAATTCTCATTTTTTTGACCTCAAAATTTCCATTTAATTCCTCTTATTACTTATTTCTATCTTTGCTCAGTTATTCCACAATTTAGGTAAAAATTTAATTTTAGTCCCTAAACTTTTAATTTATCCCATTTTTACCAATTACCGCACTAATTTTACTGTTTTATCCTTTTTATACCATTTGTTGCATTTTCACCATTCAATTTATGATTTAGTCCTTATTGTTTTATCATATAGTGGAAAATAACCATTTGGTTCCTATTAACTTTATTTTCATACACTTTCATCCCTTTTATCATTTTACCCCTTTTTACTATGTTTTAATTTTCAATTTATATTTTTTCTCTTTTTTTCTCACTTATTTAGATAATTACCCCTATTAATCATTAAATCACATTTTTTCTTATTATTTATTCTTCGTTTACCTGTTTAGGATTTTTTTCACTTATTTACATATTTACCCACTTTTCACCATTAATTTATATATTTGCCTCCTTTTATCTTTTATTTTTCATTATTTTTTACATATTTATCCTTGATTAACATTTACTTTCTTATTTATCCAATTTTCATTAATAATTTATGTATTCATAAATCTTTCATCATAAATTGCTAATTCAATTCCTATTTTACCCCTAGTAGCTTTCAGCAAAATTCTCAAACTGGATACATGGGATATAGACCCTATAGGTCTAGAATAACTTGAGGTAGCCATATAGAGGGTGCCTCAACTAACATCATACTACTTTTTCTTTTATTTATCTCAAATTTCTTATATATTTTCAGGTGTGTCTCCGCTTTTGGTCTAATATGTGAGTCGCCATGACTCGCTGTAAGGACCCAATTATGACCCTAAGTGGATTATTGTTAATTAATGAGGACTATCGTTAATTAAGAAAAAATTGGATTATTTTGCAATTATCAATGTTAAGTCCTAAGAGGGGTATTTTGATAATTTTAACATGTAATTATATGAGCTAAGTTAAATTATAATTAAAGAAAATGATACAATTGAAGTGAATTAGAAAGTCTTGGGGTTAAGTTGGAAGAAATTGAAATATTAGGGGTTTAATTGTGTGCAAGGGTAATTTTGGACATTCACCTAAGGAGATATTTACCCCACTAACTTTTATTAGCTTTTTGGAAAAGGAACTCTTGAGGGATTTTGAGTTATGGATCGGCATTTGAGGGAGAGCTCTATCTCTCTCTCTCACTCTCCTTCTTTCTCTCTCTCTCTTTCTCTCTTTTCTTTCTCTCTTTTCTTTCTCTCTTTATGGTTGCGGTTTGAAAAAGATGAAACCAAGGGTTTTGAGAGCTGGCATTCTTAAGGTGATGCTTTCCTCTCTTACTCTCTTTTAGGTTTGTGTTTCATTTATGGATTTAGGGTTAAAGGGTTTATGATTGTTATCTTTTGGTGTATAAGGGAAAGATAATCTATAAACCTTCAACACCATGTGCGAAAACTATTTATAAGCTATTAGTGCATGATTTTTCTTCTGTTCTTGTTTGTGTTTCCTGGGTTGAGTTAAAGGTTGAATTTTAATGTTATAGTTGAACTTATAATGTCTTTGCTTCTTCAGTGCGTAGCCATGCATCCTTTTTATTTTTCCCTTATGTGGCCACACATCTTCCATGTGTTTTTTTGTGTGGTCGTGTGTTTCCCTTTGGATTTCCATGCGTGGCCGTTTTTCTTCCTTTGGATTTCCATGCATGGTCGTGTGTTTTCTCTTTGATTTCCATGAATGGCCACATGAACCCCTTTGTATTTTTGTAAGTGGCCGTGCAAGCTCTCTTGAAATTCCCCACTTGGCTGTGTAAGGCCTTTAGGTTCTCTCCTGTATGGCCACTCGTACACTCTCTTTTTATTGGTTCTTCTTCGCCCAAAGTCATAAATCATGAACCCAGTACTGGATATATATATATATATATATATATATATATATATATATATATATATATATATATATATATATATATATATATATATATATATATATAGATGGTTGGGCTGAATTAAGTTAGCTATGAGTAATGTGCATGATGGTTATATACACTAAATGGTGACTAACAGATTATTTGCATTCTAATGAATTCATTGGGTTGGGAAGTCTCACCAAGGCTAAAGTATAGGAAGATATAGTTATAAAGGTATATCTGGTATGAGCTATTGTCATAATCTAATAGTATAAATGTCTTTATAAGTGGGAGTAGATTGAATTAAATTGTAAGTTACTTAAAGCCACCACTAGGTTACTTATGGTAGGGTTTATTGGAATATGTTGGCGTATATTGGACATAGAATTAGATTAGGAAGAAACATCATAACCTAAGTATAGGCTATTTATGTGTATTATAAAGCATAGATAAAGTAGTTAGCATGTCAAGTAACTGGTTGTACTCAAATTACTCTGTTGAGGTATCTTTGTGATGACCTAAAGTACTATGATACAGACTATTAGCAATTAGAAGATAGTTAAATGTTGTATGTCTAAGTTTAAAGATGGGATATTATATGTTGCACTTAATTATGAAAGTATAGAAGTATAATCCAAGTCATAATGGAAAGTAATAATTAGTCTAGATGTAAGGGAAAACTACTTGCTTGTTTGTTTATGTCCTATGAATTAAATATGGAAACCAAGTCTGCAAGTAGTGTGCTACTTGCAAGATGAAATACTTTTACAAATTTTAGATGGATTATAAATGCATGAGCATTGTTTAAAGTAATTATGTGTGGATGGGAGTTATGATGCTATATGAAAGCTACTCGTGGCAAATAATAACAAGGTATGCCATTAAGAACTATTTATGAGTTATGTAAGTTTTATATGGTATAATTGATTCAACCATGCTAAGATGAGTAGTCTGTTTTATAAGATGAACAAATATGAGAAACCCAAAAGTATGAATTGCTATGATTGTATATATGGACATGTATATAATCTTAGGAAGACTTTTAATTGCAAGAACTACATTTTTACAGTTGCCTTATTGGCTTCATGCATAATACTAGGTATGATGACATTGATCAATGAAAGCAATACTTTATTGTGTTTGCATTATCATGTAAACTGTTATGATATGTATGAATGATGTTGATGCAACTATGTGATGATATGACTTGCATCCATGTGTAATGGAGCCTAAAACTCAACATTGATGTATGATAACAATGATATGCATTCTTTATGAGTTATGGCTTGAAGCCAAATGATGTGTTAAGTAACAAAGAATATGATGAATCAAAGATGTTTTTAAAGGGTTAAGCTTGTAGGTCTTAGTTCAGTTGTGGATTAGATAGGCATGCCCAAAGGGATACAGTCGCAGCTGCCATAGTTGACCCCGTTTGGTTCTTGTTCCTTAAGGGAACCATCGTTTAGCCCTTTTGGGTCCATAGTTTGTTCCTTGCTGAAATCATCGTTTGACCTCATTTAGGTCCATTGTTTGATATCTCCGGATATCCATAGTTTGATACCTTCGGGTATCCACTGCTCCTGTTATCCACCTTTTGAACTAGTACTTAGGTAGGCTATTAAAGATGATAAAATATACACAAGATAAAGTAAAACATGCATTGATTGCTCTATTTATGTGATGTAAGCGTGAGGAATGACTTGTTGTTTGATTGTCTTAAATTTTTTTCGACTATAAACTGTTTTATGAAATGAAATGTCATGCTTTATAATACATGATTGAAATGTCTCACTCAATTAAGGAAGATTCCTGTATGAGTACCGGTATGAGATGGTTCCACCGATGGGATTCCATAGAGGTTATATGAACCCTAAAGCATACACTATTGTACTAGAAGTTATATGAACTATAACATGTACATTAAGTTTCATGTACTCTATTTATAAAATGCATACATGTAACATTGAGACTTTGTCTTATAATCTTGATATGTAATGCTTGTTCTTTATGATCACCTGCCACTCTGTCAGTCTGTTTATTTATATATAAATGTTTACACACATGTAGACATAATGATAACATTCATTTAACCAAGTGCAAGGCATGACATAGAATGATGCTTATAAGAGAATCAGGTTACCATGCTAAGATAACATGAAGGATGTAAAGTTTGTGAATCTCATATGAGAATTGTATGATATATGTGAAGTAATTATGCTTACCAAGATTACTTGTAGATGCTATATGATGTAAATACGCCTTTATATTATGAATTAATGTCAAATGCCTATTTTAGGACCATGTGATTTAATGTAATAAGTGGAACTCTGGTACCATTAATAACCATGGTGTCTAGCTTCTTGATTAAAAGGATTATAAGATACATGATTTATACTATGGTAAGAAAAGAAAAGGGTAAGATAATGGCGATAGTGATGAATGGCTAAGCTTTTAGGAAATGAGAAGAGTTTCATAACACGTTAAATTATTGTAAACATGATATCCATTAGTAAGGTCGAAGACTCTCCTAAGAATGTTATGTATGGAATGAAGAATATAATAGACTCATATGTTATCCTGTGTGATTGTGAAAGTTCTATACTTGTATGGGATGAAATGTGGTAAGAGGTTATAATTATATATATATAGAGTTTTGTTCCCCACTAAGCTTTATAGCTTAGCATGAGTTTGTTTATCCGTGTAGGTTGCAAGAGAAACACTAGAGGATTGGGCAAAATGCAGTTGCCTTGAGGATTTTAAGATGCTTGAAAGCCTTTTATGTTATGATTAATTATCCATAAGTTTGATTTATTTATTTATGGCATGTAGTCATGGCCTGTGTTATTATTATTATTAGTATTTATGCCTGATCTCGATTAGGTATGATTGATGATGATGGATGATGATTGATGATTGTCTATGGTTAAGGAATTAGGGTGTTACACTCGTTACCATGGTAAATGTCCCTATGGCTAGCTAATTATATCCTATATATTTGGTTTAGCTACTAATTATTAAGGCAAAACTATTTTCAAAATTTCAAACAGAGTATACATTACCCTCATATTTTCTCATATTGTCACATTATGTCACAAATGAATTTCATATCACATAAATTATTTTCATCAAATTATTACTTTTTATCACTTAATATTAATCTTGTCAACACATTTATATTAACTAGCCACCATATACCATATGGCTATCACGTGTCCTTTCCATGCATATTATTTTATCATAGTAAATAATTATTTACATGTTCATTTGTTTATTTCATGCCTTCTTTCATCAGTACACATCAAATATTCATAATTTGTACACATGTTCATCATTCGACACATATTGTAATTTCATTATACACATTAATTTCTCATGTATCATTATCATATTTATGCTCATGTATAAATTTCAAGCTTTCATTTGTCATTTTACATCAAATAACCATGGTTGCACTTATTATAATCATTTGATCATGATTATTCCATGCACCATTCATGCTCTTTTCATCACATTTAGGGCTAATTCTTATTTAAGTAACTAAGTTTTGCATTTTAACTATAATTTCATCAAAGTTCACCTAAATTTAACTCATTACCTTAAGTATATCACTTTAGGTTCTTAGACACCATGACTTTATTCCATTCCAATAACAATTCTATAGTCATGTTTAAGACCTCTTAAGCATATATCTTCCATTATATTAATTGAATCATTTTTTACATTTAAACTTTCTTTAAATTACATAATATTTAGCACAATTGAATATCATAATACAATTATATTTTTTTCTTATTTAATCATTTTATAATTTTTTCTAAGTTCATTTAATCATATTATTAACATGAATTAATTTAATTACTTAAATACTAAAATTTCCCCAAGTTCCATAATTATCACCAAGATTAAATATTAATATATGTGCTTATTTTCTACATTATAAACCTTCCAAATAATTCATTCTTTCACCAATTTCATCAATTCATCATCAAATAAATTTTTACACATCAAATTCATACAATTTTCAATACTTAACCTAAATATGATAAAATAAAATTGTATTTGTATTTACTAACCTCAAATGTGTTTGAATCCACCTAATTCTCTTCCTCATTTCCTTTTTCCCTTTTTCTCTTTCTCCTTCTCATTTCTCAACTTATGGCCGAATTTATCATGAAAAAAATAATGAGTTTTTCTCTTCAATATTAATATAAAACTATTTAAAATCATCTATTTTAACTAGGGATGAGCATAGACTGATTAATCGGTCCATTAACAATTTTTTTAAACCAGTCCATTACTATCGGTTAACTGCTATATCGATTTCGATTTTTAACTCGATTTTTTGGATCGGTTTATCAATTAACCACTAAAAAATTTAATAAATTATACAATTTATAATATTATTTTTAATAGTTAAAAATGCTTTAAATATGAAAAAGTACTAATTAAATATAATATCCATTAAAATAATCAAAATAAAAATAAAATTTTCATAATTAATTATAAAAATAAAAAATATTCAATATAAATCTAATAACAGAATGCTACTTATGCACATAATTTTAATGTTTATTTGCTAAAAATATATATTTTACAAAATTATATATCATAATCTTTATGAATTACATAAAAATTGAAAAATATAAGTGTAAAATTTAAAATATAATATATATATATATATATATATATATATATATATATATATATATATATATATATATATATATATATATATATATATATATATATATATATATATATATATATATATATATATATATATGATTTAGGATTTGTTAACCATCGATTTTTAAAGTAAAAATCATAAACCTTAAAATTTTGGTTTGGTTAACCTAAAAATCAATTCAATTTTGGATCAATTTTCGATTAACCATGCTTATCCCTAATTTTAACTATTTCTTGCAATTTTTAATTAAAAGAACTAAATTCTACTGACTTGAGATTTTTCTCCAACTTGAAATCTCCAATTTCCTCCACTCAAATCTTCACTCGAACATGATATAAGGTAGAAAATATGATGATAATAATGTTTTTGATCAAATTAGGGTGCAAAACAAGGTTTTAATGGAAGCTTAAAGAAATTCAATTATGGAAGAAAAGATAGAGGAAAGCTACGACTTGAAGATAAAAGGGAAAAAGGGCTAGTTTTCTCAAGAAATTTCTGCCTCTCTACCTTAAATATGACTCCTAAAAATGGATGACTAAGATAGAGTCAAGTGGCCTTTAATCCAAGAGTCCATATTAAACCACTTATCACTTTTTTTATTGGTTTATACTCATCAAACTCCCACCCTTTGGGATTTAGTGACTGTGAGTCAGTCCCATCCTATGGGAGTAAGTAAGTGTGTCCCATCCCATTGGAGTGAGTGAGTGACCACTTAACCTGGATAATTGAAATTACATTCATTTGTCACCATTTCATTGGTCCTAGTGTTCTTCTTATCAGATTTCCATAAAAATTAGAAAAATATTATTAAGTTGTGTTTAAAATGTTGAGTTAATTCAAGTTCATTTTGATACATTTTTAAGCTTGAAGGTAAAATTATCGATCCGAAATCTAATTTTTTAAAATTATCCAAAAATTCATTTTCACCTCTAAAAATTCATTGGGATTATTTCTAGTGGTTTCATACAATTGAAATAATTTTTTAAGGTCCAGAATATTTTTTTTTGAGTTAGTCAAAATTTGTTAACTCTTTTATGATTTTGGTGAATTCTTTATTATATCTTTTGAAGGTCTATTTGATCTCGATTTCATCTTAAATTATACAATCAAACTCATCATAAATTATACAATCAAACTCATCATAAATTATCATTTTCAATGGAAAAGAGAAATTTTTGTACCTCCTGGTAGCCCTAAGTGATACTATTTATCTTGAGAAATACTATTCAAGTGACATGGATTGTGAGGGCATTATAATTCTTCCCTACTAATTAAAAATTTCATCCTTAAAATTTTACCTGAAGTGAACATTTAGGGATACCATTGTCTTATAATTTCCTTTGGTTCCAAAAATTTTAGCTAATAGGATTTGCTTGTTGCTCGGTTACCAGACCTCTTTGGCAAAAATTCTTATGGGTTTTTTTATCATAAAATAAATATTTTTGCAATTAAATTTTTTCTTGACCGGTGTCTAGCAAGTGTACTAGATCGGCTAGTAATATAAGAAAGTATAGATTAAGATCCCAAATATCGTACCCAAGAAAATATGGATTGCTAAGCCAAATATGCTTAAGTGAGTTAAATTAATTTGGGATTACTCCCTAAGTTTTTGATTTTAAAGACAAGAATTAAACTAAATTAACAATAAAACAAAACAAAAATAAAAATTAGACTAACATGAATTAAACACAAAGCAATAACTAAAATACTTTTGCTAAAGGACTTTCCACCTCAATTTTTAATGCATATAACTTATTAAAGATAATGCAATTGATTATGGAAAACTGGCAATAAATTCAGATAACTTCTCAAAGTATCTTTCTAAACGTCAAATTCCCTTACTCAGAATAATTTAATATTTAGCATAAAAATCCAGTTCATGAACTCGTAAATATCTGTCAGACCCTTTCTCAAGAAATCCACTTCAATTCATTCTAAATTCACCTATTCATAGCCTTAATTCAACTAAAGTTAATAAACAGTTACCACATTTTTCAGAAAATAACCATGCATCAAATTAAATGAGTTAAACTAGGAACATGCATACCTTAAGTCAATATTACATTTGATTATTAACCATTTCTCAATAAATCAACAATCAAAATAAATATAACTCAAGATAAGGGTTTTTCATCAGGAATTAAGAAATAACCAAACTACATTCTATTAAAGAACATACTAAGTCATTACATAAAGAAATATGAGGGTTTAAATTCCCTCAGCAAAAGAAAAAGAATTACTTATCAAACATGATTGAAATAAAAGAAAAACAAAAATTAAGAGATACAATCCTCATGAAGCTTCAAACTTGCTCTTGATGTCTTCTCAGTACACCTGTAAAAAGCTTGAATCTTTAAGAGAATTGAAAACTAAACTAAGAAAAATTAAACCTAAATTACGTTATAGAAATTAAGAAAAATAATAAAAATCGTAAAACTAACTAAAGAAAATTCCTACATAATTACTCTACTTCATTTCGTCCCCCCTAATTCTAGTATTTAGGTGTGCTTTTATTGCGTGAAAAGAAGAAGTTTTAAGGCTTTAAACTTCCTATTCAATATAAGACTTTTTATTTCAGCAAATAACTTCCTATTCAGTAGAGGAGAATAATTCAATTGCAATTCGAACTCCTTGTCTTTATAGAGTGCAATATCACTCCACCATGTAATCTTATGTTGCAATTCTTTTTTGGTTGGCACGGTAGAGTGATATTTCACTCCACTGTGTACTATTGTATGCTCCCTTTATAACCCACTCTGTAGAGTGAGAAGTCACTCCACCAAGTGGCTTGCCTCTGTATCTCACAAACAAAAGTCTTAGCTCCTTAAAAACTTGCCAATGCTAAAATTTCACTTTAGTCCTTTAATTTTTTTATTTTTCTTCAATTACACCCCTAAAAACACCAAAATACACAATTAAGCGATTAAAATATCAACTTAAGAAATTAAATATAAATCAACTAAATTAACACTAAAATAGCACAATAAACACACTAAACATACACTAATAATATAGCATAATTCACACTTATCACTCCTAATGTAATGGTATGGGATGAATTCGATCTATATGACCTCAGCATCGATACGTGGAATATACTATGAATTGTTCCCACACCGATGGCAGTTTTAATCTATAAACTATTGATCTTACACACTATAAAATCTCATATGAACCAATAAACCCGGGGCTTAACTTGCTCTTCTTGTCGAATCTCAAAATTTCCCTTTATGGAGAAACTTTTAGGAGCACTTTATCACTCATATTGAATTCTATATCCTTTCTCTTCAGATCAATATATGATTTCTGGTTGTCTAAAATTCCCTTTAAATTATCCCTAATCAATCTAAGTTTTATTGATTAAGCCTAGCTCCATCAGTTTGTTTCCATTAAACTATGTCTAGTATAAAGGATTTCTATATTTTTTTTCCATATAGTGGTTGATATGGTGTTATTTTAATACTTAATTGATGGCTTTTATTGTATGCAAACTCTGCTAATAGGTGCCTTGCATAATAGTTACTACCGTGTGTTTCTATCAAAATATTCTTATCTAACTCTGTGTTGTCTAGTACACGGATTATTCCCTTGTAATATAAATGATCATCATTACTAAGAGAAAATTCATTCTCTTTTCCTTCATGTAGTTAAGTATTGGTAAAAGCCAGTTGATCATCTTACTTCTAGGAAGCTTTTACTAGTTGTAATTAATTAAACTTGAGTTACTTCTTAACTACCATATACTAACTTTAACATGGTAGAATAGTCATTTCATCAAATTAGTATCAGGCCCTAATACATTGGTAAATTTAATTACCTTATCTAAAAACTCACAATATCCATATTCGTTGGACATTTTTGATTGAACATGTTTGTTTGGTTTTACAGTATAAAAATGAACTCTTTAAACTTGGATGTCTTCTTGAAATTTGCATCTCTATGTCTTAAATTTCCAAAGGATTAAGAATCAAGTAATTTGGACTAGAAATTTGGGAATTATGAACAAAATATTACAAACTATCTGTGCATGTCTGATGGGGATAGTTTTATAGTTCCATCTTTGAAAATTTTCTAGGAATGATTAAGAAAGAATTTGGTCATACTCTTTTCATAAAATTTTCTTCCATATGTGTCTAGTTTCTAGGAAAATTTAATTCATATCAATTGGAGATCTACAATAGGAGTTTCATCCCAAATATTTGGAACTACTCAAATTCTAGGGATAGATTCAGTACCCCATTTTCAAATTCTAGTTTCGGTATTTTATAAACAAATTAGGTTCCAGTCTCTTCATGAAAGTTGTATATTTATGTCTTAAATTTTATCTTCAAGTGGAATCACTGGTTTCTTATGTTTATATTGAGATATGGCCAAAATACTAAGAACTATGTAAGAAATTCTAACAGTAATTCATAGGCATTCTTTCTTATCTCAAAAATGGTTATCTGTTATTCCCAATATAAACCATTTCTATTAATAATTGACTATAACCCGATATTCTTGTGGCCAATATATGACTAAAATTCATATTATATTATTAATATGAAACTCAATTAACTCAATGGAGGAGGTAAAGTTCTATGCTTAGTTATAATACTTCTTGTTTGCCCCATCTATTGTCACATTAATCCTCGAAAATTAGTTACAAAGTTCTTCTTACGATATCCATTACTTATCAAATCCTTATACTCAAACATTTACACATAAAAAATCCATCCATATTCATTCATGTCAAGAGAAGTAAAGTCCATGATTCAAAATTTATTGTCCGTGCATAGCCTGTTAAACTCCTCTAATATGAGGTATTTTTTTTAAACAAATATTTTATGAATGCATGTGTATAACTAATGAAATTTATGAATGATAATTCATGCATGAAATTTATGCAAATATGTATGCATCATGTGTGCAAAAATGCATATTATCCCACCTCAATGCTCATGCATTGTAAAATAAATATTGCCCACATCGTAAGGGCTACTTGACAGGTAAACATAGCACATTTCTTTTACTCATAATTCTTATATACCAATAGGGGTTCCACTTCCTTCTTTATCTACTTTTGGCCTTTCCAAACTAAATACTACCCTTCTAACTCAAGAGTGATGGGGACAAATTACCTTATTCACCGTCATCCTTTATGGCATGTACATGTACTCACTTTATTTCTATCTATGTATCCTTCGATCTTAAAACTGCCTAAACCATACTCTAATACCAGAAAATTTAACGTTTAATACTTGAATATTGATCTGAGCATCAGAGTGCTACTATTGCTAAAATTGTATAATCATTTATATGATCCAAGAATCCATTTATTTCCTAATACCTAAACTCATTTCAAATGAATATTTATTTACATCAAAATTTTGGACAACTATTCATTTAGTAAAACTTTGGGCAACATGATGGCCATAAAATTATGCCTACCCACCTGCAAATTTAAACAAAACACTCATAATAATTCATACCTCAACTCCATAATTTTTTCAATCCGTCACAAATTACCAATCACATAGTTCACCCACATATTGATCACTATTTTCCAATCATCTATTTATATAAACCTCACCAAAATATGTTCAATATACGTAATATAGTTACACATGTCCATAACCCAAAATCATACACATATGCTTTTTATTAACTAGATACATCAATTTCATGTTCTAGCTAGTTACTACAAATACAATATCTTCCTTCAAGTTCATGTACATGCCAAAGTTAATAGTTTTTCTTGCAACACTTCCCTACCTTTATCTGTCCCCTACACGCACTCAAAGCAAATCACTTGCTAAACAACCTAGTTGCTTAGTGTTTGATACAATACCATAGTATTTCACTACATACATACATATTCCAAAATCTATTTAAAATTGCAAATTCTTAATTTTCCACTTATTTACTTAAATATCCATCATATTATTATTATTATTATTATTATTATTATTATTATTATTATTATTATTATTTCCTTGTTTATTTACATTTTTATCATTATTTTTCATTTAATTGCTTATCTATATTACTACCATTGTTATTTTCATACCAAAAAATTTTAGTTTCTAACCCATAATTGAATCTCATACATAAACTCACGTAATTGAATAATTTTTAGCATTATTCTTAAGTTTATCTTTTTTTAAGCTAAACTAATCATTCTTTCACATTTTCAACACTTAAGTTATGTTTCCTTTTATTTTCGTCCTTAAATTCACTTCTTTAACCAAAATTACAATTTAGTCCCCATTTTTACAATTTTTCCATGTATTTATGATTTACCCCTTTTTTACCAAATTTAATTCATAATCTCATTTTAGTCCTTAATTTCTTATTTACTTTACATTTTTTCTGCAATTACTTACTCATGCTAAAATTCCTTTTTAGTCCTTAAACTCTTGTTTTACTTCAACTTTCAACCCTTTTTAATCAAAATTCTTATTTTTTGACCTTTAAATTTTCATTTAATCCCTCTTATTATTTATTTCTATCTTTGCTCACTTATTCCAAAACTTAGGTGAAAATTTCATTTTAATTCCTAAAGTTATATTTTATCCCATTTTGACTAATTATTGCACTAATTTTACTCTTTTATCCTTTTTATACCATTTGTTGCATTTTCACCTTTCAATTTATGATTTAAACCTTATGGTTTCTTCATATAGTGGCAATTACTATTTGGTCCCTATTAACTTTATTTTCATACACTTTCTTCCCTTTTATCATTTTACCCCATTTACTATGTTTTAATTGTCAATTTGTATTTTTTCCCTTCTTTTCTCACTTATTCATATAACTACACTTACTAATAACTAAATCACATTTTTTTCCAGATTATTTATTTTTCATTTACTTGTTTAACATTCTTTTTCACTTATTTACATATTTATCCACACTTTTCACCATTAATTTACATATTTGTTTCCTTTTATCTTTCATTTATGTAATTGCCACATTATTATTATTATTATTATTATTATTATTATTATTATTATTATTATTATTATTATTTATCCTTGATTAACATTTACTTACTTATTTATCCATTTTTTTGTTAATGATCTGCATATTCATAATTTTTTCATTATAAATTGCCAATTAAATTCCTATTTTACCCAGCGAAAATCCTCAAGTTGGATACGTGGGATATGGACCTTTAGGTTCGGAATAAATGTAGGTGGCCACATAGAGGGCACCTCAACTAACATTATACTAGTTTTTCGTTATCTCAACTTTTTTCCATATTTTTAGGGGTAAATCCACCTTTAGTCTACTAATGGGAGTCGCTGTGACTCGCTATTTCGATAAATATTCTCATGGCTAGCTATTTATATCCTATACCTCTGGTTTCACTACTAATTATTAAGGACAAAATTATTTTCACAATTTCAAATAAAGTATGCATTACCCTCATATTTTCTTAAATTATCACATTATGTCACAAATGGATTTCATATCATATGAATTATTATCATCAAATTCTTTCTTTTCATCACTTAATATTAATCTTATCAACACATTCACATTAACTAGCCACCATATGCCATATGGCTATCATCTGTCCTTTCTATGCATATTATTTGATCATAGTAAATCATCATTTACATGCTCATTTGTTTATTTCATTCCTTCTTTTGGCACTACACATCAAATATTCATCATTTGTACACATGTTCATCATTCAGACTACATGGTAATTTTATTATACACATTAATTTCTCATGTATCATTATTAGAATTGTTCTATATACCATTCATGTTCTTTTCATCACATTCAGGTTCAATTCTTATTTAAGTGACTAAGTTTTGCATTTTTACTATAATTTCATCAAAGTTCACCTACATTCAACTCATTACCTTAAGCATATCACTTTAGGTTCTTAGACACTAAGAATTTATTCCATTCCAATAACAATTCTATAGTCATGTTTGAGACCTTTTAAGCATATATCTACCACTGTAATGATTGAATCCTTATTTACATTTAAACTTTCCTTAAATTACATAATCTTTATCAAAATTGAATATCATAATACAATTATCATTCTTCTTATTTAATCATTTTTTTTCTTTTTCACAAGTTTATTTAATCATATTATTAACACGTAATTAATTTAATCACTTAAATACTAATTTTTCCTAAGTTCCATAATTATCACCAAGATTAAATATTAATATATGTGCTTATTGTCTACATTATAAACCTTTCAAAAAATTCATTCTTTATCCAATTTCATCAATCTGTCATCAAATAAATATTTACACATCAAATTCATGTAATTTTCAATACATACATAGCCTAAATATGATGAAATAAAATGGTATTTGTATCCACTAACCTTGAATGTGTTTGAATCCACCTAATTCTCTTCCTCATTTCCTTTTCCCTTTTTTCTCTTTCTCCTCCTCCTTTTCACTTTATGGCTGAATTCATCATGAGAAAAATGATGAGTTTTTCTCTTCAATATCAACATAAAACTATTTAAAATCATATATTTTAATTATTTCCTACAATTTCCAATCAAAAAAACTAAATTATACTTACTTGAGATTTTCCCCCAACTTGAAATCTCCAATTTTCTCCACTAAAATCTTCTTTTAAACTTGATATAAGGTAGAAAATATGATGATAATAATGTTTTTGATGAAATTAGGTGTAAAACATGGTAGAAATGGAAGCTTGATGAAATATGGTTGATAACTCAAATTCAGTACTTAGTTTTGGTTTAATTTTAGTCTAGTTTTCATTATTTTCTAACATCTTTTGTTTTATTTTTTTGCTTGCATTTAATAATTTATCCAATTCTCAGTTGACTCTAATTTTTGTGTGAATTTGAAAGCTTTTGATGGAATTTTATGATTTTTGTAGTTACCTCACGGTTACCAGGAATGTCCTAGTAACCGTGACCCATGTATTTTGTCAAAATGCACCGTTTTGAAGCTTGTCACGGTCAATATGGAAATTGTGCATGATAGGGTAGTAACCGTGACCTATGGAGTTTTCAGTACAGAAGCTAAAAGAGAAGCATCTCATGGTTACTAAGGATTTCATAGTAACCATGAGGGAGGCATAATTTTAGTCCAGAATGAAGAGGAGAGTTATCTCACGGTTACCAGGAATTTCATGGTAACCGTGACCAAATTTTGAATTTCAGCTCCAAGCCATCTCACGATTACTAAGGATTTCATAGTAACCGTGACCTATTTTAATCAAAAGAGGGTTTTTCATTAGAGATCACAGTTACCATGGATTTAGTAGTAACCATAACCCATGTTGACCTATATAAGGCAAAGTTTTCTGCAAAATCGGGGGATTTTGAGTTTTTGGGTAATTTTTAGGTTTTAGGGTTTCTTTCTTCTTTCTTTGAGTTCTTTGTTCATTTTACACACATAAATACATGGATATACTTGAAAATAGTGGGATTTACACAAAAACACTTAGATTAAACATAGATGTATAGTTTACTAGTATAGATTTACATAATTGAAGCTCATTTTTCCTGTAAGCTTTGGAGAAAGAGATTGAAGAGCTTGGATTCGGCTGGGTTTTCTTCACCATGAATTTCAAGGGTTATTCTATCTTTTTCTCTTTTCATTTTATTATGGATTGTGAGTAGTCCTTTTTGTTGCTTGGGGATCTTTGAATCCCCTACTCATAATGTGAATCCTTGAACTTAATTTGATTTTTACATGAATGGATGGTCTATTTTACATGCACTTATTTGTATATCATTGATTTTTTGATCTATTAAGTTATTTTATATCCATGGATGAATGGTGTTTATCATATGTCTTGATGGGTATTGAGCCTAATAGATTGGAGTTTATGAATGATTTTGCTTAGTTTTTCTATCATGAATATCATCTATTTTGGATGGCTCCGGATTGGGACTCTAGATGTGTGGTATTTGTGATTTTAAAACTAGAGTAGGGAGTGAAATAGATGGGTTTTGGGTTGCCTGGCTCTGGAATGGGACAGTAGACCGAACTTAGGATTTTAGACCCGTGTTTAGGTTAGTTCTTGGGCTGGCTCCGGAATGGGACGTTTAGCAACTAGAATAGCTAGCTCCAGAATGGGATGCTTGGGTTAAGAAGGGTTATCTGGGGTTCATTCATGTATACTTTTAGGTGAAAATTTATTCACATTTGGGTATGGGGCGGATAAGTGAACCCGAGCAATGCTTGATTTCTATAGATTTTTACACTTGCTAATTTTTCATAATTCAATACACTGAATTTAAATTTCTCTACATTTCATACTTAAGCTTTAAAGTTACATTATATAAATCAAACAACTCATACACATAAACAATTGGGAATTCTTTAACATACAATTAATCTTCACAGTCTTCACACACACATTTCCCTTGGGTTCGATATTGAGGGTCCTAACTATACCCCACTTTATTACCTGTCGATCTAGTGCACTTGATAGGGTCGCAATAATGGTCATGGAGGAAAGATATGGCTTAAAGATATGGGGGATAAGGGCTAGTTTTCTCTAAAATATTTTGGCTCTTTCCTTATATATATCTCACAAAAATGGAGGGATAAGATTGAGTCATGTGTCCTTTAATCTAAGGATTTATATTCAACCAATTGTCACATTTTTGTTAGGCCATACTCATCTCACTCCTACCCTTTAGAAGTGAGTGACTATGAGTCACTCCCACCCTATAAGTGTGAGTGAGTGTGAGTCCCACCCCATGGGAGTGAATGAGTCACCATTTAACCTGGATAATCAAAATTACATCCATTTGTCATCATTTCATTGGTCCTAGTGTTCTTCTTATCAGATTTCCATGAATATTGGTAAAAGATATAGAAAAATATTAATTTAATTACTTTAAAATTTAGGATTAATTTGAGTTCATTTCAATATAGTTCTAAGCCTGGAGGCAAAATTACTGATCTAAAACCTAAATTTTCACAGTTATCCACAAATTCATTTTTCACCTTTAAAAATTCATTGGGATTATTTCTAGTGGTTTCATGCAATTGCAATACCTTTTTGATGTCCAGAACATTTTTTTTGAGTTGGTCAAAATTGGTAAACTCTTTTATGATCTCGGTGAATTCTTCACTATGTCTTTTGAAGGCCTTTTTTTACCTCAATTTTAGCTTAAATTATACCATTAGACTTGTTATGAATTATACTTTCCAATGGTTAAGAGAAATTTCTATGAGTCTCCATATCCCGTGTGCTACTCTTTGCCCTGAGAAGTATTATTTAAATAACCTAGATCATGATGGTGTTACACCATATGTGTTTTTACATTTGGTCCTAGTTTTGCTCTTCTTTGACCTATACTCTAAAAGGAGCCTGTACGATATCCAACAACTCTACTTATTAAAATTCTAACAAGCCACTATAAGGCCAATCTCAATCTTTGTAATCCCTTAATAGTGGAGTACGTGGTTAAGGGTCTTTTATTCGAAATGGACCTAACCCATGCTAAGGCACCCATAACTCTAAAGGACTAAGCCAATGAAGTTTACAAGCTTTCTTTTTTAGTGTGTCTACTAATTGGGTTTTTATAATTGTGAATTTGTATTATTGGGACTTGAGTAATTTATGTTACATTTTACGTTGCACAAAAGGCAAGGAAAATGACTGGTGAGTTCGTCAAGATGTCTCATACCCATGACAAATTGAAAGAGGACACAAAGTAGATCCATGCTGGTTATGTAAGCACAATAAAAAGGATGAAGGAGGATCATAAATCTAAATTTGACAAGGTCATAAAGAGGTATAAAGAAGCAATGGCCTCAATCCAAACATTGCATAAGGCTAATTAGAAGACCATATATTTGTTTCAGGCCAAAAATGCTGATTTGACATCTCAGATTGATGAGATAAAGTCCAAGATAAATGATTTAGAGATAAAGCTTGTTGAGTTAAAGTTCTAAAGGAAGAAACTATTTAGAAAGGTGACTGCTATAGAGTCTGTGTAAAAGAAATTTAAGGAGAAGCAGTAGGTCCTTCATTCTCAGCATCTTGAGGAGTTGGAGGATAAAAAAATCAACCCTTAGAAGAAGTAGATAGGTCTCAAGGTGATTTTCTTAAGTGAGTGAGAATGGCTTACTTGGAACATTTCTTTGGCATTGACCTTGACTTCATTCGGGATCTTACATCCATGCCCCTACTTTTAGAATATGATAATTAAAATAAGGATAATAAAGAATCTTTAAAGCAATCTGATTAGGCTATGGTGATCGAAGGGAGGCAAGAGTAGGTTAGGGTGAGAGGCCCCAACTTTGAACCTAGTAGAATTAAGCTAAATTAATTGGAATTATGGTTAAAATAATGTTTAATTAAGTTAATTATTGAATTAAGTTAAAGTTTACAAGGGGTAAATTGGTAATTTCATTATATATGCTTTGTGTGTGGTTAATTAAAGGATTAACATAAGATATAGGTGTAATTGTAATTGAAGGAAGTATAGTTTGGGGTTAAATTTATAAAGCAAAGGAAAATTATGGGTCAAATTTATTAAAAGAAGAAGAATGAGGGGTTAAGTGGATTTTATCCTCCACTTATACACTCTCTGGAAACTTGCGTGACAAGGGTATATAAAGGGTGAGTTCGTGGAGAATGGTTTGGCATTTGGAAAGGAAATATATATTTTTAATTCTCTTATTCTCTCTAAGATTTAAGTTTCTCTCCTTAGTTCCTTTAAGCTCTGCAATTTGGGTTTATTTTAATGGAGTTTGAGGGTGGATGCTGAGGTATTTGGGTTCAACATTTTAACTTTAAATCTCCATCTTCGTCTTATTAATTTAATGGTAATGCATAAATTTTATAAGTGAGAAGTTAAGAAAGTGATGGATTCTTGTAAAAAGAGATACTAGTAAGAACAAAGGAAAGGAAGTTTTGCAGGAGTGAAGGGTTTGAGCTTCACTATCAGGTATGGGAACTGCAACACAATGCTGAGGTTTGCATGTATATAATAATACTAAATTTAGTTGAGAATATGGATAATATAGAAAGATTAAATTACAAATGGATTTTCATACACGTGGATTTTCTAGGTTTTGAGCTTTGAATGCCATAAGTTTTGGTTGAACCCCTTGGTAAAGGAAAATTCCCCTCCACCAAGGTGTTTATTCCTATTTATAAGGGAGTGAGTTCCTCGGTAGAGGAGAATCTCCCTCCACTAAGGAAGGACACTCCCTCCACCAAGGGACACTACCCTCTCTCGAGTTGATGCTCATTATTTTATCAAGTTAAATTTCTCTTCTTGCAATATAAATTTAATCTGATTATAGTCATGCTAAATTATTTTTGAAATAGTCTTTAATTTATTATATCTAATGTATTTTTCTTAACTAATTAAACTTTAAATGTGATGGCATAAGGTTATATAGATTTAGAGTGAATTAATAGTAAAAAATAAAAGAATTCAGAAAGTTATATTATAGATTTACATGAAAAGTGTTTAAAATCACAATACTAAATTATTTAAGTTCTTAATTAACATGTTTAGTGGAAAGACTTATTAAAGGATATCTTGATTGTTTATGGAGGAGAAAGTAAGAATTCTTAAGTAAAATGTACAATGAAAATTTAGCTTGCACTTTAATGCAAAAAAGTAGAGAAATAAAAGTACCATGTTATAAAAGTAAATATGAATATATAGGAACATGGTTATAGAGTAAAAGTATGAATAAGCATATCAATTATCATTTTTTTTAAATGACATGTTTATGCCTGTATGTATATGTTTATATATATAATTATATGAAAGCATATGGCTACAATGATACATGTGTATATCTATAGTTACTTATGTTGATGTCTGAGTTTGAATATTCATGGATATATTTACATGTATACAATATTTCACAGTAAAATACATAAGTAAGATACATATATATATATATATATATATATATATATATATATATATATATATACACCTATTGGTATCCATCATTCCCGTTATCCGGTATTAGAACTTAGGTAGGAAAATAAGTTACATAAAATATCTTAAAAGCAAAATTTTACATAGACTCTCTTTATAAATTTATATATGTACTTCAAGTGAATGCAGTTATTGTGTTTTATTTTAATTTCTTACTTATAAACTTTGATATATATTATTTTGTTATCATTTAGAATATTATAATATATTGTAATGATTTCTTATATGTGTTTTATTGACGACTGCTTTGAGTAGTCGTTTATAATTAATTTGTTTCCTACTAAGCTATTTAGCTTAGCAAAGGTTATTTTATCAGTGTACGTTCATAGTTAGACTTTTGCATAGGGACTTAATTCTGCATCAAGTGGCAAACACAAGTCCATCTAAGAATTTTGATGTAGGATGTTTTTGCTTAATATTTTGTATCATTTTGTATTAAGGTTAGCATATTTGAAAGATGTATATTATACGAAAATTGTAAATCATAATATGCTCACCTTTGCAGTTAAGCAATATATGCAAGTATGAATGGTTTGAAAGTAATTTATGCTATTTATGATAAGCAGGGATGTGAGTAATTAAACTATATATGCATGAATGATAGTGCTAGATGAATTAATATGTAACTAGTAAAAGTAACACCATAATAGATATAAGTGTTATAACTTAAATAATTTGATGTTATAAGCTTGCATGCCTAATGTATATATATAAATGATAGAGTTATATTATTAGCTAGAGGGTGTTATAATTTGTAGTATCAAAGCCTAGGTTTAGTCATTTCTTGGCAATAAAAGTTTAGAATTAGGGTATGTGATACGATGTTATGTTTGCCTAATGCAGAAGTTCTTATTTTTCATATAACTAGTAAATGTAAGGTTCTTGTAATGCCATTGAGGTATCAACTAAAAACAACTTGTCAGCTAGAATAAATCCCTCCAATCTAAGGTCTTTGTCAACTAATCATAATGAGATTCTTGTAACTATTCCTGGAGAGGCACTGCTAAAAATATCATAAGACATAGCTTAAATTTTACAGAGAATGATTGCTCCTAAAGCTCCAATCAATGAAATTAGGAAATATGGAGTAGAAGAATTTATGGATATGACTTTGGAACAATCTGAAGAAGTTGAATTTTGGTTGGAAATATTGGAGAGAATTTTTAATGAAATTCAATGTCCAGCAAACCATAAGGTATTTTGTGCTACGTCATTACTATAAGGATCGACATATAATTAGTGGAAGTTGGTCCTAAAATAACCTCAGTTACTTAATCCACTCATATGGGGATTCTTTAAAGTAGAGTTTAAGAAAAAGTATGCGACTGAAGCTTATCAGACAGTTTTTAAATCTAAAATAGAGATATATATTGGTGGTTGAATATGAGAAAGAGTTCAGCCATCTATGCAAATATGCTTTAAATTTAATGTTAACCTAAGCTTTCAAATGTAGATAGTTTGAAGATGGATTAATTGACCGAATTAGAGAAAAGTTGATTGAACCCACATCTCTACATATGGTGGATTTTCGTTAGCTTGTTATAGCAACCTTGCAAGTTGAGAAGAATGAATAGGTTAAGAGAGAAAAAAGTAAAGAAAGAGTGGGGCTAGAGGTGGATCTTCCACTGGGAAGAGATTTAGAGGAGCATGGGGTAGCCAACCAATTGAGTATATGTATGGTCCTGCTAACAAGGGAAGAAAACAAGAATCATATGAAACATCTAAATCGAATAAAAAACACAGTGAAACAGATTGAGGGTTAGCCATTTGAATGTCTTCACTATTTAAGGCAATATTAGGGCACTTATAGAAAGTTGTTTGATGCATGTTTTAATTATGGTAGTATGAATCATTTCATGGCAAACGATCCTTGAAAATGGGAACAAGGATTGGTATAACAATGTAGTAGAGGAGCTTTAAATCCACCCTCAACTAGTAAAGGCAGAAGGCACGATGGATTAAGTCAATATGGATCATGATCTCGAAATGCATCTAAAATTATTAATCAGCCTACAATACCAATGGTTTTTGGATGGGCTTATGTAATGAAAGCTCAAAGGGACCGAGATGCTCCTGAAGTTATAGCTACTATTTTCTCACTATTTGACTCCGATATTATGCACTCATTGATCCTGGTTCTACCCATTCTTATGTGTTCATTAGGGATATAGGTAGGAATGCGTCAAATGTGCATCAATTGGATTATGATATTTGTGTAACTAGGTCTTTGGGGCATAATATCTTTGTGAACAAAGTATTTAGAGATTGTCCCATCATGATTCAAGGAAAGAAACTTCTAGCTAATCTTATTTAGTTGCCATTTTGGGTATTTGATGTTATTTTGGGAATGGATTAGTTATCAAAGGATTGTATAGCGGTTAATTATAGGATAAAGACAGTGACACTTTGAGATTTTGATGGTGAAGAAATAATAGTACAGGGCATTCCAACTAAACCCTTAGCCAATATGACCTCTATTATGCAAGCCAAATAGTGTCTTAGAAAGGGATGTGAAGCATTTTTAGCTTTGGTAGTGGATTTAAAAAGAGAGTCAGTAAAGATTCAAGATATTCCAGTAGTAAATGGATTTCTTGATGTATTTCCTAAAGAGTTACCTAATCTTCCATCAGTATAGGATGTGGAGTTATCTTTTGAAGTTTTACCTAGCATAGCTCCTATATCTAAAGCACCATACAGGATGGCTCCAATAGATTTACAGGAGTTAAAGGTTTAGTTATAGGAATTTCTTGACAATGGCTTTATTGGGCTTAGTGTATCACCTTAGGGCGTATCAATTCTTTTTATAAAGAAGAAGGATGGTTCTATAAGAATCTATAGATTATAGATAGTTAAACAAAGTGATAGTGAAGAACATGTATCCTTTACCTAGAATTGAAGACTTATTTAATCAGTTGAAAGGTTCTGGTGTGTTTTCAAAGATTGATTTGCAATTAGGGTATTATCAACTTTGAGTTAAGGATGTGGATGTTTCAAAAATTGCATTTAGAACCTGATATGGTCATTACAAATTTTTAGTAATGCCTTTTGGGTTAACTAATAGACCGACTACTTTTATGGATTTAATGAATATGGTGTTTAGACCCTACTTATACCAATTTGTTATGGTGTTCATAGATGATATATTAGTCTACTTTAGAAATGAAGTTGTGCATGCTAAGCATTTAAAGATTATGTTACAAACTCTAAGGGAGAATCAATTGTATGCCAAATTAAGCAAGTGTGACTTTTGGCTTAAGGAAGTTTCATTTCTTAGGCATATTGTGTCTTCCAAAAGTATAAGGGTAGACCCAGGTAAAATTGAGGCTATTGTAAATTGGAGATCGCTTCGAAATGTAACTAAAGTAAGAAGTTTTCTAAGGTTGGCTGGGTATTATTGTCATTTTGTAGAAGGGTTTCAGTCATTGCTACAAACTCACTAAGTTGTTGAGGAAGGATATCAAGTTTGAATGGATTGACCAATGTCAAGCCAGTTTTAATCAATTAAAAGTGATGTTAACAGAAGCCCTAGTTCTAACATAGCCAATCTCGAGCAAATAGTATGCTATGTAAAGTGATGTTTCCAAAATCAGTTTGGGGTGTGTAATAATGTAAGATGGTAAGGTGGTAGTCTATGCATCTAGGCAATTGAAACTACATGAGAAAAATTACCCTACATATGATTTAGAATTAGCTACAGTTGTGTTTACTTTGAAGATTTGGTGGCATTACTTGCATGGGGAAAAATGTAGAATTTATATAAATCATAAAAGTCTCAATTATTTGCTCACTCAAAAGGAGCTTAATTTGAGGCAGCACAGATGGTTAGAATTATTTAAAGATTATGACTGTATAGTTGATTACCATTCGGGAAAAGCTAATGTTGTAGCTAATGCCTTAAGTCATAAAATGATGGTAGCTATGATGATACAACGGTGTAGGTGAAAAATTACAGTAGATGGTGCATTGCTAGCTTAATTAAAGGTTCATCCTGATGTGAGGTAAACAATGATGGATGCTTAAAAAAATGATAGAAGGTTACAGCAGATTGTGCAGTTATTGCATGAAGGAAATCAATATAAGTATATAGTTAAGGAAGATGGGTGTGTGTACTATCAAAACATGTTATATGTTTCAGATGACAAAAAGTTAAAAAGAATGTTATTGCATAATGCTCATAATACAATGTTTACTATGCATCCTAGTGGTAATAAAATGTACCAGGATTTGATGTAATATTATTGGTGGCCTAACATGAAGAAAGATGTTATTGATTATGTCTCTAAATTTTTAACTTGTCAACAAGTAAAGGTAGAGGACCAACTTCCCTTTAGATTGCTGAATCCTATTCCAATTCCATAATGGAAATGGAAAAATATTACCATGGATTTTGTCATATGTTTGCCTCTCATGCAAAAGATACTTGATGCAGTATGGGTAGTTGTTGATAAGCTTACTAAAGCATCCCACTTCATACAAGTTAGAACAAATTATTCTATGGATAAATTTGCAAAATTATAAGTGAATAAGATTGTTAGGTTACATGGAATACCGGTATTTATAATTTTAGATAGAGATCCAAGATTTACATGTAGATTCTGGCAAAGTCTATAGCAAGCTTTGGGAACACAACTATGATTCAGTATAACTTTTCATCCTTAAATGAATGGACAATCAGAAATAGTTATACAGGTTCTAGAAGATATGTTGAGGAGTTATGTTTTGGATTTTTTAGGAAGTTGGGACAGATATGTTGCCTAAGTAGAGTTTGCGTATAATAACAATTATCATACTAGTATTGGCATGGCACCATATGAAGCTTTGTATGGCTATAAGTGCAGAACTCCATTATGTTGGATTGAGCTAATGGTATGTAAAATGATTGGCCTAGATATTGTTAAGGATATAAAGGAAAAAGTACAAGTTATCAAATAAAGATTGAAAGAAGCTTATGATAGATAAAAGTCTTATGTAGATTTAAAAAGTAAGGATATAGAATATCAAGTTAAGGAAAACGTATTCTTAAAAGTGTCTCCTTGGAGGAAAGTGCTGAGGTTTGCAAAGAAAGGAAAACTGAGTCCGAAATATATTAGTCTATATAAATTTCTATAAAGGGTTAGACCGCTAGCATACAAATTAGCTCTACCTATAGAATTATCTAAGATGAATCTCATATGCTACCAATACAAGGCATTTAGGTTCAAATAGATTTCACATATGATGAAGAACCTAAAGAAATTTTGGCTAGGGAAATCAGATAGTTGAGAAACAAGCAGGTTCCTATTGTCAAAGTACTTCGGCAACATCATAGAGTTCAAAATGTAACTTGGGAACCAGAGTTAGTTATGAAAGCATGGTATCCTCAGCTATTCAAAATAGGTATGAATTTTGAGGAAAAAATTCATTTAAGGGAGAGAGAATTGTAAGGCCTTAACTTTGACCCTAGTAGAATTAAGCAAAATTAATGGAAATTATTGTTAAAATAATGTTTAATTAAGTTAATTGTTGAATAAAGTTAAAGTCTACTAGGGATAAATTGGTAATTTTACTGTACATGCTTTGTATGTGGTTAATTAAAGGATTAACATAGGATATAGGTGTAATTGTAATTGAAGGAATTATAGTTTGGGGCTAAATTTCTAAAGAAAAGGAAAATACTAGGTCAAATTTCTTAAAGAAGGAGAATAAGGGTTAAGTGGATTTTGTCCTCCACTTATACACTCTCTAGAAACTCACATGGAAGTGGTATATAAAGTGTGAGTTAGTAGAAAATGGTTTTGCAATTGGAAAGGAAATACAGTTTTTTAATTCTCTTATTCTCTCTAAGATTAAAGTTTCTATCCTTAGTTCCTTTAAGATCTCCAGTTTGGGGTAGTTGTAATAGAGTTTGAAGCTGGATGCTGAGTTATGTGGGTTCAACACTTTAACTTTAAATCTTTTTCTTCTTCTTATTAGTTTAATGGTAATGCATGAACTTTTATAAGTGAGAAGTTAATAAAGTGATAGATTCTTATAGAAGGAGATACCAGTAAGAACAAAGGAAAGGAAGTTTTGCAGGAGTCAAGGGTTTGAGCTTCACCATCAGGTATAGGAACTATAACCCAATGCTGGGTTTTGCATGTATGTAATAATACTAAATTTAGTTTAGAATATGGATAATATAGAAAGATTAAATTACAAATGTTGCATGTGTAATTCTAATTCAAGAGACATTAGTTCCATTTGTTAAGAAGTGAAATTTCGTTTTGGTTTCATTGAAATTATGGGAATCAAGTTGAATTATAGAAGTTTTGCTCTTACAATTTTATGGAGAATGTGCTCTATTTTAAAGAGATAATTGGGTTTAATACCACGTTAAATTGAGACTTAATAGTGTTTTAAATAAAAGAAATACATATATTTAAGAGTATATTGATAGAAATCAAGAATATTAGAAGTTTGATTATCATGCAAGTGGATTTTTTGGGTTTTGAACTTTGAATGCTATGAGTTTTGGATGAACCCCTCGATAGAAGGAAATTCCCCTCCACCTAGGTGTTCATGCCTATTTATTAGGGAGTGAATCCTTCTGTAGAGGAGAATCTCCCTCCACCGATGGACACTCCCTCCACTAAGGGAAACTACCCTCTCCTGAGTTGATGCCCACTATTTTATCATGTTAAATTTCTCTTCTTGCAATATAAATTCAATCTTATTATAGTCATGCTAACACAAGTCCATCCAAAAATTTTGATGTAGGATGTTTTTGTTTGATATCTTGTATCATTTTTCATTAAGGTTAACATATATGAAAGATGTATATTTTATGGAAATTGGAAATCCTAATAGGCTCACCTTTGCAATTAAACAATATATGCAGGCATGTACACTCTAAAAGTAATTTATGCTGTATATGATAAGCGAGGATGTGAGTAATTAAACTATATATGTATGCATGATAGTGCTAGGCGATTTAATATGTAAGTAGTAGAAGTAACACCATAATAGATATAAGTGTTATAGTTTAAATAATTTGATACTATAAGCTTACATGCCTAATGTATATGTATAAATGATAGAGTTAGATTATTAGCTAGAAGGTGTTATAGGGTGAGATGAATGGCTTTTTTAATTTGAAAGGGAGGTATTAGGAATGACCAATTATCTCTCATTAAGATAGATTAGGATTTTAATTTATTTTTCAGATGTTTTGTATATTATACATATATATATATTTTGAACATTTTCAGGCAATAAATATTAAATTTTAAACATAACACGCTCTTCTGATTCCACCTGTGTTGGTTTGTTTTAGCTATACTTCAATGCCTTAGTCTAATATTTTGCTAGTTCCTTATTTAAGTTTTTAAAAAAGAAAACTTTTACCAATTCCATTATGTTTTCTCGTTAATCAATATATGCCTTTTAAGAAATTTGAGATAACCTTGTATAGGTTTGCAATTAAGTTGATAACATTTTCCACATTTTATTTGTGAAAATTATATCATTTCGTGCATTTAAGGTGTGTTTTATTATAATGTAGTTCATTCTGTGAATGTGATCAAAGAATTATGATCATGTAATACAACATAAAATTTGTACATGATATTTTTTGAGGACCTCTACATGCTAAGTCCTTAGAACATCTTGACCATTTAGAGTTAGCAATTTATAAGTCCTATGATTGATAACCTTTGAGGCTTTGAAAAGGCCCTCCTAATTTGATATGAGTTTACTTATGGTTGAATTTTGATATCAAATATCTACTTTTATAAGGATTGTATCTCCAAACTTGAAAATCCTAACTTTGAATTTGGCATTGTAAAAATGGGTAATTATTCTTCTGTAAGCTGTTATTCTAGCATTAGCATCTTCTCTTTTTTCTTATAAAAAGTTGAGCTCCATACTGATTTCTTTTAAATTTTGTTACTTAAAAAGAATTTTGCTTCATAGGAGGGAAGGCTGATCTCTATAGGAATGACTTTTTCCAAACCATAGATAAGAGAGAAAGGTGTCTGGTGAGTTCTTAATTTAGGAGAGGTCCTACACACTGTATAACTCTTTGGTCTAACTTCCTTTTGCATCTCCAAGTCTCTTCATCAATCCCTCGAGGATTGTTTTGTTTGAAACTCTAGTCATTTCATTACTTTGTAGATGGACAGTGGATGTGAATCTTAGTTGGATCTTTGGACCTAAGGAAAAACTTTTGAATATAGAGTTATTGAATTCTTTGCTGTTGGTAGTGATAAACATTTTGGGCAAGCCAAATCTATAAATTATTCCCTTCCAATCAAAGTTTTTTATCCAATTAGTTGTGATGTTTGCTAAGGGATCCACCTCAATCCACTTGAAAAAGTGGTCAATTATAACAACAAGAATTTCAATTGCTTTTTACTTTGGGGAAAAGGCCTCAAAATGTCAAGGTTCGACTAGTTAAAAGGCAATGATATTCCTACTGGTTGCTGTTTTAAAGCAAGCTGTTGTATTATCCTTCTATGAACTTGGCATTGAGGATAACTTTTTGCCTTTACTTGGGCATCCTTGAATATAGTGGGTTCAAAGTATCCATGCAGTCCCCAAAAATCTTGACTTTATGATAGTACTATTCAATATGTAAATAGTGCCATCGAGGTGAATAGTACAATCCGAGATCCACAAGCACTTTTTATGAGCACTAGAAATACAATTCATAAAGAGTTCAATGATGTAATTTTGTGTAAAATTGAGGTCAAATAGAACCTCAAAAGTCAAAAATAAAAATAAGTCCAGTTTGATATGAATAATGCATCGATTGACCAAAAAATTTACCAAGCATAAAAAAATTATCTGAAACTCTAGAAAATTATTTTGATTATGGGAGATTATTAGAAATAATAAAAATGAACTTTTGAAAGTGAAAAATTAAAATAAAATTGACATAGAAAAATTAATTATCGGACCGATAATTGCATTGTTGGATAGAAAAATTTACCAAAATGACCTAGTTTTGAATTAAAAAATTTATGTACACTCTAAGAAACATTTTGGGACTAATTTTTATGGAAATTTAATAAGAAAAATATTAGAACCAGCAGAAGGATGGCAAGTGGCATTTTATAAGTCCTTATATCAAATAGTGTTTGATTTAATTGTGGCCATCCACTTTGGGCATATAAAAACAAAAGAAGTATGTAAAAAATTTAGCCAACTTTATTTATTTTCCTCACCCTCCATGGATGAACCATATTGTCCATCTTCCTCCACTTTTTTTCCTTCCATTTACACTTAAATTCTATCTTGTTTCCACCTAAAATTTCACCTAGAATTTGGTGCTTGTCATCCTCCCTACCATAATTAAGTAATTGGAGAAGAAAAGAGCTAGGAAATTGGAGAAATTATGAAAGGAGAAAATCACTAAGAAAGTGATAAGTTAGATTTTTTAAAAAAAACAATTAGTTAGGAATTGATGGAATAGGTTATTTACATGCAAGTTCTATTGAAATTACATAAAAAACTATGAGAAATTGATTATGTACAATTTGTCCTAGGTGAATAATTTGAAGAAAGAAGTGAAAGGAAGGAGAAAGGGAAAAAAAGGAGAATTAGTTGGAAAAATGTTGAATAAGGTTAGTGGATACCTAAACTCTTACATTTCATCAAAATTATGATTATGTATGTAATATGTAACTATAAAATAGGCATGTATAATTTAAATAACTGTTAAATAAGTTGATTTGGATGATAGTTAAGTGTAATTATTAGGTTACAATGATGAAAACAATTATAGAATGAAAAATTCCTATTATACACCATGAAATTTAAGTGAATTAATGATAAATATCCATGGAATATGCCTTAAACACATGGTAAGAATGATTTATGACTTGAAAAAGAAAATGGATGGAAATGTACATAATATGGCCGAATGATGTTGTAAATGAATTTGATTTTGAAATGAAGATATATGCGATATTAAGTGATCAAAAGTAGAAAAATGAGACGAAGGATGCATGATGTATGAAATCCATTTGTTACATAATGTACTAATGTGTAGAAAATGTGATAACGATATAGATTTTAGATTGGAATTACATGGATTATTTTTCCTTTAGTATATAATAGAGAAACCAAAAATATGTGATGTAATTTGCTAGCCATAGAGACACTGACAGCTACAGTTAGTCATGGTGACTCATAAAAGTGGACCAATGGCAGATCTACACTGAAAAAAGAAGAAAAAAAAAGAAAAGAAAAGAGTTGTAGGAAAAAGAGAAAATTTGTGAAATAGTGCTTTTATAGGCCTTTAGGGTCTAATTTTCGTACATACGATTCATCCGTGTAGCTTCCACTAGAAATACTAGTGGCAAAAATGAAAGTAGATAGAGAAAATTATAGAATTTGAAGATAGAATAAAGAATAGTGGAAAAAATAAGGATAAAGTGAATAAGAAAGTTGAATTAATGATAAAATGGTAATTATGGATTAAAATGAAGAAATAAGTGTAGAATGGTAAATTTGGTAATAAGATAGAGAAATTAGTGGCAAAACGGTTAAAAGGCAATCAAATCGACTTTTAAGGGTAAAATTGTAAATAAGTGAAGAAATTAACAATTTAAGGGTATAATTGTAATTTTGACAAATAGATAAATAGTAGGGGTAAATTGGTACTTTTAGAAATTTGATGAGACTTAAGAATATAAAATGGTAAAAAAAATATGATTAAATGAAATTTAAAGGGCAAAATTATAATTTTTGAAAATTAAATGAATAACAAGGATAAAATCATAGTTTATGCTAAATTTGTTAAATTAAGAACAAAAATGGTAAATTTTGATTAAAAAAAATTTTAGGGACTAAACAGAAAAGTATGTAAATTAAGATATAAGAATTAACAAGGTATGAGATAGATAACTTAACAAAATATGCTTGCATGATTAAGCTAAAATGTATTAGGTGGCATCCAACACTAGGTATGTATATACTTAGTGTATAGCATTTACTAATCGATATTTAGCAAGTGCACTAGATCAGCTAGTAATATAGCGAGTATAATTAAAAATTCATTAATATCGAACCCAATGGAAAGGGAATTGCTAAACAAAATGTCTATGGTTGAGCAGTAATCTAAGATCTCCCAAAATTTGAATTGAAGGGATATCTAAACTAGGCAGAAAATTAAATCAAAAAATTAACAATTAAAATAAAACACAGTAATTAAGGAAAGCAAACAAAGATGAAATGAATGTTAAGGAAATTCTGTCCTCATAAATATATTTTGATATAGGAAAAATAATATAAACAGGAATATATGGACTAACCGTCCTAAACCCAAGTCATTATATCAAAACACTTTTCTAATTATAAACTCCCTAGCCCGAGATGATTAAAAAATTAGCATAAGCATGAGCACACAAGTCCTGGACCCAAAATAAATCTCCTCCTGGAATACCCATTTTAAAACCTAGATATTCTCCAACACACCGGAACCAAATATAATCTACACCTGAAAATCGAAACCTCATCTCGGAATGCAGATAAGAATTGATGTAGAAACTAAAAGAATAGATCATATAAAAATATGATAAAACATTCAAATTCAATATTCAATCATCTCTTGATACATTAAAAATCAAACACAAATATCAATGCAACTATAAAAATAATCATAGGGAAAATAGAAGAAAATAAGAAAATATTCATTAAACCCAAATATCCAACTACAATTATGATTCAAGAATTACAAAGCCAGAAGAATTAATCTATCATCAAGAATTAATAAAATATTTTATTGATATACATATTAAAACTACATTTAGCCTAAAATGATTTTTACCCCCTTTAAAGAGTGGACATTCTAGTAAGGTTGTGTTTGTATTTTAGGTAAAAAAGAGTTTAGATTTGGTCAATCCTTATTATAAATTTCTGTTTGAGGGTTGATTGGTGTGTGTAATAAAGAATTTAGCCCATTTGGTGAAATAAGTTTAGGGTTATCAAGGGAAAATAGATATGAATTGTATATTGGTCTCATACAAAGAAAGCTTAATTTAGTTCTTGTTGAAAATTATTGAAATGGATGGTTAAGTGCTTCATTTAATTTTTGGTTGCTAGTTGGTCTTTGTGCAATGAAGAATGTATTATAATTTTTTCTTAGCCAACTAAACAAAATGCAAATTTAGGGTATAAAATTTGGTGAAGTTGAGTTATTGCCTTGAGATGAGTTTTGTTAAATATAATGTTGGCATAAATTGTTTTTATTGAGCTGAGTTTGATGAGCTAAGATGCTTTTGAGACCAAATTCAAGATTGATAATGATATGCAATTGGGTTGGGAATTTTTCTTTCATTTAGTTGGGTGAGTGTAGTTTGGTTGTAAGTGGTGGCCATTTTTCTCTAGCAACTTAATCTTTCTTTATAGCCATTTTACCTAAGCCTAATGTTACAACCTCAATGTAAGACCTCTTGATTCTTGGTTTTTGTCTTGTCTAATTTGGCAGACATGACCTTTTAGTGAGGTATGGTATGTACAAAGAGGCCTATGGTGTTTTTTGAGCTTCGAGCAAGAAGCCATTAGTGCATTTTTCATTTAAGTTGAATTTTGTTCCTGCTATTTTTTTTAAATGTTGAAAAATTCTATTTTGGCCTTTGGATCCACACAAAGAAATTGCCTAGTATGCTATTGTGTTTACTTGTTAGTTTAGTGAGCTTTACTATTTGCATGGATATATATTTGTTCTTTAATTAAGAATGACTCCTTATTTTCTTTTATTGAGATTGAAATGGTTGAGAATGAGGTTTATTAAATTTCCTCGTGGATGAGTAAAGTTTAAGTTTTGGGTATTTGATAAGTTGCAACTATTCTCATATTTTTGGGTATTTTTTTGCATGATTTTGTGTGACTTTTAGATTAGTTTTAGGGTTTATTTTCTTCATCTTAAGCACTATATTTTAAGGTTTTTCATTTATTTTTAGTCTAGATTTAATTTTAATTTACTTTTCACTTGTAATCTTTAGATTAACTTAGCTTAGGTTATTTTTTAGGATTCAAAAAAGATTTCAAGGGGAAAGAAGGAGGAACCTTAAGATTTATTCTCTCTCATCAAATGGTGTATTCTAAACTTTATTATTTTTACTCTTTTGATGACTATATTCTTAATGATTGAGTAGTTTTTCTAGCTTAGGAATTCTTAAATTGTACTTTGTATTTTGATATTTGGATTTAATGAATATTTCATGTTTTCTTCCATTTCTCATTATGATTATTCTCTATAACCTAATGATTGTTTAGTTTAACTTTTATTTTATTTGGAATAATGATTGAAGTTAGATTTGAATGTTTTATTTAGATGTAAATGCTTTGTTCTTGTATTTTTTGCACCTATAGTCCTTGATGATTTTGAAATGGAGGTTTTGAACTTTCTTTATAGATTGCATTTGGTTTAGATTTGTCAGGGAATAGATGGGTTTTTGGGTAAATGGCTCTAAAATGGGAATTTATCCGATACCTAGGATTTGTAGACCCGTGCTTAAGCTAATTAATAGGTTGGCTCTAATAGGAAGCCTATTGATTAGAGTAATTGACTCTAGAATGGAGAACTTGGGTTTAGTTGGGTTGTCCAGAATTTCTTGCTTATATTGTTTCACCTATATCCATTTGTAAATATGAGGATAGAATTTCCTAAGCATTTCAGTTATCTTTGATCGAAATATTTGATGATTGCTTTTACTTTTTATTTTTATTGTTTGTCTTTAATTTTAATTTCTTGCTTAGTTTAAAATTCTCTTTGATTCAAAACTCAAGGATTATCTTAAATTAATTTTGCTTAACCACAGATATTTAGATTAAAAATCCTTTTTCCCTTGGATTTGATATTTTAGGATTTTAAATATATTTCTTTCTATTACTTAGCTGATCTAGTGTACTTGCTAGAAATCGATCAACTTTTTGGCACCGTTAACGGGGAAAAATAGTTTTGTATGTTTAATATTTTTAGTTGAGTTTGTCGGAGATTTTTATTTTTATTTGTTTTTGATTTGGTGTTGTTCTTTATAGGTAGATTTTGATGCATTTTCAGAAGACACATGATTATGTTCTAAACTATCAATTGGTTCTCTTAAGAGCACAAATGGAAGATTTAAGGTGGGAAATGCAAGAAATGCAGTACTGGCATTAACCTTTGACAATCGATTCATCTCCATCTGTTGAAGATTCTTGTTCTCAATGGATATTGTAAGATTTAAATGCCTCTAAAATTCAAGTTCTTCTTAACTTGCTTGTAAGTGGTAAAAGCAATTTAGGGCTGAAAAGGAAGAATGGATGGCTATAATTACTTCTCAAAAAAAGAGATAAAAAATCAAGAAACTTTATTTCAAAATTAAGACAATTTGTTGAAGACTCAAGAGCATTTATTAAGGGATTGAAAATTATGAATTAAAAATCTATAATACAAGTTATAATTATTGAGTATTTCTATGGAAATGCAAGGTGGTGGTAATAACAAGGATGAAGTGAATCATACTCTAATGGTTGATAATAAAAATTTTGAGTGTGGGGTGCATGAATTAAAAGGGGGAACAATCATTGTTAAAGACAAATTCTATAGCTTGGAGGATGAATTTAGATCTTTTTTGAAGGATTTATCACCAGAAAAGCAAGAATTGTTCAACTTTCAAGTGGAAGCCCTAAATTTGGTCTATTTGAAAAGTTTATTGAGGCTAGAAGAGCTGGTAGAGTTCATTTTTGAAGAACCTAAGGTGGAGTCTTACTTCATTGAAGATATTATATTTCCTTCCTTGGTGAATTTTGATAATTTTCTCTAACTGATGGGATAAAATAAGGAGCAGAGTTCGAAAAGAGCAACATTTGGATCGCAATCTTGGCCTTCAAATAGTAACACAAGTTGAACTAGGACTCAATAAACCAGAACTTGTTCTAGCCTTTCTCTTTAAATTTATAGCAATTTTTATTTTATGTGTTGAATTTTTGTGTTGTTTTTAGTGTTTTGTGTGAATTTATGTTTTTAGAGTTTATGGCTTTTAGTTGTTATTTTGGCTTATTTAACTTTATTGTTGTTTTTTAATTTTTATGTTTGTGTGTGGTGATTTTACTATTTTATGTGAATTTTTATTTTTGTTGGAATTTTAATATATTTCTTTAATTTTTATGTGTTTGACTTTAATTTTAGTTTGATTGTAATTGTATTTTAGTTTATTTGAATTTAAATAATTGAATTTGTTAGTTTAAATTGTGTTTAGTTATGTTTTTGGTTTAATTTGTTAAATTGAGTAAAAATTTTGTTTTTCATATTGCAGACACCATTTTGTTTCTGCGATGTGCAGTGCAAATATTTTGCAAATTTTTAGTACAAAAGGGTGCACACCATAGATATGATTTTGTTTATGCCGTGTGAAGTGAAATTTTTTTTCGAAATTTAATCTAGAAGCATATACACCATGGAGACAATTTTGTCTCTGCCGTGTGCAAAAACATAGATGTGTTCATGTTTTTGTTAAGTTTGCATTAAACCATAGTGCTTTTTCTTCATTTTCATGCTTTATTTTTCATTCCCTTTTTTTTTTTGTTTCAACCCAATCAATTTCCCCAAAATCTTTTTCATCTCAAGAGTTATACCTAAGCCAAATCTCAAGTAAATTTTATATTAAATTACATCAAGGATTATAAATTGCTTTTTGTGTAGCTTTATTCTTTTCAAAATCACGTTGCACCTAAGAAGAATTCAGGAATGTTATGCAATCAAAATTTGTTCCAAGAATTGTTAATTGATTTCTTTGGGTACAATATTCTTCATTTTTGCTCATTAATTCTTGATTTTCATTTTTCCCCAAAACTTTTCCTCACGTTTAAATTTTTAGTGTTCATGTGCTCTTGTTCCATTTGGTTTCAAATTAATTTGCTTGACTTGCTGTCCATCTCATTCTGTAATCTAAGTATGTATTTTTTTTTCAAATTTCATTCACGAAATCCTCATTACTTTGTGCCCAAGATTGGGTTGATGCATTTCTAATTTTCAGGTTATTTTATTCGCTTCTCAACTTAGGAATTGTTTAAATTAACTATGAATTGGTTTCATTGAATTGTGTTGCTTATATCTTATTAAGAATTTTCATATGATGGGTTACGGACTGAAATTATGCTCATAAAAATTTAGTTTTACTTTTTCCCACTAGACGTTTGCATAATTGCCTAGTGAGATTTCAAATTTCAATTAGGCATTTTTATCTTGATTTGTACTGCAATTATTGTGCATTAACTTGGTTTTCTTGGCCCAACATTTGCATTTTTCATGTTTTTGAGTTTTATGATTATTTGAAATTGAAATTTCTTACGCTTTTCTGTGAAAAACATAATTGAAATGTGCCAACTTGAATCATACTGTAAAATTTTAGGCGCCAAATATTTGGAATTTTTTAGTTTTTTAGGCCTATACTGGATATTTTTTGAATTGTGCATGTTAATCTCATTTTAGCAAGATTGAATATTGGGATTTTGGAATTTTGAGCTTGAACAAGTTTGGTTATAAATTATTTTGGGGTAGTTATGAATGCTTAAATTATTTTTCTTGAGATTGTGTTTAGGAGTTGTTGAGCTTCACTATTTTTGCTATAATATTTTTGCAAACTTTGGTAGAACTTATTTACTCGTACAAAATGGATGATTGCTAGATCCGAAATGGTGGGATTTGGTTGAGTTGTATTACCAATTTAATTTTTAAATTTTTGTTCAATGCAACTCTAACTAAAATTTAATGTTATAGATTTTGCATTTTCATCTTCGTGAACACCACCAATTTCGCATTTTTACACTACAAGAAAATAACCATTTAGTAATGGAAATTAGCAACGGAACCAGTGGTTGCAAATTTGATGGTTGCTATTTTTTAGCAACGAAAATTTTTTTCCATTGCTAAATTTAGTAACGAAATTCAATTTCCATTGCTTAATCCAACTAATGTAAATTCGGTGAATTGGTCAAAATTGCCAATGGAATGACATTTTTATTGCTAAATTTAACATTAAAAACTATACAATTTTGATAGCATAATATTTTAGTTTCAATAAAAATTTATTATTTATAAATAAACATAATCCCAATTCATAATACAATTTAAGAAAATATTTTTATAGATAGTATAATATAAAAATTGTAATGTTCAACAATAAAAATTCTAAAAACATATTATACTATTATAAAGTAAGAATCCACAAATATTATAGCAAACACAACATAAAGTCATTATCAATATCTAAATATTACAAATCTAAACTATGCATTGGTGAAGGAGGACGATCTAGCTACTGAGATGAGGTGTTGCCCTTGGTTTCCAACTCTTCTATTCGATTCTTTAGTTGGGTTATAGTATCCAACAACATGGTGAGTGCGTTCTCCAGCTAAATGACTCTCTCAGAAGGTTTAGACTGCCCACTACAATCAGCTGTAGATGATGCGAAGGAATACAAATGGGATGTGTTTGCAATAAAACCTAAGCCAAAAATGCTTCCACGGTTATTCTTACCACCAACTGCTTAAAAAATATTTGACTCTTATCAACATTGTTAGAGCTTTACCGTTGTTGAATGAGAGTCTCTTGTATTTGCTCCTATCATTACAATATTTACAATTAATTAGCTACATTTTTATAAAATAATTAATATTGATGTATAAATTTTACATACATTGAGTTGTCTGCAATAGGTATTAACGAATGTCTAACCATCATGCTTTTTTATGTGTGTGTATATAAATACTTTAGGGTATGTAGGTTACTTACCTATAGACTTTTCCTGCATAACCAAGTAAACTTAATTTTATAAAAAATTTAGCAGAATTTTATATATTTTTATGACATTTACCTCATGTGAAGTAGAATATTTATCTCAATAATGTAGCCATCCATGGAAATAGATATATATTAAATACACATAAATGTAGTTATTTACCAGTTTATGTGCATGCTTATGATGGCTCAAATTTCCTATAGTGTACATGGCTAGGCTCTCTCCATCCGAGCCTTTCCATCTGTTTGAAGAATTCCTCTCTAAAATGGCAATTGCTTTGGGTGATGGCCAGTATTGCTGCCAAGATCCCATATTTCTTTAGAAATAAAAGGAGGTCTTTCACCACTCTTGTGTAATTTAGCAACAAATTCTTTATAGCTTGCACAGACACGCCTTTCCAAAACTTCATAAATGATACCATTAAATTTTGAATCCCCAAAAAAATTCTTTTTTTATAAAAAAATACATAATATAAGTATTGTAAAGTATAATAAATATCTCATTAATATATGAAATCAACTATTTTGAAACAAATAATGTAATTTATTTTTTATACCTCAAACACCTAATAATAAAAATCCTGAGAGAGATTCTTCCATACATAACCCTCAATTTGTATCCTCTTTTTATACTTGGATTTGATCTTTCTTGAGAAAATACTTGATGGAATAAACCTATTAATATGAAAATATTTATATCAATTTCAAATTGGATATCTATACCATCAGTATAAACTTATGTTTTTATCTTCCAATATAAAATTTTTTATAATTTAACACACATATCATTGATAATCTTAATGTAAATTCTTCCATCAACTCCCTTTGTACCAGGCTAAAGGACTCTTCTTTCATCCTCGACATCTACCATGGTAGATATGTGGCATAGATTCAGAGTTTGTTGTGGGAGTTGATGCATTTACAAGTTATGCTGATATATTTAGGTTATTTGATGCTGAATCACTTGATAGATGAGAAGATCCATCGGGGTTTGTAGTTGGTGAACGCGATGCCTCATATGACACACCTAAACCTATAGACCCTACATAATGAGATGGGTGCACTTTTTGTGCACTATCGTCTCCATCCGATGTTAATTTGAGCCTGGATGGTAGCATTCACTTCTTTCTTTTGGATGGCATATTTTCAACCTAAAAATCAAAGAAATGGATTATTATTTTTCTAATAGAATAATATAATTATAGCATATATAACAATATTATGTTGATAAAATAATAACACATTTGGATTATGATATAATAAAAAGTACCCATATTATTCACCATTATCACTTAATTACACATCAAAATCATCCTCTATTTTTTAATATTCAAAATTAAAGTTAGGCTCATCTTCATAGTTCTATCCATTTGTAGATTCTTTATCCTATCTGAATAAAATTTCCATAAATTCATTATTTGGATCATTTAAAGGTTCATTTGTCTTGCTTTCTCCCTTTGACCATCCTTCAAAAATACCTCTTAGTTTTACTTTGAAGACAACCAACCTATCTAACTTATCCCTTCTTAAGCTGGGATAAGGGATATAATGCACTTGGGTCAGTTGCATTGCCAACATGAATGTTCAAATTATTTAAATCTTCTTTATTGGTTGATTTTAATGAGATTATATCGGTTATGTACTTTTGTTCCAATGTTAGGAGTAGGATCAAACAATTTGCACTTAAAAAGTGCACATCATTTTATCAGCGATGCAAGGTATTCAATTTTAAGTATCTTAATAATCTTGCCAAAATAATCAATTAGTTTCCCTTGTATGCAAACCCCATTATTTATTGTTTCCATGCTATGCCCATAATTTTCTTTATGAAATTTGTATCCATTAACAAAATAGATTGGATATGATTTAACAGTTTATAGTGGTCCTTTTACAAGATCACATATGAGCCTATTTTTTATTCTATTTTTAGAAGCCTACATAATTAAAAAAAATTATTCAATACATTTAATTTTTTGTAAGTTTAATAGTAATTTATTAAAACATTCAATTTATTGCAAGTTAAAAACTTACATAGTTTTCAAACCAAAGTTGAAATTTTTTTTTTCACTTCTTTATTGATGTCATCTTATGGTTTTCCCAACACTAGCTCACTTAACAATTCCTCGTATTCACTAAAAACATTAAAAATTATCTTAGTTATAAACTATAATCCCCGAGAAAAGTACTTAGCCAATTTCAAATATAACTTAAACTTACTACATGAAAGGTTGAATTTTTTGGTAATTCAATAAAATGTAACCATGGGCAGCCTTCATTTCTTTCTCTGTTAACATTTTTCTTGTTTAGCATACATGTGTTCGGCCAGGATATGTGAAAATAGATAAGTAATCATCATCAATTCGCTGGCCTCCCATCATTATTACAAGGAACTTTTCTTTCTCGAGTGATCATATGCGCCTCAAAATAATGTGAACAAAATATACTTGCTTCCTCTGCTAAATGCACATTGGATATAGAGCCTTTAACTCTGGCCTTATTTTTAATATTTTTCTTTAAGTGATGCAAATTCCTACATTACAATTAGGGTAATAATATTTACTTATTTAGTATAAATCTATATAAGTTTTAGTTAAATATGTACTTTAATTACCTCCCAAATGGATAAATCTTTCTATATTAAACTGGACCAGCAAGTTTAGCCTTATGTACTAAATGTACGAATAGATGATCCATACAATAAAAAATATTGGGTGGAAAAATACCCTCTAATTTGCACAAGATAACCATAATTTCCTTTTTTAGTCTTTTTATGTAAAACAACTATAATTCAGATGCTGTTAAGCTTCTGAAAAACAAACTTAATTCTATTATAGCTTCCCAAATATTATTCGATAAGATTTACATAATGTACCTTCTATAAGGACTATGCTAGTCTCTTCTATTACCTGACATTATACATGTACTATCTTAAATAGCATGCATCAACACATAGAGAAGATTTACTAAGGTAGTTTTAGGTTACTTTACACTTGCTTTTATCTTGTTCTTCATATTACATTCTATTTAATAAAATAGAATAATTACAAGGACAACAAAAATATATTTACATACTTAGACTCTTCCTATCCCTAGTGTTGGCCTTGCTGTAGTAGATCTTATCCCATCAAGAAAAATTCTAGCTCTAATTACCTACACAGATAAACACTCATGCTAAGCCTACTGGCTTAGTAGGGAACAAAAAAGAATATATTTGAAAATAACATCTTACCGTAATCACCAATAACTTACACATATAGGCATAATGTTAGTCAAATATAATCTATAATCGCAGTATAAAATTTTCCATACAACACTATCAGACTTATTATTAAGGTTGCAAGAGTATACTATAATCAATAACAATAATTATCCAATTTATACGTGTTCACCCGTGTATATAAACATGCATGTAAAAACAACAGTCTTGAGTGCAGCAAACATAAGGTAATTACAATCATTTTTATTACATGCAAGAGTTACTATAAATTTTATAGATTTCATACTCTATATATACTATACATGGATTAAATAAAGTAATTATCTAGATCAAATCATGATGCATCATACTATTACGATTAAGTTATTTTTCATGTTACTTTACTTATATCTTATAATAAGCCTGCACTTTTTGCTAAGAGTGTGGATAACGGTTTAACTATAGTACCCGAAGGTACGAAACTATTAATGATTCATATGGGACCAAACCTGTACTGCAGACCCAATATGGCCAAATCTTTACTATAAACCCAATAGGGCCAAATCTTTACTGTAGTAGCTGCAAAATACCCTTATAGGCATGCCTATCTATCCATAATCTAGATACAGACGCAGGCAACTGTAACATTTTATTTTAACTATCATTACTTTTCTCTATTACGTCTTATACAGTTTTAACTTGATTGCAAAACATATTTATGAGCATGGTATTATTTATATGTTCATACATTTCTGTGTTTTACTACAAATTAGCTATATCTTATATTCATATATATAACATTAATAATTAAACTGAATAATCCTATAAATCATTTATATTTCATAAAATCTAATTGCTTTTATATGCATATATGCATATACCGGTATCCTTTATAAACCTAGTAGCATAGCTTTAAGCATCAATGTATAATTCAGGCTTATAAACATTATATAGTATACATGCTCTATTTCTAACATCTTTGGTCACGTATGATCATTACCATGATTATATAACATACTCATAGGAGTTACATTCATATAAAGACTATTATCTATATGCATAAATGCACATCTATCTATGTAATTCATTTGTATATGTGCTATTCATACTCATACTTGAGCCTATTACATTGCGTTTAATACATCACATTATGCACACACAAACACACACACACACACACACACACACACACACACATATATATATTTCCAATACATCATAATATACATATAAATATATGTACATATAGTAATATCCATACCTATCTACAATAATGCGATTGTAACACAAATGCATATTCCTGAAGCATAAATATCCATATATAGCTATAAACATATGCTTCACCTAATTAGAGTATTATTAGTTCTATTTATCCTTATGTACCCTTATATACATATGTATCTTCAAGCTTATATGTTTATGCCCTTATTGATATTTATATACTCTAATCACATTAGTTTACAAACATACAATTTGATATATGAGCTTAGGAATTCCTTGAATTAACTTATGTGTCTTAATTTCCTTATAATACCTCTCACTATTCTATTATTTATCACACGTATTCCATAACCTATTATTATTATGTCCCTATATATTTATGTATATATACATACATATTTGGCTTAAGGGTCTTCTTTTGTCCTCTTATATTCTAATTCCATTAGTTACATGTATAAGGTCTATGCTAGACCAACTAATGGCCTAAACAATCCATAGCCTCATGCTCTTTATAAGTTATACATGGTTAAAGTTAAGTAAAACAACATGTAAATCAAATTATGGGGAGTCATAGCATTTCTATTCAATCATTTTCATATATTATTCTATCTATTTTATTAAATTCATTATATTGCATCATAATCCATAACTGTACATATGCATGTTCATAAGTATCATAATGATGAAATATTACTATCAACATGTATACTAATATTACAATCTCATATATATATATATATATATATATACATATATATATATATATATATATATATATATATATATATATATATATATATATATATATATATATATATATATATATATATAGGGCAGTCCAACGTGGTAGAAAAGAGGAAGAAAAAGCTAAATAAGGGGAAAAAAGCCTGCCATCACGAGCGCGATAGTGGGCGCTAGCCAATAATGAGTTTTCCCTGCTCACTAAAATCCTATCAACTGGTTCAACAACTTAACTTGCATTGCGATTTAGACACATAAAATGAATTTTTATAGAAACGTTGTCTTCTACAAAGTTGTTCCTTTACATTTATATTATCTGGAACATTAAAAATCATTCCATTGTACCTTATAAAATGCAAGATATTCAACAAACAAGATGTACAGCTACCAATGATAGGGTAGCAAATAAAGCCAAAATTCGGGCTCAATTTTGACCATCATAGGGCCAGAATCAAACATGGGTATCTTCTAATGAAATTTATATTTATGAATCTAGTTTCTAACCCAACTAGAATTATTCAATTTGGGTCTCTTGAACTCTAGATATGTGTAAAATAGTCCAAATAGGTTCAGTAAGCCTAAGAACAGATTTTTGCCAAAGAGAAAGCATATCAAGAATTTCGGTTCTCATGCCAATTTACCCATCCTATTTAGGTATCCTTTAATAAAAACTTTATTCTAAGAACTCAAATCATCACAACAAAGCAACATAACAATCTCAAATAAGTTCTCATACCTCTTGATGTCTAATTCTTCAAGCTATCCATATCTCTTGCTCCTTGCCTTTTCTTCCCTCTCTTTCTTCATAATAAATCATAGCTTATTATGCTTAAAGATTTATATAATCCTTTAATTTAATATCTAATAATAAAAAGAAAAGGAAGTAGAAAAGAGATTGTTCATACTTTAAAAAGACTAACCTTTAAAATCTCTCTCCTCTCAAAAGCATAGAATTGGATTTGGGGGTTATTTAGGGGTTAGAGATTTGAGCATAAGAGAAAAATGGTGGCTTGGAGTCCTTTGGAATGAAGTACCTAACCGACACCCTTTAAAATCTATAATGTTTCTCCTTTCTTAAAACATTCTAGAAGGCTAGGAGTTTTGTTTCTCTTGGTGCACTTGTTAGCTTTACAAAAAAAATTACAATTGACTCATTTCTTTCCCTAAAATTTATGTTTCTTCCCCTAAACTCTTTCTTATACTTTTCAATCGGGTCCCTTAACTTACATTTTCTCAAAATAATCATATACATAACTTAATTTGAAATGATCATTTTACCCTTTATCATTTTAAGAAATTACCTCTATGTCCTCAACCTATAATTCATTGATTAAGTCAACAAATATCACTACTATTATCTTTAAAATACATGTACATTCTCTTAGGGCCTTATTAGGGGTGTCACAATTTCCTTTTATTTTTTGTCCAAAGTGTAACATGCTTTTGAATATTTCTCTATATTTGGATCTTTATATAACTCATTTCTTATAAAAAAAATTCAAATCAGCTCTTGATTTTGCATTATCCTTTGTCCTCTGTCCTCCCTTTAATGTTCATGATGGTGTTGAAAAAATTGTCAAAAATATTTTTTTCAATATGCATCACATATAGATTATGATGTATCAAATTAGTTTTCTAATATGGTAAAATCCCAAAATATACTTTATTTTCTTAAACCAAAATTTTTACGTATGCTCCTATTAATCTGTTTCATCAATCTCTCGTAATATATCTTCACCAGATTTATTAGGGCGAGGAGGTGTTTGTACCATCATATTCTTAATAAACTTTTGTTTATTGCTCCTAAATGGGTGATCTAGATGAAAAATTTCCTATGGTTGTCAAACTAATATGTTTTCCCCCCTTTAGGAAGATGAAATGCATCAAAATCTTTGCCAAAATAAAGGCAAGCTAATTTCCTTGTTATGCTCCATCCAGACAACATAACATATGCAGAAAAATCACTAATAATCCACATTAAATCTACTTTCATCCAAAAATTTTTTTAAGGGACACATAATAAGTTTCAACACCAAATTCCTAAAGATGATTCAATTTAGATATCAATGGTTGCAAGAATACATCAATTTTATGCTTTGGATTTATAGGTCCAGGCATAATCATTGTCAAAAACATATATGCCTCATCCACACACATCTATAGAGGTAAATTATATGGAGTAATTACAATTGGTCTTGATAAATATTATTGGCCAAATTGACCAAAAGGTTGGAACCTATCTGTGGACAATCCCAACTTGACATTTTGACTTTCTATTACAAACACAGTATGAGTGTCATTTAAATGTTCTATATGAGTGCATCTGATGGATGGCTTATACTTCCATCAATCTGTTCATATTCATTATGCCATCTTATATGAGATGTAGTAATATTAGAAGCATACAGTCTTTCAAGTCTTAGAGTTAGCAAAAAAATAATACATCTGCTTCCAAGGAACTAATTTTTGCTTCCTAGTATGCTTTCTTAGTTTGAACCTAGGTTGACTACATAATTTGAACTCTTGTAATTCCTCATCTTCTCCCTAAAAAAACATGCATCCCAGCCTACAACAATCTATTTTTTGAATGGGCAAACCAAGACCCCGAATAAGGTTATTCATTTCATAAAAATTCTCAACAATTTTATAATTAAGAGGCAATAAATCATTATACCATGCAAGAATTTTATCCAAACTTTGTTCAAAAATATAAACTTTAAACTATATGTTTAATATTTGAGCAATTGCAGATAGTTAAGTCAGGTTCTCACAGTTTGGCCATAATTTTTGGCCAGATGACTCTAATAAGTCAAAAAACCTTTTTGCATTTATGTTTGATTCCTCTTCAAGATTCTATATATTTTCTTGAAAGGAATAACTAGCTATATCATAAATCGTTTGTATGTAAGAATTTTCATTTGCATACATGTTATTTGGTCTAATTCTAATACCCCCTGCAAATCCATCTATATTTACCGATGAATTTACTTCAATACCTCTAGAGGTGCTATAAATTATTGGCTCCCTATATTGTGTCAATTCAAAATAATTTGGAACAAACCCTTTTTTAACAAACCTATATGCACTTCATCAATAGGGAGAAAATGAATATGTTTGCACTTTTTATATAGACATCTGATTTTTGAACCATCCATTTATAAAGGCTGTGAACTTTTATAGTCAATGAATGATTAAACTCCCTCAGCAAATTCAAGATTAATGAAACTATCTGGTGTTAATTGCTTATACATCCAAGATCTATAAACATTACCTATTCTTGTATAACTGATATTCCGATATGGTAATTTTATAATTATATTTATGGGTTAAATGAATAGGAATAGGTGATCAATGTATACATGTATGTGCACAACTCGACATACATGAAATATTTGGTTATTTTCACATTAGATGGTTTTGGCTATTTATAGGCGATGTGAAATATTTGGTACAATAACTCATCTAACAGACACTACCAACTAATTATCAACCAATTAATATAAATGTAATTAGCCATGTTGTAATGTTTTTAAAATAGTATAAATGAAAGTAAATAATAATAAATGAAAAAGTCTCCTTGCAATGGTTTAATCTCAGTCTTCAAACCAATTATCACTAGTTTATAATTTTATGAGCAAAATTTATGCAATTGATCTAATAATTTAATGATATATGTGAAAAAATACATATTAATAACAAATAAATGAATTAAAAAAATAGACAACTAACTTAGTACCTTTAAAATGCATGAAGGGATAGGGCCAAACCAAGGAGAAAGATAGAGATCCAAAACAACAATTTTCTCTTCTTTACTGCTACTATTGTATGATCTCAAGAAAAAAAATAAAAAAAATAAGTTGATCCAATCTTCGTATGTTCAATCAAACATATACTTGACATCTAAAATATTACATAGATAAAAAAAGGTGATAATAAGTTCAAATTATATTGAACATAAAGTCATGAAATGCTAAAAAGTATATATGCAAGTAGAATGAAAAAACTCTAGTGTTGCTCATTATTTAATTTGCTATAAATCTTACCCATTATTAAGAAAAAAAACATAATTGACATAAGGTATGACAACATAGATTTCATTTATATTTTTGTAATATTATGGATTAGATCTAAATCTTAATTTATTAATATCATTATATATATATATATATATATATTGATAAGCTAATAATGATAATGATACAAGAGAGATACAAAAGTTCTATAGATACAAAATGAAGAAGCATTCCCAGATAACAAAAGACACGGAATGAGCATCTGAGATATGAAAACTAAAGCTAACAACATTATACTAAGAGATGAAATAAAAACCAAAAATAAAAGACTACACCCAACCAAAGATATACTCAAAATACAGGAAAATGGAAAACTCCTGTGGGCCACTAGTAGAGCCAAAGTGTAGTAAGAAAAAATAAAGGATCCCAATCATCCATCTATATAAAAGCAACTTAGAATAGCTAACTAATATTTAACCAAATAGAACCCAAAGGTCAGACATTAAGATCGACAAGATAGGAGGCATCAGAGACAGATGGGGTTTACCAAAAAAGTCAGAAAAAGGAAAGAGCCAACCAAGTAGAGAGCATCAACATAACCCATTGGGAGATCTACTACAATAAGGCAAGACACAAATGAAACTTAGCAAAGAATAGACAGCATGCATCCGAAACTAAGAAGAGCATCAGCAAGTGTAATAGATGAACACACACACACACACATATGTGTGTGTGTGTATTAATAAATAAATAACAAATAAAAATTAAAATGACATATAGGCTACAAGTGAATATAGGCCTAAAAAAACACTGAATCTTTAACCTAGTTCTAGTTTCATTAGTTTCAAGCTAAATTTATCTCATTGAAATTTCTCAATAGCTTATGAGCTTAAGGCACTATATTTTTACAATATTAAACAAATGATGTTTGAATTTAACATAAAAAGTTAGAAGATTTTTTATGAAGATATCTAACGACAACAATAACTCATGTTATGTTCAACTTGTAAGAGAAAAGAACTATAAAATTACATTGCTAGACTTACATCTCAAGCTTTAGTTATATCACGCTGATGTGGAGGCATTAAACTATAGTCTACACTACTATGCCTTTATCACTAATGATTAACACCTAATTAAAAAATATTGGATTTTGAGTTCGTACCTAACTTTTTGTTGATTTTGGAAATAAATATCTATGTTTAGGCTAGTGAACTTCTATTTTCATTTTCAAGAAATTTATTTATATAAGTGAAAATTTAAAATAATGCATTTATAAAAAGAAAGGGAGAGAGTACCTCATAGACATTGTAGCTACTGCTAAAGAAGCATCAATAGAGAATAAAGGATTTATTATTAACATAAAAAATTTTCCATGAAAATAAACCAAAACAAAAATAAAGAACCGAAGTAGTAGAGTCCTATGATCATAAAAAACTTGATCAAATTATTTAATTAAGAACCATAAATGTACTATGTACTATGATAGTTTTATGCTAATAATTATAAGAGGAATAACAGTGAATGAAACATTCAAAATTGATATAGGGGAATGCTGATAGTGAATGAAACATTCAGAATTGATATAAGGAATGCTGCTAATATATGTTTTTTTACTAAAGCCTGGATTATTTTTATCATAACTTTTGCTTTAGTTGTTTGATTGCTTATTATAATATATTTTTGGAAAGCTCATTTTGAGATGGATAACTCATTACTAAAGCTTTACCCTTTTGTAATTAGCCCATTTTAGGTCCTAAAAATAATGTTTAAGCCATTGTTTTTCAGTTTAAGGTTTTAGGGGCATTTTCATTTTTTTTATCATTGTTTCATTCATATCAAAAGAGAAATGGTCATAATAAAATATAAGATTATAGTTGGCAGAACATTTAAAATCCAAATATTCGAAACCTTTAAGAAAAGAAAATAAATTTTACAAGTACGTTTCAGAAGAAATAATTAGTAATGTATATGTCAATTGATTAAAAATAAATTTAAAAAATGAAAGAAAGTACAATAACAATTTGAAAACAAAATAACATAAAAAAAATCTCAAACCAAAACTAATATTCTTTTAAGTGATTCACTAACCTTGCAACAAGCTTTTCCCAAAGCAAAGGCAACAGCTTTACCAATACCCCTAAAAGATCCGATTACCATAATAATAGGGACTTCCATTTTCTAATTTATCTCTATAGTTATTTGTTCAGTAGTAGCAACTTGAGCTTTTACTCCTATATTCACCACCAGAATTAGTTATTCCATTAAATTCCTAAAATATTTAATAAAAATTTAAAATATATTATGAATTGCATACTAGTGATCAAATTATATTTGTGCAGTTGTTCACATCCAAAGTAATAATATCCTGTTTATACTAAATTTTTGCATTAAACAAAAACCATATAAAATAATAAGTGTCTAGCAAAAGCATTTGAAGGAAAATGGTTTTTAGATATAATAATTGAAGCAAACACGTGAACTTTACCTTTTCTATCATAGATTTCACTTTTTAAAGCACAATAAAAACTTATCTAGAATGCATTTCCACCATTTTTAAGCACTTTGTATTTTTCTTTAATAATTTTATAATTACTATCGAAATACAGATGGAAATAGATAATTTTGAAGACCGTAAAAAATTAATCGATGAATAGAACAATTTCGATGTATGAAACTGTATTGCCATTTTTGGAGTTAGAATTGCATTTTATATCTCAAAATAAATGTAACATAAATAACATTGAAAATTCTTAAATTGTTTAACACAAAGCTAAGGCGTGTATAACCAGATCACTCACACCGAAAGGGCACACAAATGAAAATTTGATCCATTTCTAATATATTTCACCATTAAAATAGAAAATCGAAGAAAAAATCCACTGAATATAAAGAAAAACGCATCTAACAAAAAAGAAAAATAGGTTAAAGGTGAAAATATGAGATATGAAACAAAAAAGAAAAAGAAGTAATACTAGAAAATGAAGATCTAAATAAAAAATAATAACGCACCTCTAACATTCACAGATTAGAGTCTCTGAAATAAAGCTTTAAAAGAGGAAGCAAAAAAGAAAAAGGTAATGCAAATCTCAAAAAGAAATAAAAGAGAGAGAATATGGTGAGGAGTAAGGATGAAGTTTATGAAGTATTATAAGGTTTGAAAGAGTAAAGGAGGTATGCAAAAAAAGAAAAGGAGGATGCATGGGAGGAAGAAGTAAGACAGCAAGGCAGGAAGAGAAGGAAAAATTTTAGTTGTATTTATACCTAGGGAAAAATGAAAATAGCAATGGAATGTGTTTTTCGTTACTAAATTAGCAATGAAAAACACATTTCGTTGCTAATTTGCAACTGAATTACATTTTGGTAAGTTATTTAGCAACAAAATTACTTTTTCAATGGAAATAATTTTTCATTGCTAAATTACCAATTAAATGCATTTTCTGTTGCTAAAATACCAATGGTTAATCTTTTCGTTGCTATATTACCATCAAAATTTATTTTTTTATGGTGATCTCCCTTGTAAATTTTTCCCCTATTTTGTTGGTGCCTTATTTAGCAATGGTATAAAAATTCTGTTGCAAAATTTTTATTGTTAAATTTTGGTGCTAAAAATTCCCTCTATTTTTAATGATGGAAGACAACCATTTTTATTTTTGTTGCTAAATCTAAAAAATTCAACCAAATTTAGCAATGGAATTCGATTTCTATTGCTAATTAGCAACGACATTTGCTTTCTGTTACTAATTAGCAATGAAAATTAATTTCGTTGCTATTTTAATATTTTCTTGTAGTGATAATAAAATCTTATGGAAAATATTAAAAAGAAGATTAAAAATATAGAAAGTTTAATAGATGAATTAGAAGAAGAATTAAAATTACTTAAACCTAGATTAGCAAATTTAGAAGAGGGCTAATTATAAATTAAGGCTCAAACTATAGGATACCTTACAATGTTGGACTCTATCTTCAAAATCTCACAATGTTAGTCCCCAACTTTGACCCCCTTTCAATTGAGAGACTTTGTAGCTATTTCATATGGAGTCCTTTAATTGAAAGGGGTGTCAAAGTTAGGAGTTAATATTGTAAGATTTTAAAGATGAGATCTAACATTGTAAGGTACCCTATAGTTGAGACCCTTTTTTTGAAATTAACCCTTTAGAAAGTAAAATAATTATGATAGAAAATTAAATCTACCTTCTTTTACTGATTATCACATAATAATAAAACTTTTAAACATGTCATTAAATGAAATGAATATTTAATAAATATATTAAAAATGATAAAAAATATATTCCAATATGCTAACTAGTAAGAATTAAATTTAAAAGCCTATAATAATACCTGATCCTAAGTTTTCGGTATCAGAGCCAGTTGGGAAAAGTGTGAGTTTAATTTGACTAAGTTTTGAACCTGAGTTTTTTTGGGAATTTACTTTAAGTAAAGCCATAATAGCATTATTTGAAATATATAATAAAGAAATATAAGTTTTGGTTGAATTAAATAATCTGAGTCTTTTAGGAAATATATTTTATTAAGATATCTAAACTGGGATTATTAGATTAAGAATGATCTTGAAAAAGAAGCAATTGAGAATGTTAAATGGAGCAATAAAACATTGGTTAGCCCTAAAAACTTAGCAGTAGTTAGCCCTTGGAAGCTGAGATGGCAAGTTTGTGGTCCCTTTAAGCTGAGTGGTCCCATGATTCTCACGGGTTCATTCTTAAATATTTTTATTTTCAAATTAAGCTTAATTAAATAAACTTATATGGATAGATTAACTATAATATTTTTTTTAATAAAGATTCAAGTTCTAGTTCAAATAATAAAGATAATATTAGAGATATATAAGATATAAATTTTGTAGAAGTTAATGTAGAAAAGGTGGAAAATGATTTATTTGATTGGACTATAACTAAAATGTATTTAATAGATACTAGAATATTAACTTTTTTATAATTTTTTGCTTGTAATGGCAGAAACTAATTTAGAAAATTGACCAATTTATTTTAATTGTTTTCTAAGATTTTCTATTAATTTATAAGATTTTAATATATTAGATACTCTAAGCTAGACAGTTAAAACAAAAAAAATTAAATTTTACAGAAAATGTTAAAGTAGTAGCAATAATATATACAATATATTATAAAGTAATGGCTACTACAATAAATACAAAAAATACAAAATCTTTTAGAAGCAATGCAACTTTATTATTTGAAGCTAATAAATCTTATTCTAATGTTCAAGTTTCAAGAAGACTTATATGGGAAGAAATAACTAGTTCAAAAAATTGGAACTTAAAAGAAATATGTGAACCTAGACCAATTAATATTAATAATCAATTTTCTTACATACTAAAACATAGTGATGGATCTGTTAAAATAGATTTCTCTTTAGATGTTAAACAATCTAGTAAAATTTTTGCTTATTCAAATAATATATCATCAGTAAGTACAGTTTCTAGATCATTATTTGCACGAAATTTAGAATTAAAAGGAGTAAATTTTATTACAATTATTCCAAGACCATTATGTACAAAAGAAAAAGAGAGTGAATATTTTGTTAGTCTAACTAGATCCCAAATGGAAGTTTTTTTTTCAAATTAATCAATAAATATGACTAACTTTGAAACAAATAAAGAATTTTTATGAAATAATTTAAAACTAGAATATAATAAACTAAAGGTAGAATGGTATTTTAATAATTTTCCACAAGAAGAATTAAATAATTTTAGAAAATTATTGTATAAAGAAATAGAAGATAAAAAAGTAAATATTCCTTGATTTTATGGTTTGAAAATTATTGTTACTATAATAATATAAATTATCCATTTCAAAAACACATTAATGTAAATTTAAAAATAGAAAAACAATGGATTACTATTGAAAGAGAATTAGTAATATATATACATACTCCATTAGATAGTATTAAATTAAATAATAATGAAAAAAATTATTTTGTTGTACCATTTAAAGAAATAGAATCAAATAACAAAGATGTAGGAAAAGATTTACAACATGTAATATTACAAAATAATTTTTCTAATCAAATGCTTGATACTATAACTAGTCAATTAAATAAAGTATAACAAATAGTTCAAACCCCTAAAATACAAAAGGATTCACTTCCAATGCCTAAACTCCAAACAGAGTCATCATCTAATAAATTAGAAGCACCTTTGTTTAAACTGTTTGAATTTTCCCCAGGAACAGTTATTAATTTAAAAGATAAAGATCTTGTATTAAGAAAAATAAAAGAAAATTTAGCACAATTAAATATTAAAGATAAACAGATTATGATAATAGATGAAGAAATTACATCAGAATTAGAAAATATAGAAGATCAAATTACAGATAATGGTCAAAAAGAATTTCTAATTAAAAAATTGCATTTCAATACTTATACACCTAGGCCAAAAATTCAAAATTATTATCCTAGACCTATACTCAATATGAATAAAGAAATTATCAATCAGGATATGATGACACTTCTTTATATGAAAGGAATATAGATGGTTTAACAAAGTATCAAATATTAAATTTATTACAAGAAATGACAATGGCAGCTAGTGCTTATAGATCAAAAGGATATAGTAAATCAACTATAGCTCAAATGATATTATCAGGATTTGTTGGACAATTAAAAGGTTGGTGGGATCATTATGTTGTAGATATAGATAAAGCACATATATTATCAGCACGAAAAAGAGTAGTTAAAATGGAAAATAATACACAAATAGAAACTGAATAAGATGATATAATAAATACTTTATTATTTACTATTACCAAAAACATTGTAGGAGATCCTCGTTTATATCAGGAAACAACCTTAAAAATTCTTCAAAATTTAACATATCAAAAATTACAAGACTTTAGATGGTAAAAACATTTATTCCTAAAAAAATTAATGACTAGAACATATTGTAATAATATCTATTAGAAAGAAAGGTTTATAGCAAGATTACCAAAATTGTTTGTAGAAAAAAATAGGAACAAGTTAAAAACAGTCTATAATATAATTAATAAATATTATTAATATAGAAGGATTAGCAATTTGTACTAATTTAAAATTTAAAGCAAAATTGAAAAAAGATATTATAGTTGGAAGAAAAGAATTAGGATCTTTTTGTGAATAATATGGTTATCAGCAGATTAAAGCTTTGTCCTCTACTAAAAAAAATAAAATCTAAAAGAAGGTTTATAAGAAAAGAAATTATAAGTAAAAACAAAATTAAAATCAAAAGAAACCACTACAAAAAAATGTAAAATAGCGATAAAAATTAGCGCAAACAATAAAATTCATTGCTAAATGCACCATATAGTGACAACATCGCAACAAAATATGGTTTTCATCGTAAATTTCGAAAGAGTTTGTGGGGAAGAAATATTACGACAATTTAGTGACAACAAAGTCTTGTTATTACTAATATTGGGTGCCAAAATTTTGATCCATTAAGAGAAAACAAAAATGCAAAAAAAAAAAAAAATCTAAACCAAAGACAAATAAGAAAGATATAGTAATTTGTTATAAATGTGAAAAACAAGGGCATTATTTAAGATAATGTAAGGTAGGAAAATGTATTAATAATTTAGATATCTTTGAGGAATTAAAAAATGAGATAAAAAAAATTATAATTGATGAAACATCCAGCAGTGAAGAAGAAATCACCGATTACTCAAAAAATGATTTAAATACAATAAGTAAAGAATTTGAAACTAATAGTACTAATAATGAATTAAAACCTTATAGTTGTCTAGAGCTTTGCTAGTGTTATAATATAAATATGCTAAGTAATGAAAAAGAATTTTTGTTAGATATAAGAAATAAAATAGATGATACAGAAATAAAAAAAAATTATTTACTTAGATTAAAGGAAGTAATAAGTACAAAAGAAAAGAAAGACTTTACACCATATAATTTAGCGAAAATATGTAAAAGATTTGAAATAAAAAAGTAATCTACTATACAAAACCTTTAAGAGGAAATTTAAATATTAAAATAAGAAATAAATATTTTAAAAGAAAAGGTGAAAAATTTAGAAATAGAAAGTCTAAAGGTCAGCCTTAGTAATTTAGTAAAAGAAGATAAAACAAGTTAATAGGCACAGTATCATCTAGTATAACTATTAGAGATTCACAAAATGCATAAATTAATAGTATATCTCAAGTAAATTATCAAAAGTGGTATGTAAAACTAGAAATAGTTATTAATGATGATTTTTATTTAAAAACATTAGCTCTAATAGATAATGCATATAAGAATTGTATTTAAGAAGGATTAATTCCAACTAAGTATTATGAAAAAACTTTGGAAAATTAGGCACTGCTAATGGATCTAAATTAATAATTAACTATAAATTATCAAAAGTCAAAATTTGTAATAAAGGATATTGTTTTAAAACTCAACTAGTTTTAGTGAAAAATTTAAATTCAGGGATTAAATTAGGAACACCTTTTATTATTATGTTATATCCTTTTCAAGTATGTGATAATGGAATTAAAAAAAATATTAGATAAAGAAAATCTTTATGAATTTGCATTTCTTATAATATCCAGAGAGATTAGTCATGCAAGAAAGAATATTAAAAAAATTAAATAAATAAAAAAAATAAACAAAAAACATTAAATCTTTAATTTGAGAAATAAAAGGAAAAAGAATAAAAGAGCAATTAGCCAGTCCAAAAATAAAGCAAATTAAAGATAAAGAAATTTGAAAATATATTTTCAAAAGAAATTTGTGCACGAGTTCCTAATGCTTTTTGGAATAGAAAACAATATATAATAAAATTACTTTATATAAAAGACTTCGATGAAAGAAAAATTCCAACAAAATCTCAAGCTATTAAAATGCCAGTAGATTTAGAAAAATTTTATAGAAAATAAATACAATATTTAAAAGATAAAGGACTAATAAGAGATTCTAAATCCCCATGGTATTATTGAGCCTTTTATGTTATGAATACAACTGAAATAGAAAGAGAAATACCTAGGTTTGTAATAAATTATAAACAATTAAATGTAGCTTTGCAATGGATAAGATATCCCATACCTTATATATATATATATATATATATATATATATATATATATATATATATATATATATATATATATATATATATATATATATATATATATATATATATATATATATATATATATATATATATATATATATATATATCTGTGTGTGTGTGTGTTCCGCCAAAAATATATTACTACTAGATGAATAATACTAAAAGTAAATGAAATTAGTTGGTTAGATAATTTTATACTTTTATAATTACATTAATTGGTAATTGTCATCATATATAATAATTGTATATAAGTATATTATTTATTTACATATTTAATAATTGTATATAATTATATTATTAATTTACATAGTTAATTACTCATATATGTATTGTGCTAAAATTGATGAGTACTAGTTGAGTGACAATAAAAGTAAATGAAATTAATATACTCATATAATTAAATTAATTGATAAAATTTCATTATATATGCTAATTATCTATAATTATATTATTAATTTGCACACTCAATTACTCATATAAATAATGTGGCAGAAATAAATGAATACTAGTTGGGTGTCATTAATTAGAAGTAAATAAGATTAACTGATAAAGTGATTATATACTTATATAATTACTTTAATTGATAAAATTTTATTATATATAATAAATATAAATAATTGTATTATTAATTTACATAACTTAAATAGGCATTGTGCCAAAAATATATGAGTATTAGTTGAGTAATACTAAAGTAAATAAAAATAATTAGTAAGGTAATTAGGTGATAAATTACTTAGCTTATATACCTATATAGATATTTGTAAAAAAAATTAAGTAATAATTGAATAAAATTAAAAATAAATTAAATGAAATCTAAATTATTTTAGTTACATATTCATATTTATATAGATTTAATAATTCTTATAATAATTAAAATATTCATTCTAATTTATTAACTAAATATTATCATAGTTAATTACTTATATAGATATTGTGTCAAAAATTAATGAGTAATAGTTGAGTGACAATAAAAGTAAATGAAATTAAAATACTCATATAATTACATTAATTAGTAAAATTTTATTATATATAATAATTATATATAATTAAATTAATAATTTGCATATTCAATTACTCATATAGATATTGTGATAAAAATAAATGAATGATAGTTGAGTGATATCAAAATTAAATAAAATGAACTGATAAAGTGATTATATACTTGTATAATTATATTAATTGACAAAATTTTATTATATATAATAACTATAAATAATTATATTATTAATTTATATAATGCATATATGTATTGTATCAAAAATAGAAGAGCATTAGTTGATTAATACTAACGTAAATAAAATTAATTAGTAAGGTGATTAACTGATAAATTGCTTAATTCATATATTGATATAGATATTTGTAAAAAAAAGTAATAATTGAATAAAATTAAAAATAAATTAAATAAAATACAAATTTTTTTTAGTTACATATTCATATCTATATGGATATAATAATTCTTATAATAATTAAAATATTCAATTTAATTTTGTCAACATTTATACACCAAAATTATAGCATAAATCAATTATTACGGGTAAATGCATTTACCTCTTGTAGCGTAGAACCCTTTGACATGAGTGGAAGCAAGGGATCTTTACTTCCACGTCACTGGCATGGGCTTTCAACTACGAACATGCACACTGAAAAAAATAGCTATTTCACGATCTAAATGCTCCTTGGAGAGATATTAATTTCGTATAGAGATTATATATGTAGGGAGAGAATATTTTGCATAAAGAGTAACCCTAATTAGTTTTACAAAAGGCCTATTTATAGAGGTAATTGATAGTTAAAATCATAATTTAACTTTTTTTCCTATTTTAATTAGGAATCAATTATCCTAACCTAAATATGATAATTATTGTAGAGTCATGGGCGCATCCAAACTCTATCATCTCCCACTAACATATGACAGAACGTTTTGTAGTCAATATCTCCAGTCATATAGGGAAATAGATCATGTGACCATCAACTCAAAAAATGAAAGCAAGATCTTTCTTTTTCACATATGCTTAACCCTAGATTGCCTTCTCACATTTACTATTTTAACTCATGATCTCATAAAATAACTTTCATATTCATTATTATGTCTTCACTATTAGAGACTATAATAAGCATACCGATAAACCATAACACTATTAAATGTGATCAAAAGGCTATCTTTCACTCTTACTATATGCCATCCATCATGATTCAACTCGTTTTTCTAACTAAACCCGCTATGTGAGGACCCAATCATGGCCCTAACAGGATTATAGTTAATTAATCAGGATTAAAGTTTAATAAGGAAAATTTTGATTATTTGGTATTATTGAAGTTAAGTCACATTAAGAGTATATTGGTAATTATGCACATGTGTATTGGAGTGTAGCTAACATAGCAAGGAAGGATGCAATTGAATTAAATAAGAAGTTTGGGGTTAAATGTTAAGAAAATGAGTTTTTAGGGGTTAAAAGGTATAAGGACATTTTGGGAATTTCTCCTTGTGAGATATTTATCCCACTCAAGCATTTGGGGATTGGAGGATTGGCATTTGGGAGAGTTCTCTCTCTCTCTCTCTCTAGTTACGGGTTGAAAAAAAGCAACCTAGGGTTTTGGTGTTTCAACCTTATGAAAGTAATATTTTCCTCACATGGATCTCTTCTTTATGTTTGATTTAATGGAACTAAGGATGTATAGAGAGATGATATATCATGTATGTTATCTCCATGTACAAGGAGAAGGAGAGAATCAAGAGTAAAAGGGATGGATCAAGTAGTGTGAGAGAGGCTTCAATGTCAGGTACGGGAAAATTATTTAGGAGGGGTTACTGTACTTGTCTTCTTTCATTTGCTATATGTGTTTCCTTAGTGGAGATTAAAGATTCAAAATGGTAAATAAGATGAGTTTTAATGATCGAAAACTTAGATGATCATTTAAGGAAGTTGGGATATGAGATCTAGGGTTTAAACTCATGCTTTGCTTAAATTAGGGTTCCTGGGTTTCCTATCATTCCCCTACACACGGCCACGTGTGTGTTTCTTTTTGGAAACACACGACCACGTGTGTTTCTTCTTAGAAGCACACGGCCACATGTGTGTTTCTTCTTGGAAACACGCGGCCACGTGTGTGTCTTTTTTTTTGTTCTCTTTCAAAGCACATGGCCACACATGATTTAATTATGGGAATGCATGGCCACATGATGTCTCTCTTCTCCTCTATGCATGGCCATGTGTGGTTTTCTTCATCACCATGCATGACCACTTGGGTATTTATTCTTCTCTATGTGTGGCCATGTGTTTTTCTTCTTCACCATTCATGGCCATGTATGCTTGTTCCCTTTCAAAACACACGGCCACTCATCATTTTCTCTATGAAAACACACGACCATTCGCTCCTTCTTTTAAGAATACATGACCCCTTATGTACCTCACTCCTTGAAGGCATGCCCAAGCATGTTTTTTCCTCTCCATAGTATATGCTCACCTTAAGATTTAAGCCATGTAATTAGATATGGAACACCATATTATGAGGTCCATCAAATTATTAAGAGAGTAAGAGTTGAGGAGAATTGGCTAGTAATAAGTAAGATTGAGGATAAATCTCTATTAAGTGAAGTTTGGTATGTTACTTGATTAGAGTAATATATTATAAAGGTCTCTCTAATGCTAAAGTCTACAAAGGTACGTTTTAGAAAGGCATGAATATAACATGAATTATTATGAAGATTAAAAGACATCAATGCTAAAATAATAGGAAGAAGAATGAATTAAGCTATAAGTCATCCAAAGACACCTGTGAGGTGCATAAAGTACGATCACTTAATGGAAGGAACCTTCACAAGTTTAATGATAATCATTCACATTGAGTTAAGTAATGATGGTTCACTTGAACTCTAAATTAGAGTGGCTTGTGCATGTCAATGTTAATACGAATTATGTTACAAAAAGACATGTTAAAGCTTAATGAGCATCGAATTGAGAATAACATGAGGCAATATAGTAACTTAAATGATATGTTATACCATATGTCTTATAGAATCAAAATAAGGTATGCACTAGGTCAAGGAATGGTTCAGTCCAAAGTACTATGATTTAACCTAGTGGTAATAAAAGAATAGTTGTAAGGTTGCATGTTCGGGTTAAAAGAAGTGGTTCATCACATTTTATGTTAAATTATGAAATCATAGAAGCTTGGTTATACTCCAAGTAACACGATGAGTTAAGGATTAGCTGTAAGGTGTAATAGCCTGCTCACCTGTTTTCTCATGTCTATAATACATTATGATTAGCATAAAAGCATCTGTAGTGTATTGACGACTAAGATGAAATGACCTCACACCATTTACCTAAGCATAAAATGTTATAAGATCAAAAATACAAGTAAGATGAATGAAGTATATACGACAATGTTAAAGTGTATAACTTGTTGTTTCTGCTCTATGAATCATGAAAGTGAACTCAAGGGAGTAAATGTGGCATTAAGCTTAAGCTATAAGAGGACCACCTTATTTTATTATATGGATCATAAATGTTTGAGTGTTGCTATATATATACATATATGTGTTTATGTATTGATGAGAATAAGTGTAAGAATAGGGAAACTATTCATAGCAAGCAGCAACGAGGTATGTCATCAAGAACTCTCTATGAATTATGTAAGTACTATATATTGTATAATTGATATAAGCATGCTATGATGAGTAGCTTAATTTAATATATGAACACGTATGAGTAAAAGAAGTATGTATTTTCATGATTTTAACTACATATATATGTATATGCCCATGTGGACATGCACAATGCTAGTTATGAAAGATTTCATGCTATTATTAATTTCATAAACCTGAAACCATCACGATATGAATGAAAGAAAGTGATGCACTATATGATCATATGATAGCCTTCATGTGTATTGAAGCTTAGAGCTCAAGGTTTGAAGCATGATGAGAATAATGTGAACTCTTACATGAATGATGGCATCTAGTAAATATGTTGCATTAAGTAAAGAAAAGTATGTTGAACCAAAATTAATGTATTCTTTAATGAAAGGAATGATATGCATTATTCTATGAAAAGTGGCTTTAAGCCAAATGATGTGCTAAGTAAAGAAGAATATGTTAATCAAAGATGTCTTAAAAGTTAAGCCTATGGGTCTTAGTTCAATTATCGATTAGATAGGCATGCCTAGAGGGATACAGTCGCAGCTACCATAGTTGACCCCGTTTGGGTCTTGTTCCTTAATGGAACCATCTTTTGACCACATTTGGGTCCATAGTTTATTCCTTTCTGGAATCATTGCTTGACCCCGTTTGGGTCCATTGTTTGATATCTTCGGATATCCATAGTTTGATACCTTTGGGTATCCATTGCTCCCGTTATCCACCTTTTGAACTAGTACTTAGGCAGGCTATTAAAGATGATAAATTATTCACAAGATAAAGTAAAACATGCATGGATTGCTCTATTTTATGTGATGTAAGCATGAGGAATGACCTATTGAATGATTGTCTTAAATTCTTTTGACTATAAACTGTCTTATGAAATGAAATGTTATGCTTTGTGATAAATGGTTGAAATGTCTCACTTCAATTAAAGAAGATTCCTGTATGAGTATCGGTATGAGATGGTTCCACCGATGGGATTCCACAGAGATTATATGAACCCTAAAGCATACACTATTGTACTAGAAGTTATATGAACTATAACATGTGCATTAAGTTTCATGTACTATGTTTATAAAATGCATACATGTGACATTGAGACTTTGTCTTATAATCTTGATATGTAATGCTTGTTCTTTATGATCACCTGCTACCCTTTCAATCTGTTTATTTATATATAAATGTTTACAAACAGGTAGACATAATGATGACATTCATTTAACCAAGTGCAATGCATGACATGAAATGTTGCTTGTAAAAGAATCAAGTTACCATGCTAAGATAACATGAAGGATGTAAAGTTGTGAACCTCATATGAAAATTGTATGATATATGTGAAGTAATTATGCCTACCGGGACTAATTGTAGATGCTATATGACTTAAGTATGCCTTTATATTATAAATTAATGTCGATTGCCTATCTTAGGTGACAATGTGATTAAAGTAATAAGTGGAGATCTTATGCCATTAATAACTATGATGTCTAGCCTATTGATGAAAAAGGATTATAAGATGCACGATGTATACTAAGTTAAGGAAGGTAAAGGGTATGATGATGGTGATAGTGATGAATGGATAAGCTTTTAGGAAGTGAGATAAATTTCATAACACATTCAATTATTCTAAACATGATACCCATTAGTAAGTTTGATGACTCTCCTAAGAGTGTTTTATTTATGAAGTGAAGAATATAATAAACTCATATGTTATCCTGTGTGATTGTGAAAGTTTTATACATATATGTGATGAATCGTGGAAAGAGGATTATCTTTATATATAAAGAGAGTTTTGTTCTCACTAAGCTTTATAACTTAGCATGGGTTTGTTTATCCGTATAGGTTTCAAGATAAGCTTCAGAGGATCGGGCAAAATGCACTTGCCTTGAGAAATTCAGGATACCTGAAGGCCATTTATGTTATGATTATTTATTGATAAGCTTGATTATTTTATTGTGGAATGTAATAATAGCCTGTCTTATTATTATTATTATTATTATTATTATTATTATTATTATTATTATTATTTATTATTATTATTATTATTATTATTATTATTATTATTATTATTATTATTGCCTAGTCTTTAATAGGCTTATGATGATGATGATGATTGATGATTATCCATGGTTAAGGAATTAGGGTGTTACAATGGCCTAATTGTTTTATAGTCTTTTGGAGACTAACTAAGCTAGCCATACTAAACCATAATTTAGAGATAAGTTAAGGGTTATAAGGGTTGTTATTCAACACAGTAGGGGAAGTTGAGATAATTCTCTTATAAAATTCCCATTTGTCAATCACATAAGCACACATGGCATGAAACATGTGTTGTGGTATTCTTTCCTTCCATTTGAGAAGTGTATATCTTACAATAAATGAATTTTAAAACCATACAGAAGCATAAGGTTGTGATGCACCAAAACATCCAACTTTAGTCCTCCTACTTCAGGATTACTTTTGGCTTTCAAGATAAAATATGATAGTTATGTTTAACTTATCATAGGATTACACTTAATCTAGTCTGGATCTCAATCCAAAGCATACAATCTCATGTATGTCTTTATCTTGCACCTTAAAAAGATTATTCTTATATTTTCTGCAAAATGGCAATTTTATTTTGAACAGGCTCTCGAGTTCACCATATATTTAAAAATTATCACATTTTAGTCTTTGTCAACTCATTATCAAAACTAAGGTAAACATTCGTGTGAGTGGGCTACTTATCTATCTGACATGCTTAATTATAAAATAACAGTAAATATTTACACATTAAATATTCACACTTATATTATGATGCATGCCGAACTCTATAGGCATCATGTTTGTTCTCAAAAGACCACTTTTAGGATCCCATTTCTACTTGCATTACTTGGTTAATGGTTAACATAAATATATTTTTATGCCTAACCATGCTAATTCCTTTATCACACTTTGTAAAAAATGTAAAGAGGTGAATAAATAAACAGGCTATTATGTAGAAAGCACTAAATCCATACATAAATCATGAGAATTTAGGAACATTAGTACTGACATGTAAGAAATAGGACCAATTTATTTGTTTTTTTACAGCTTTAAATGGAAACATTGTTCATACATGTCAAGTAAAGACAAGTAAATGAATTAATAGTTTAACATAAATATAAACATACATAAATTAGGATACTTGTTTAATCTGGAAACATTGGTTTCCTATGCATAATTTAGAAAATTTATTCAGTGTGCCGGGCATATTAAAATGGGACATTGGTCCATTTTGTTAATAAAACCTAATTAATTGAGTAAAAATTATTTAGTGTAATTTCCTTTAATTTCATGCCAAAATGTCCTTTTTGCTACATTATTAAAAACGAATAATAATGATACAAGCCAAAATACAAATAATCAAATAAATTAAATAAGAAAATAAGAAATATTGGAATGTAGATCTCCAGGTCTATCTTGCTTTACCAATGTCTTCCAAATAATTTCAAGGATTCATGCATCTAAAAATAAAATAGTGGATGGATTAGATTTGAGGAAATTTATGGGATAAATATACTCCCCTAAAGGGAACAAATTACAGACTATTTATTTTCAAAGGAAACACATGTAAGCATAAGGAATATAAGTAGTAAAAAACTCTTATGGAAAATAAAAAAAGCAAACACAATGGAAGATTGGGTGAGAGTGAGTCACAGACTCGCTCACTGACTTAAGTGAGTCATAGACCAGGATGGACCAAGCAATGGGCTAGTTGGGCCAAGTCATGCCCCTTCCAATGAGTTATGATATCCTTCTGGATAAGTCATAGACTTGTCTAGGTGAGTGAATCATGGAATGAGTCTGTGACTCACTCATAAATTGAGTTAGTAAGTCAGTTTAGAGTTGTCCAGTAAAACTGGAACAATGCCATAAATGTTACTCAAAGGTTTAAAAACCCAAATAAAAGTTAAAAAATATACAAAACACTCTTAAATTCCATTAAATCAACATATAAAACTTAAACTAACACCAAAATACATCAAATATACACAAATCACATAAATTGATCAAGTGAGAGAATATAAAATCTAAAGAGAGAAAATGGCCATGAAAGATGCAAAGCTCAACAAAATCCATAAAATAAGCATAAATTCATTCAAAACACATACAAAATTAATAATTATACAATATTAAACATCACACACATAAGAATCAATTTACACGAGTCACTTTCATGGAAGAACACAAGATATAAGGCTTTTGAAGATCAAAGTATAACAAAAAAAGTTATATGATTTTTAATAAAAAGATTAACTCTTATATTACCTTCAGTTTTTCTATGAATTAAAGTCGGTTAGATTGCTTTTGGACCCTCTTTTCTTTCCTTATCCATGAAATTCTTGGTTTTCTTTCTTTCTTGAAAACTCAAGTTCTTTTCCAAAACTAGTGTTTTTAAAAAAAACCATCATTTTTTTTCTTTTTCTCTCTCCTTTTAGTTTTTTATATGTTAATTGGTCTCTTTAATCCTAAGAAAGTGTCTCGTCTTTCTTAATTAAATTTTTTATTAAGATCAAAACAAGGGATAGATATTTTTTATTGAAATGATTCTCTACCTCATAGGAAGATAACATGGATTTTTGCTAGAAAATAATGAGTCATGGGTTGAGTTTGTGACTTATGGACTAACTTGGTGGTGCTCAAACCCTAAATCAAGGTTAAAAATGGTGAGTTACAGACTGAGTCTGTGACTCGCTTGTAAGTTACGAACTCTGGACCATGACTTACAAGGCAGTAATAGGCCAAGGTGGATAGTGACCAGAGGCTCTAGTCCGTGACTCAAGAAATGAGTTATAGACCTAACCTATGAGTTAGTCTATGACTCACTTAATGGGTAAGCAAGATGGTTCTAGCCATAACCACTTCCCATTAAAATAAGGAAATGAAAATATACCTTTAAAAGAATGGTTTTTTTCCTTTAAAAACTTGATGTAACCATTTTGTCATGTCCAAAAGGAAAGTCAAAAAAGAAAAGAGAAAGCACTGCTAGCCCATGGCTATTTCCAACATAGCGTTATCCTTATTAGGTAACCATAATAGAGGCTAATCTAGTCTCGATGTTTATGGTAGTCCTAAATTTTAGGAAACTAGCATGCTGCAACTAGTTTGGTAAAAATTCAAAGCATAACAATATAAAATGATAAAAGGCGGATACCTAAGGCAATGAATTTCAAGATATAAACATGTACCATTTGTGGAAGTGAATTTTTTTTTCAGTGGTTACTGCAATTTTGTTGGCATTTTAACTCTTGATTTGAACATCTTATTAGCGTCAGCTTATCGACATGCAAAACCAGGGAAGCGTGACATTTGATTTGCTCTAATTTTTTGGTGCCTAAAATTAGGAAAGTATGACATCTAATTTGCTTTAATTTTTCAATGTATGAAATTAGGGAAGTATGACATTTGATTTGCTTTAATATGTCGATGCCCAAACTTAGGAAAGTATTACATCCAATTTGCTCTAATTTATCAGTGCATGAAATCAGGAAAGTATGACATCTTATTTGCTCCAGTTTATCGGTACTTAAAACTAAAGAAGTATGATGTCTAATTTGCTTCAGTATATTGGTGCATAAAATTGGGGAAGTATGACATCTGATTTGCTCCAATTTATCGGTGCATAAAATCAGGGAAGTAAGACATCTAATTTGCTCCAGTTTGTCGATGCATAAAACTAGGGAAGTATGACATCTAATTTGTCCAGTTTATTGGTGCATGAAATCAGGGAAGTATGACATATGATTTGGATGATAAAATACCTCTTGAAAGGACTTTTGCCTTTGAATAGAAAATCACTTTTTGAACAAATATTAGTACTTGAATAAGAGTCTGTTATTAGAACCCTGCTGTGGTAAAGGAATGCTACTTAACCCTTTTATGGGTTCTCATGATTATCTTCATGCATATATAATTTTGAAAAAAGAAAGTCATCCTCTTCAAGGAATGTGCTGAAGTCTCCCTCCAATGTGTGTTAAACCTAGATATGGTTGGGCCTTATTTCAGCTTGATAGTTTACCATTCTTATCTGTAAGGCATTGCTCTTGATGCAGAGGTTTTCCATTGTATTTGTTTTTATCATTGTTTGTTGCCTCCTATTTAGAGTGAAATACAATTAATTAATTCATGATACGTATTGTCTTGCAAGTTAATTACCTCGATTGATTGTTAATGTCATTATTTTCCTTCATTTTCCTTTTTTTTAATTATATTCACGATTTTTAAACTTAGGCTATTTGTCAAAACCTGTGATGTTTGTGCGGGTGATCCTTGCTTTCTTTTTATTTTATCTTTGATATTTACTATGCTTTGTTTCATTTTATTTTCACTTATTATATCTCAAATGTCATATTAACTAACATGTAAGTAAATAAAATTAGAGCAAAATATCATTCATACGTCATTCGAATAAAAGTAAAAGCAAAAGTATGAATGTTAATAACATAAATACAACCAAAGGAAATAGAAAAAATTCTACAAAATCTTCAATGACTCCCTAAAATTCACTGGGAACATCTCAGTCTGGTGTAATTTGGTGGTCTAATTGAAAGGCCCGAAGGCAGCTTTGAAGGATGTGGAGATGATGCCCGAGATAGGCCTACAGGTGGTGATGGTTACAGTGTTGGCAGTAGGGGTATCTTAAAATAAATCCTTTTGGTCTAAGAAAGGGATATTAAAACCTGCCCCATAAGCTCAACTAAGTGGCTCAGGCCATCTTGCACTTGGCCTATGGCTAGCTCCTACCGATGTACCCCTGACTCTATTTGAGTCAAGCGAGTAGCATGGAGATCTTTAATCCTCTTCACCCTTTACTTGAGAGAACGAACCTCATTCCTATGATAGTAGATATAGATGTCCTCATCCCAAGAAGTAGTCTACCATAAGTCCAATTAATTATGGAAATCTATAGACTCTAGCCTAGCCAAATGGCTTTTCAAGTTTGTAGGAACACTAGATGCATTAGCAGCGTGTGGTACCGGGGTATGAAAAGTAAAAGCTCCTAGGTCTCTATATAGACTAAACCTATGTGCTTCAAATACTGCTGGCACATGCTGGATGCTAGAGCTCTCTGATGATGTCAACATCGATCGCACAGAGTGTGTAGGGTTGAACCCCATATGGTGGGACTGAGTGTTTGAGTGACTATGTCCGATGGATGACTGGCCTATCCTCCAGGTGAATAAGCCTCTAGTGTAAGAAATAGGTCATGCCCATATGCCTAAAGAGGAGCATGGATGTCTTGTATAGGGTTTATGTGTTGATGATATGCATGAGGGGGAGAATGAACATTTGGTGCAAGGTCTATTGACTAATCTCCCCTTATACAGTGCCTCGAGGCCTACGAATCCTGAATCCTCTATTGCACTCCTCTAATGATAGTAAACTGTAGCTCTAGGTCAAAGGCATTGGATCACCCTTATATCCATTTCCATATCAAAGTCCATATATATGCCCTCCTCCGCTAGTGGTCCCAACTCAGCCATCTTAACCTTAGAGACTCTGAGGGATATCAACAGTCTAATAATTATACCCTTAGGACAACTACAGTACTCCAAGATCGGACCACTTTAGCAATGTTATGTTGGATCTCATGTGAAATATTGAGACAACGGCCCTCAACCATGCCCCAAAGGCTCCATATGTTAGTGACATTCAGGCATTGAAGGCTCCCTGACCGACCTATGTATGAACATAAGAGGACCCCTTGCAAATACCTCAACACCTAGAAGATCAACTTGGTAGCTTTCGCTATAGTAGGATTATAAGGAATACCTGGCCTAGAGACAGCGGTCCACTAATAATCTCTTATTGTTTTCCTCGAAATCAATACATCCTCAACTATAGGGAGATCAAAAGCCTCAAACACTCAGGCTCGAGATATGCTAAAGGCAAAATTCAAAACTCCGAATGAGACCACCCTGGGCTCTCTATCAGGGTACTGATAGCCTAGATAATCAAAAGTGGTGAAGAACTGACGAACCACGTGAGAATAAATGACAAAAGCAAGAGCATAAAAATCTAACCACCCTACTCACACAAGGTAATACTGTACATCTCCCTAAATGCCTATGGTTTCTGATAAGTCTTCCGCCCTGATATTGTACGTTGTACAAGGCTCTATATTGAGTAGCTTGAGTCTCTATCATCCAGTAAGGTACCTGAATGTCTGAGAGTGGTTGTGGCTATAGGGGTTGTCTACAATGAGGCATCTATACATTTTTTGAATAAATTAGCATGCATAATTAAGATTATACATCCAAAGTTAAATATACTTAAAATATTAAGATACCTAGAAAAGTGATCTATTCTAAAGTAATAAAGTTAACAATCGCATAATAATTATTTTTATGTCATGGATAACGCTGGCACATGATTTCAAATAATAGGGGGATAAATTCAAGGTATTAGCATTAAAAGTCGATTAGTCACCTAAGTTCAAATTTTGATTAATTTATAATTAACTTATAGTATAAAATGGAAAGAAATGCAAAAAGTGGATATATTTTATTAATAATCAACTTGAATTACAAGAAAAACTTCATTACATATAAAAAAAATTACATAAATTATTCATTTAAATCTGTACAACAAAAATTATCCAAAAATATACATAATCGCATATATATATATATATATATATATATTGCACATGTATATAAAAATAATTAATCCTAATGACTATTGGACAACATAACGATTAATACGAGAGGTCCTCCTACATGAAAAAAATAGCGTATAAATGCTCTCAATCAACATAGGTATATTATATACCACAAATCAATACAAACAATATCGCCCTTAATTTTCAACTCAAATAAGGATATCAATAGCTAAAATTACACATTTATAAATAAATTAAAAGTTAAACTAACATAACCAACTAATTATGTACAATGCTCAGTTGTTAACGATGTAACCCATTAACTAAAATACTCAAATTCAAATTGACTATACAAAATCAAAATAATTGCTTAAAATTGATATAAATACACAAATTGAGGAACACAAATTATCTAAGCTATAAGTTTTGGTTAACATAAATAATCTTTACATTATAACTATTATTTTTCATTAATTTTCTTTTTTTTCCGATTTTCATTTTTCTTACTACTATTGTTTGTCTTTTTCATAGTTTTTTCTTAACTCTTATATGCCTCATATTCTATAAGCTTGCCAAAGGGAAAATGAATCATATTATAATTGTCAAGGCAACGGCAACAGTAAACAAACAAGTAATTGAAAAAGGAAAGATTGCAGGTAAAAAAATGCATAATAAATCTAAGCTTAAAAATAAAAAATGATTAATAATATATATTTACAATACTAGGAAATAGAAATAAAGAGAAAAGATTTAAAGAAAATAGAAAGCTTACCTTGTGTATTAATGGTGAAATAGCAAATAAAAGACAAAACCCAAAAATGTCAGTACTTTCAAAAATGTGATTCTAGTGTGATCTCAATGACACCAATGGCGAGCAAATCAAGGCTTAGAAGAGGGAGAAATGAGAGAAAGAAGAACATTTTGAGAGGAAATATCAAATTATAGTAAGGGAAAAGAAAAGGCAAGGAAGAAGAAGAAAACCTTTAAAAAGGCATCTTTTAATGAGTCACGGATCCAGTTCATGAGTCACCCGATGAGTGATGGACTAAGGGAGTGACTCACAGGCAAAATGATGTAGTCTAACTTAAAAAAAGGGCAAGTCACGGACAATTAGTATATGAACCCTGGGATGACTCACAAACCAAGTTTGTGAGTCAGGGAAAATGGTCAAAAAGGCCTCTGACAGCTACAGGAACTAAAGAGATGGGATTTATGACCATAAATGCCTAATTAATTATGAATAATCCTTATTAAATTAATTAATTAAATAATTAATTTATATTTAAGCCAATTTAACCTTTTTCTTTTTCCCTTCTTCTTTTTTTTCCTTTTCTTTTCCTATATTAATGGCCTTTTATTAACAATTAACCATTCTAAATTAATTAAGTTTATATAAACATAATATTTAACATATTATTCACTCCCTGAATAAGGCTTCAAAACTCTTGCTATAATTACGAATTTGCTCTTGCAAAATCAAAAACAAGTGAAACAAAAACAAAAGATAATAATAAAAATGCATGTCCCATGCAAAAGGGGGTATACCATCTACGTGATTTTGAGGATGACTCACGATACAAGAGAGTGAGTCATGCAAATGAGTCAATGTTTAGGGGAGTGAGTCACTCTCCTGCCCTATAAATACCTCCAACTCTTTATTTAGCCTTTAACCATCTGCATGTGTTTTCCTTTACTTTAAGTGAGTGTTCTTTTCTACAGCTTTATCTATTTAATTCTTCCTTTGTATTTATTATTTATTTCAATCATTATTATTTTATATATTATATCTCATTTTTTATTTTCACTTTTCATTTATTTTTTATATTTTTATTATTTTATTTTCTATTTATTTTTCATTTTATTTATTATTTATTCATTATATTATTATTTTTAAGGTTATCCACCCGAAATGATGGGAACTTTTGACACCAAAGAGCATAAACTACTAGATGCCTCCAAAACCTAGGAAAATTTGACTTTGGTTCCATATTCCAATCTAAAATTTTTACGAAGAATCTGTCTTAACCATAATCTTTTGTTGGTTGCCACTCGATATTAGGACCCCCGATTCCATGTTTTCAGATTCACTCATCAGGAGTTATGCCTTTTAGCTGAAAGATTTGCCAAGATCGTCGATGTATTTTTCCATCCGAGAAGCCTACCCTATATACCAAATTGCATACTAGATTATTTGAGAGATGCAAATTAGACTTTAGAAATTCTGCCTTCCCTCGTTATAAGATTAGTGCCTCGATAAGGAGCTTTCCTCTTGAACCTCTGCTTGATGCACTAGATAGCTTCTTTGGCATAATTACTTTTTGAATTGGCATTATTCTGCTGATCTACTTCATTCTATATTTAACAATAAACTCAAAGGATCCAGCTGGTGACTATTAATTGCTCAGCATCATCGACGACATATGCAACGATCTAACCCCTTTCCCTATTATCTTGGTAGAAACCATCCTCGGCTTAGACAATATTTATTCTGATCCTACTGCAGCTTTCTCAAAAAGCCCCTTGTTGCTCAAGGTATAGTTATTGTTTTAAAGGTAGTGTACCCCTTGTGGGTTTTCTTATTAGCATTTCTTAGTGGGAGACTCATCCTTTCGAATTTTTACAAAATCCTATGCCTTTTTTTTCCTGGAATAAATCTAACTCAACCCAGTAGCTCTTTTCCCTTTTTTCATTCTTTTTTTTTTCATTTTTTCATTTTTTCATTTTTCCATTTTACCATTTTTTTTCCTTTTCTTTTTCTTTTTTTTTCAGGTGTGGCTGCAAAAGAAGTTAAAGCTACTCGAGGAACCTCTTTCCAGAGTAATCAATATACACTCCTCGAGGCATCTCCTTCCTAGAAGGAGACTCTATAACTTTGACTCAGCATAAGAAGGCTCAATGTTGTTGGCAACAGTAAATGATAATGATATCAGCTTTATATGTACATGGTTGATACCTAATTATGTGACCCAGGATGAGTAGTCTGGTTGTGTTCCATTATACGGTCTGCATAGAGTAACTTTTTATATAGTTTCCTATTGTGCTCATCAATTTGGGGAGTGACAATATATCATAAGGCACCCATTGTCAATTCAAAGAGGTACCATCAATTGTGGGCTTAACTGTATACCAAAGCCAACATTCAAAACCTGATTGATTGAGACTTTACGACTTCTGTTGCATATAAGAGATCAATATCTAGTCCTATAGTCGATAATAAAGCATACTGGCTAAAACAAAGCTCAAGTAAAAGTAGCAAAGGATGATCTCTAGACTCAAATGCATAGTATAAGAAATTATGTACCATTTTTTTATCATAGAACTAGATAACTTTAAAGTGTGTATAATAAAAGAACTCTTATTTATATTAATGTACAAGCTTGCATTACATATGGTAATTTTTTTTCATAATTTCACTGCATATGATCATTATTCGAACATTATGTGCATAGGTACAAACTTTATTCAGTCATATCATTAAACTTTGAAAGGATCTTTTCCCTGTTATCAATTAGCCCTCTAGGGTTTTCTTGATTGAATATTTTCACTTTACCTATAATTGTTACCCAATATGCCTTTTTTTAATTTTCACCTTGACAAGGTACCCAATTTTAGCAAGGCCGTTGTTTACCATTTTCGACCCAAAGGGTTATTTTCTCTTCTTTTTCTATTTTATTTTTTATAATATTTTTTTAAGTTTAGCCATGGAACTTTTTTTGCCTATCGATGTTGACCAGCTCCTTAAACTTATTCTTATCACTGTCGCTCAGTATTGTAGCACTTTTAGATAGTAGCTTCTTCAATGCAAATGACGCTTCTCATATTGGTCTAAACTTGCCTCTAATGTCAAGTAAGCCTAGTCTTATCTACTTGAACACCAAATCTCCATCCTTCAGGGGATGCATCCTGACCTTCTTCCCGAAATTCTTTGCCAGCCTCTTTTAATAAACTTGGTTGTTGTAATAAGCATGCATTCTCTCTTCACATAGCAGATTAAGTTGTAATAATCTTTGTCTAGCCCATTCCATTTTTGGCAATTTGGCTTATAACACCACTCGCAATGATTGATGCTCAATCTGCACTAGTAAAATAGCTTTTATCCCATACACCAAAGAGAATAGAGTGGCTCCAGTTAAAGTTCTAGCTATGGTTATGTACCCCTATAATGTGAAAGGTAACTTAATGGCCCAATCCTTGTAAGTTCTAACCATTTTGGCTAGAATCCTTTTAACATTCTTATTGGCTGCTTCTACTACTCTATTCGCTTGAGGATGATATGGAAAAAAATTATGGTGATAGACTCTATATTTCTTAAGCATTCACTCAATCTCCCATAAAAAATAGGACCCGTTATCAGACATAATATAGTGTGAAAGCTTGTATCTACATATCAAACTTTTTCTATGAACTTCACCATCTCCCTTGCACCCAAGTTCTCGTATGGTTGTGCCTCTATCCACTTTGAGAAGTAATTGATAGCAACAATAATAAATCTATGTCTATTTGATGCCGATAGATTGATCGTCCCTATGATGTCTATACCCCAGGCAGCAAAAAGCCATGGTGAGGTGAGATTGCATAATTCTGACATAGGCACATATCTCATATAGGCATACTATTGGCACAGCTGGTGTTCTTTCATATAATTGGAGCAATCTGTATCTATGGCAAGCCAAAAAAATCCCTGACACATTATTTTTTGAGCCAAGGCCAAACCATTCATATAAGTGCCATAAACTCCAACATGGACCTCTTTCATAATCTTCTTAGCTTTTTTCTTATCCACACACCTTAGTTGTATTTTGTTTGGTTGCCTCTTATAGAGAACTCCATCAACAGTAATGAATTATATAGATAACTTATACAACATTCTTTGATCCTTTTCTATGGCTTCTTTTGAAAACATCTACCTCTCAAGGTAATTTTAAATATCAAAATACCAAGGCTTCCCATGATCTACTTCGATATCCATCACCTGTTGTGTTTCATAACACGGCCTATTGGAACTGAAAATGAGTATTGGCTTCATTTTTAACCCATTTGGATTATCCTATATAGACACTAGCATCGTTAAAGCATCAGCCAATTAATTTTTATCTCAAGCTATATACCTGAAGACATAAAATTCAAATCGATCACCCAATGTTTTTAGGCAACTCGTGTAAAGCACTAACCGCTCTTCTTTCACCGTCTATTCACTTTTTGCTTCATAAACCACTAGAGATAAATCACCATAAATCTTAGCATTCCTTACCTCTAGAGCCTGTAAACCTCAAGCCCAAAGATACATGCTTTGTATTTAGCTTCATTATTGGTAGCCTTATATCTGAGCCTTTTAACTAAAGGTAACTTTTCTCCTTTAGGGGTTACTGAGATTATTCCTACTCCTAAACTTTTATTGTTCATAGCTCCATCAAAGAACAAATGCCACCCTTGGGTCATTGTGGTTGCGATGTCTTCATTAGGAAATTTATAGGATATCTCTTCTCCTTCTAATGGCTGACCTGTTAGGAATTCTGCTATGACCCTTCCCTTGATAGGCTTGAAGGTTATGTACTCAACATTAAATTCTTGTAAAAGGATCAACCACTTTCCCATTATCCTCAGTAATGATAATGCTTCTTGCAAATACTTAAGAGGATTTTATTTGGCTATTGTTTGTACTTTGTATGAGTGAAAATAATATCTCAACTTCTTAGAGGCCCAAATAACTGATAAGTAGATCTTATCTACCTCTGCACACTGGATCTCGTATGGAAAGAATTTCTTGATAAGATAGTACACCATATATTCCACCCTAAAATCATCCTCTTGAGCCATCATAAACTCTATTGAACTATCCTTTATGGCCTGATACAAAATTAGACATCTTCCAATTTTAGGTGGTCTAAATACTAGCGGATGCAAGAGATATTTCTTGATGGTGTCAAAAGCCATCTAACAATCTTCATTCCATATCACTAGCTAATCTTTCTAGAGCAATTTGAAGATAGGTTCACAAATTAAAGTCAATCCGATAATGAATCTACTGATGTAATACAACTTACCCAAAAAACCCTCATACCTCTTTTTCCTTATATGGCATAGGCATTTCCCTGATGGCCTTTACTTTATTATGATCTATTTATATTTCCCCCTCGCTCACTACATGTCTAAGAAGTTTCCTTAAAGTGACTCTGAACACATATTTCTTCGGGTTGAGATAAAGTTTGTATTTGTCAATCCTCTAAAAGAATTTTTTTAGGACTATAAAATGACCTTTGTGAGTAACTGACTTAATCATCATGTCATCCACATACACCTCCATCTCCTTGTGAATCAAATCATCTAAAACTTTTGTGGCCATCCTTTGATAAGTAGCTCCAATATTCTTAAATCCAAATGGCATGACCTGATAAACATATGTGCCCCATTCAATAATGAATATCAACTTGATCCTATCAATGATCTTGTTTAGGATCATATTATATCTAGCATACCCATCGCCAAAACTATATATTTCACAAGTAACTAGGTTGTGTTGGAATTTTATTGGTTACATGCATCTCATACATAAGAGAAATTTAAAATTTTTAACCAATATATCTGATTTTACCATGAATTTACAATATACATATTAATGAGAATAAGAAAAATCACCTTTGATTTTTGTTTTACAGTTGATTTTCTTTCACACCAAGTTGTCGCAAACCACAATGTCCAAAATCGATCACCTCCAATGAGTAATCCACACTAGAGAATGATAGAATGAACCAAAAAATGGGAGAGAACAAGGGGCTGGCTGAAAATCCCTTGAGCTAGCAAAGGGAAGTGGCGGCTAGGGTTTTGAAGGAGAGAAAAACTATTTCTCTTAATTGTTCACTTAACCCTAATTCCTCACCACTTGGATTTTTATAGTTAGGTTAAAAATCCAACTTTATAATGGGATTGGGCACTTCAAAATTGCTGGAAAATTATTAATTGGACTTTTGAAATTATTTATAATTATTTTGGCTCAATTAAATCCAATTTAAACCCTTTCACAAAAGACTATGCACAAAACCCACAAACTAGGCCTTTTGTACATATACTTGGATTTAATTACCCAAATGAATTCCAAATAAAACCAAATTAATTATGTAGACTCCACAACACTTATGTAACATATTTAATTTTATTTGGTCAAAGAAATAGGCCTATAAGGCCTTCTGTTTGGAGTTGGCGTATGGCCCTTCTTCTAGAGGGCTTCTGTGCCAACTTCATTTCTCTGGCCCTTTATAATTCCTTCAATAGACCTATTAATTATTATATCAACCCTATAACACTTATAGTTCAATAATAATCAATTATAAAATACTTTATTTTAATTAGGTCCAATTTTACAGAATATTTCTCAAAAGTTTCGCGAACAATTTTACTTGATCATAATTAATTAAACTCTTTAATTAATTATTATCTTATTCACTTCTCTATTCCCATTATAATATCAAATATTATTATCCTTGTCATTTTACCAATTTATCCTTTTTCTCTATATGTGTGTGATCTATTGGGTTCCTATCCATTTTGGCAGTATAATGTGTAATTGTCAGTTCTATTCAAAACTAACATGATTTAAACTCCTTTAAATCATTTTATCAATCCCTATTGATATTCTTGATACATCATTGTACAAGTAATGATTGGCCTCTAGCTAGGCATCATGACTACCCAAATGTCAGGAAAGTCAAGTGGTTTGACTATACCCTTCCATAGAAATAGTTACCGTGCAATTACTCTTTTCACCACTCTTATCTCAATTAGATTCTGAGTATGGATTTCTATCAACTCATATAAATCTAATTATGTATGTTCTATTAATTTAACCATTGTTCCCAAAATGCCCTTCATGGATCTCTATCCATTAGTTAAAATTACAACTTCTAATGAGATTGGGCTCTTTAAAATTGTTGGAGAATTATTAATTGGGCCTATGAAATTAATTATAATCATTTGGACTTAATTAAATCCTAATTAAACCTTTTCATAAAAGACTATGCATAAAACGCACAAACTAGGCCCTTTGTGCAATTAATCAGATTTAACTACCCAAATGGATTCCAAATCCAACAAAATTAAATATGTAGGTTCCATAACACTTATGTAACATATATAAATTAATTTGGTTCAAGAAATAGGCCATTAAGGCCTTCTATATGTAGTTGGCGTGTGGCCCTCTTCTGGAGGGCTTCTGCGCCAACTTCATTCCTCAAGCCCCCTTTATAATTCCTCTAATGAACCTATTAATTATTATATCAGTCCTATAACACTTATAGTAGTCCTATAACACTTATAGGAAAATAAAAATTAATCATGAAATACATTATTTCAATTAGGTCTAATTTTACAAAATATTTCTCAAAAGTTCCGCGAACAATTTTACTTGATCATAATTAATTAAACTCTTTAATTAATTATTATCTTATTCACTTCTCTACCCTTATAATAATATCAAATATTATTATCCTTGTCATTGTACCATTTTATCCTTTTCTCTATATGTGTGTGACCTATTGGGTTCCTGTCCATGTTAACAGTATAATATGTAATTGTGAATTCTATTCAAAACTCACACAACTTAAACTTCTTTAAATCATTTTATCAATCCCTATTGATATTCTTGATACATCATTATACAGGTCATGATTGGCCTCTAGCTAGGCATCATGACTACCCAAATGTTAGGAAAGTCAAGTGATTTGACTATACCCTTCCATAGAAATAGTTACCGTGCAATTACTCCTTTCACCACTCTTATCTCAATTAGATTTTGAATATGGATTTCTGTCAACTCATATAAATCTAATTATGTATGTTCTATTAATTTAACCATTGTTCCCAAAATTCCCTTCATGGATCTCTATCCATCTTGGCATATTACTCTGGCCAGAGATTCTCTGAACAAGGCAATTATAGAATCATGCGAGATAACTTCCCTTATTAAATTTGGGATGGTGAATCCCTTTGTCAATCACTTAACTATCTTCAAGTAGGTCATGATATACCCAATCTCCTAACTATGTTCACTCCCAGTTGGAAGTAATCAATTATGGAGTCAAAGTATACCACTTGCTACTTAAGATAACTTTGGTGATCTCAAGTCTGAGGATACTTGCACAACCGCTATGAAGAGATTCCTCACTAACATAGATTTAATATCCATGTGAGGATTCTCTGTGCAGGTCTCCAATGAACTTGTTCTTCTAACAAGCATCCACATGTTAGCTTTGATTATGTTCCATAATCACAATTATGAGAACCACTGCTTGAACCATTGAAGAAGCATAACATGTGATAGTTTGTCTGAATTAACAATATCCTTATCTTGTTAATTTTATGACTAGGGATATTCAGATATTAACGCATTTGAGTGCAATAGACATTTCATATCATGAACACTTTTATGATTGCCTTTGCACTGTGTTTATAATATCTAGGACTTCATTTATTAATTTAAGATTTACAAACTCATGTATTTAAACATAGCATTAATAAATGAATGATGTCTTTTATTAAGAATATAAATTCATACATATGAAAAACATCCCTATTACATGGGCTCTAGGACATACTCTCTAACACTCATTGAGCTAAAACATGCATAATGCTCAATCACATTGGGCCTTGTCCATAACTATCCACCATGCCAATCATACACCCATATATGCATTTCTAATGCATAAAGTAATGGATTACTAACTTTGTTTCAACTCTTGAAACATACTTTTGAGTTATTTTAATAATGTGATCAAATTAGGAAACTTTTTCCATTTTGAAAACTTTCATTTTAGGAAACCTTTTTGCATGCATGTGTTCTTATCTTAATAATCAATCCAATTGATTATTAATTAACTATTAATTGATTATTCAATTAATTAATCATATTAAATAATTAAAAGAATCAATTTTGGGCTTAAGATAAAGGATAGGCCGAAACCCACCAAATAAAATCCTAAATGTGTTCACACACAAACTAGTTTTGTGTCTATTGGACCATTTGGGCCTTTTGCAATCTAGCCCTTAAAACCCATTAATAAACTTAATTATTGTTTATAATATTTAATTTAAATCAACTCCTTGGGCCCACCAAGTCATTCACTAATTTAAACCAAGTCCGTAAACATAATTAAGCCCATTAAGTGGTTTTAATGAATTAAAATTAATCAAATTAATTTAAGACCCATTTTAATTAATAAAATTAATTAAAAACACTTTAATATATCAGATATATCAGATTTAGAAGATTAAAAATCATTCTAAATAAGAACACACCAAGAATATATCAAGAACACACGAAGAATACCAATTTATCGAACCTTTCGATTAAACTAGTTTTCATGCAAAACTTATTCGATTTTAATTTCGTTTGATCCAATGGCTTAATATCATATATTAATCACATAAATTATCATCTAAATGATCTTATAATTGATCTATAAAAAATTAATTTAGAACAGCCCCTAAAATTAAAAGCTATTCACGCAAAAACCAAAATTCTTTTCTCAAAAGAATCATTTTTATTTTCGTTTTATATATTTGATCACACTTATATCCAGAAATCAATATTTCTCATTCATGAAAAATCAAATCTGATATTTTAAAGTTCATGAAATAAATAACTAAAAAAAATAAAACTTATTCCACAGAAAAATATAGAATTGTTTATTCATGGTAAAACCTGGCTCTAATACCATGTTGGAATATTATCGATTACATGCATCTCATACGTAAGCAGAATTTAAAATTTTTAACCAATATATCTGATCTTGTCATGAATTTACAATATGCATATTAATGAGAATAAGAAAAATCATCTTTGATTTTTGTTGTACAGTTAATTTTCCTTCACACCGGGTTGTTGCAAACCACAGTGTCCAAAATCGAACCTCCAATGAGTAATCCACACTAGAGAATGATAGAATGAACCAACAATTAGGAGAGAACAAGGGGATGGCCAAAATTCCCTTGAGCTAGCAAAGTAAAGGGGCAGCTAGGGTTTTGGAAGAGAGAAAAACTATTTCTCTTAATTGTTCACTTAACCCTAATTCCTCATCACTTAGATTTTTATAGTTAGGTTAAAAATCCAACTTCATAATGGGATTGGGCTCTTTAAAATTGTTGTAGAATTATTAATTGGGCTTCTGGAATTATTTATAATTATTTGGGCTCAATTAAATCTAATTTAAGCCCTTTCATAAAATGTTATGTCCAAAACCCACAAATTAGGCCCTTTGTACATATACTTGGATTTAATTACCCAAATGAATTCCAAATACAACCAAATTAAATATGTAGGCTCCAAAACACTTATGTAACATATTTAATTTAATTTGGTCCAAGAAATAGGCCTTTAAGGCCTTCTGTTTGGAGTTGGCATGTGGCCTTTCTTTTGGAGGGCTTCTGTGCCAACTTCATTTCTCTGGCCCTTTATAATTCCTCCAATGGATCTATTAATTATTATATCAACCCTATAACACTTATAGTTCAATAATAATCAATTATGAAATATGTTATTTCAATTAGGTCCAATTTTACAGAACATTTCTCAAAAGTTTCGCGAACAATTTTACTTGATCATAATTAATTAAACTCTTTAATTAATTATTATCTTATTCACTTCTCTATCCCCATAATAATATCAAATATTATTATCCTTGTCATTTTACCATTTTATCCTTTTTCTCTATATGTGTGTGACCTATTGGGTTCCTATCCATGTTGGCAGTATAATGTGTAATTATCAGTTCTATTCAAAACTCACACGATTTAAACTCCTTTAAATCATTTTACCAATCCCTATTGATATTCTTGATACATCATTATACAAGTCATAATTGGCCTCTAGCTAGGCATCAAGACTACCCAAATGTCAGAAAAGTCAAGTAGTTTGACTATACCCTTTCATAGAAATAGTTACCGTGCAATTACTCCTTTCACCACTCTTATCTCAATTAGATTCTGAGTATGGATTTCTGTCAACTCATATAAATATAATTGTGTATGTTCTATTAATTTAACCATTGTTCCCAAAATGCCCTTCATAGATCTCTATCCATCTTGGCATATTACTCTTGCCAGAGATTTTCTGAACAAGGCAATTATAGAATCATGCAAGATAACTTCCCTTATTAAATCTGGGATGGTGAATCCTTTGTCAATCACTCAACTATCTTCAAGTAGGTCATGATATACCCAATCTCCTAACTATGTTCACTCCCAGTTGGAAGTAATCAGTTATGGAGTCAAAGTATACCACTTGCTACTTAAGATAACCTTGGTGATCTCAAGTCTAAGGATACTTGCACAACCGCTATGAAGAGATTCCTCACTGACATAGATTTAATATCCATGTGAGGATTCTTTATGCAGGTCTCTAATGAACTTGTTCTTCTAACAAGCATCCACATGTTAGCTTTGATTATCTTCCATAATCACAGTTATGAGAACCACTGCTTGAACCATTGAAGAAGCATAACATGTGCTAGTCTATCCGAATTAACAATGCCCTATCTTGTTAATTCTATAACTAGGGATATTTAGATATTAACACATTTGCATGCAATAGACATCTCACATCATGAATACTTTCATGATTGCCTTCGCACTGTGTTTATAATATCTAGGACTTCATTTATTAATTTAAGATTTACAAACTCATGTATTTAAACATAGCATTAATAAATGAATGATGCCTTTTATTGAGAATATAAATCCATACATATGAAAAACATCCCTATTACATGGGCTCTGTGGCATACTCTATGATAGGTTGTCCACCAGAAAATCTATTTAAGGAAATGGGAAATTATCCTTTTGACATACCTTGTTTAGGTCTCTATAGTCTACACAAACCTAAACATTTCCATCTTTCTTGGCTATTGGAACCATATTTTCCAACTAGGTGGGGTACCAGATCTCCAAAAGGAATTTGGCTTTTATCTACTTCTGTATGTCCTCTTTGACCTTTCCTGTCCATTTTAGCCTAAGCCTTAAGCGCTTCTACTTGACAGGTTTGTACCCAGGATAAGTAGGAATGGCATGCTCAGCAATTGTACGATTAATTCCTGGCATATCTTCATAGGTCCAGAAAAAGACTCTTTTATATTTTTTTAAAATTCTCTCAAATTCTTTTCTCCTCCGGTGCGTATCACAAAATCAGTAAAACAACAAATTCTACCTCAACATTGATCTCTCCAGTCTGAACATCAGATTTGAAAGTGCTTGTTGCCTACCTACAAGAGTTATCACAAGCTGTGACTACAAGGTCAAACTTATTCAGTATTAACTCATTCAATCTAAAGGCAGGAAGCGCTACCAATGGATGCACATTAATTGAAGAGCCATCTTCCACCATCACACAGGCAGTGTGTTTATAATTGACTTGAGCCTTTATGTACGAAGAACGGTTATGTTCATGACCTTCTAGGGGCAAATCCCCATAAGTATATACAATGTTTTCTCTTGCATTTCCCCTCACCAAATCAAGCAACTCCAAAGGTGAGATAGTAGCGACAATATTAGATTCACACTGGACCTTCATTACTTTCTATATATGATAAGGTGACTAACTAAGCAAATCCCATACAAAAATCTAAGTTAGGAGTCTTCTTTAATTGCTTAAGAATCCGATCTTCTTCTTGATCCTTTCTCGTAAGCAATGGTTGAGGATCCACTGGTCTCTCCACCTCTAGTATTACTCGACCACTACGAGCAATCAATTATACCTTCTGTACATCCCTTTCATTTTTTGAATCCCACATATCCAAGGGACCAATGCAACCTTCCTCTTCATCGGGCAATTCCTAATAGTCAACCACACATACCTCTATCCTAGGTTGCTCATTTGTATTCGCCTATTCAAGATAAATGATGGCCAAATACTCATTACCATATAAATCACACAAAACCAACCATTCCGACAAACCTAATTGTATTGTAATTGCCTTTTTCTTTTCCCTTTTTCTTTAGATCAATAATTTGTTTGTTGTCAATAAGATCTTGTATTCTATCCCTTAAGGTTCTACAATGGTTTGTGAGATACCTTGTATACTAGTGAAATGCATAGTATTGATTAGCCTGATGGTTGGGCTAACCCTGGGTCCAGGAGGGTATGGCCGATAAGGTGCAACTTCCCCTCATTTTATCAGCTGATTTAATACCCAAAACAAGGACCTTCCCAAATTAGAATAATGCCTCTAAGTGGCTTCAGTAGCTGATACCTCAGCAATTTTCCCTACAATAGCAATGCTACTAGTCTTTCTTGCTATGGTTCATACCCTCGATGCCCAGCACCAAAATTACCACTACTCGTAGAACTCCCTTTCTTGGCTAGGTACTCCCCTTCAGCTTCAATAGTAATATCTTTTAGGGACTCCCAATCCTTTAACCCTTTCATCTTCAAACCTTCTTTCAAATAAGGGCTAGCATTTCAAATGAAAAGCCTAATTTGATCAAGAGTATCAGGCTTTCTTATCATTTTCATGACCCAATTCCTCCACCTAATGAGGTATTCAGGAAAACATTCATTTGATTTCTGCTATAATAACTTAAGGTCTTTTTGAGTAACTTCTATTCTTGTGCTATAGTCATATTTCCTTAGAAACTCCTCCATTAGCCTATCCTAATCCTCTTTGGTATGCCTAACTAGACCATGGTACCAATCAATAGTAGGACCAATAGGACTATGGCTGAAGTATTCAATCTTCTATCTTTTAGTAAGAGTTGTACTCTTCATAACCAAGGTGTATTACTTGATGTTAGCAAATGGATTAGATGTGTAGTAAAACTTAGGAAGATCAGGCATTTTAAATCTTTGAGGGAGCACATCTTCGCTTTCTAAATCCTTATCTTCCGAACTAACCCCCTTTCTTGCTGATAATACTAGAGCCATTGCATCTATCTTCTCCTCTATCTTTTTAATAATGGGATCTTTCACCCTAGGCTATTTTCCTCTTTGAGCATGTAGCAAAGGTGGTGCTTCCTCTTCTTTAGGAATAAAGTCTTCCTCAGGGGCAACACCCTTGTTCTTCCACTGCTTCACAAGCTAAACTCGTGATTTAACTCCCCTTAATTTCGCTACTAAAGAAACACCCACTTAAGTGATGATCAAAGTACCTCTAAAAATCATCGATTCTTCATAGGTTCCAGCAGTTGCCATAGGTGGCTGGCTAGTAGGCTGTGCCATGGAATTCATTATATTGTCATCATAGATCTTACCCTCCTTTTGAACTCATCCAACCTTTTGTCTAGTTCCTGAATGTCAATGGGTTCACCTCATGTCAGATCCATCATACCTACTTTATCATATGCTATCTTAAAGATTTCATCCAAACCTAATTCAATCTCGAATGCCACCTCTAGCTGCCTTGATAAAGACCTTCTCACCAGATGCCCGTTTGAACTTTTAAACCAGCTTGTTGACTCTATGGTGACTGTAACTGCTAACCCTCAATCAAGACTCCAATCTTCCAATGTTTTAAAAAGGATCTCCTATAGCTCATATATCTCGAGCAGAGCCGCTGAGACTTCCCCTTGAGTGAATTCCCAAGGAAACTGAAATTCAAAACTCATCTATGTAACACTTATCTTCCCATGCAAGTCAAATTCTCAAACTATATGGGTGATTCTATAATGACTAAAAAAATGTTAATATGATGCATGGTTATGTATGAAATGCATGGGTATGTTATATATTAGTTACAAAGCACATGCACAAATTAAACAAGCCTCTTAACCTTATTTCTCCCACACTAACTGTCTTACAGTCTTTTCCTAAGTGGGGTTGATTCATGGGTTAGCAGGGAACCCAATGAATATGCATGATACACGATAAAAAAAAATTGGTAACACAGTCTCTCTGTAATTCAAATACATGTAAATACAACATAAATCTCTATATACTTTAGCCATTCAAACAAATCAAAATAGGTGTACCAAGGCATAATAGCCTTTAATAATACCCATCTTACATATTACCTAAGGGAAGTATCTATACCACTACATGGACTTTGGTCTAGTGGTTAATTTTAGGGCTACTCAAACATGGTCCCTGCCAACAGATCCAGTTCATCAAGAGTATAACGACTAGTTGGGTCACCATTTACCATATCTAATAGGTACGAGACTTGGGTTAATAGTCCTCCCTAACTCTTATCCATATTGAGTGGATGTAATGTCGTGCTTTGAGATTACACCGTTGGTTAAATGGGGATGCCTAACCTAATTCGAAGGCCAGCATGATTTTAATATAGCTTGGATTAGAAAAGTATTAGCACAATCAAACCATGAGCAAATATTTATATCACTTTAACCAAGTTGCTTTAAAATGAAATCTCAAACATTCCCCAATAGAATCACCACTGTGATGCATACCGAACCCCATAGGCATCCAATTTATTCCTAAAAGCCCACTTTTAGGACTCAAAACCCAATAAGGTTCTTTTAACTCATGAAAATCAATTTTTTATAATGAATAAGGGTTCAACCCAGTACGCAATACCTCCAACCCTTGAAAGGATGAAACAGCATCTGAGGTATCCTTGTTCATTTGCGAACGACTAATTTATATGGCATCTACTGAGCATCACAAGGCATTTGATTTTAGGAGTTACCACCTAATAGGACATTGAAAAAGTGATTTTTTTATACCTTGTGAGACCAAAACCAGAGAGAGTTCGAATCCCATTTCTACTTGCATTACTTGGTTAATGGTTAACATAAATATATGCCTATGCCTAACTATACAAATCCCTTTCTCACGCATTGCAGGAAATGCAATGAGGTGAACAAATAAACATGTTATCACATAGAAAGCTATAAATTCATACATAAATCATGAGAATTTAAGGATATTGGTCCTTAAATGTAAAAAATTAGGACCAATTTATTTGCTTTTTATGGTTTTAAATGGGAATATTTTTTATACATGTCAAGTGAAGACAAGTAAATGAATTAATAGTTTAACAAAAATATAAACATACATAAATCGGAATACTCATTTAATATGAAAATATTGGTTTCCTATGCATAATTTAGAAAATTTATTAAGTGTACTTGGTATATTAAAATAGGACATTGGTCCGTTTTTTTAATAAAACCCAATTGATTAAGTAAAAATTATTTGGTGTAATTTCGTGCCAAAATGCCTTTTTTACTACATTATTATAGATAGATAATAATGATAAATGCCAAAATACAAATAATCAAATAAAGTAAATAAGCAAATAAGAAATATTGGAATATAGATCTCCGGGTCTATCTTGCTTTACTCATGCCCTCCAAATAATTTCAAGGAATCATGCATCCAAAAACAAAATAGTAGATGGATTATATGTTAGCAAATTTAAGGGATAAAGATACTCCCCTAAAGGGAACACATTGCTGACTATTTATTTTCAAAGGAAACACATGCAAGAATAAGGAATACAAATAGTAAAAAACTCTTATGGCAAATAAATAAGCAAAAAAAAAAGGTATGAAAGACTAGGTGAAAGTGAGTCACGGACCAGGATGGGTCAAGTTATAGGTTAGCTAGGGCGAGTCATGCCCCTTCCAGTAAGTCATAGCCAACTTCTGGATGAGTCACGAACTCATTCAGACACTCATAGATTGGGTCCATGAATCAGTCCAGATTTGTTTAATAACACTAGAATAATGCCATGAACACTACTCAAAGGTATAAAAAACCCAAACAAAAAGCTAAAATCCATACAAAATACTCTTAAATTCCATTTAAAACAACATATAAAGTTTAGACTAACACCAAAACACATAAATTGATCAAGTGAGAGAATATGAAATCTAAAGAGAGAAAATGGCCATGAAAGATGAAAAGCTTAACCAAATCCACAAAATAAACACAATATCGTGCAAGAATCATAAAAACACACATAAAAACAATAATTGTACAATATTAAACATCACACATAAGAATCAATTTACAAAGGTCACTTCCATGGAAGAACACAAGATACAAAGCTTTTGAAGATAAAAGTATAACAAAAAGAATTAAATGATTTTTAGGAAAATGATGAGCTCTTATATTACCTTTATTTTTTCTGTGAATTAAAGCTAGTGAGATTGCTTTTGGTCCCTCTTTTCTTTCATCATCCGTGAAATTTTTGATTTTCTTTCTTCCTTGAAAACTCAAGTTCTTTTCTAGAACTATTGTTTTTTCATAAAAAAAATATCCTTTTTTCTTTTTCTCTCTCCAATTAGTTTCTTATGTGTTCTCCTTAATCCTAAGAAAGTATCCCATCTTTCTTAAACTTTTGGATTAAGATCAAAATAAAAGATAGATACTTTTTATTGAAATGATGCTTTACCTCATTGGAAGAGAATGGGGATTTTGCTGGAAAATAATGAGTCATAGGCCAAGTTTGTGAGGTGAGTCACAGACTAACTCTATAGGGACCAAAGCCTAGAACAAGACTAAAAATGGTGAGTCAAGGATCGAGTCCATGACTCGCTAGGGAGTAACGGGCCAAGGTAGATAGTGACTAGAAGCTCTAGTTCATGACTCAAGCAATGAGTCACAGACCTAACCTGTGAATTAGTCCATGACTCACTTAATGAGTTAGCAAGATGGTTCTAGCCATAACTACTTCCTACCAAAACAAGGAAATGAAAATATACCTTTTAAAAGAATGGTTATTTCTCTTTAAAAACTTGATGTAAACATTTTATCATATCCAAAAGGAACGTCGAAATAGAAAAGAGAAGGGACTGTTAACTTATGGCTATTTCCAACATAATGTTATCCTCATTAGGTAACCCTGATAGAGGCTGATCTAATCTCAGTGTCAACATATATATTGGCAAATAACGAACTTTATTATTATTCATAAATAGTAATGTTAAAGGATTATAACGAAAATAGAACAACTTAAAACCTACGTAAACCCTGAGATCTAATATGGCTCTTAAACACATCTCTCGATATAGGTTTAGTTAATGGATCTATTATCATGTCTTGCATGGAAATTTATTGTAAGTTTACCTCTTCTTATGCAACTATATCTTTTATGTAATGATATTTAATGTCAATATGCTTAGTCCTACTATGAAATTTAGGATTTTTGATATAAGATATTGATGACTGACTATCACTATAAACTGTCACTAGTACCTTTAAGGCAATTACTCTTAAATGTTTCATTAACCATTTTAGCCAAACTACCTCTTATACTACAATAGAGGAAGCGATAAATTTAGCTTCCATTGTTGATGGGGCTATACAGGTTTGTTTCTTACTATTCCATGAGATGGTACACTTGCCAAGCAAAAAAATGAATCCTGAAGTGGATTTCCTCTCATCCATATCTGCTTCCCAATCAACATATGTGTATTCTCTCAATTGTAGATCCTTACCTTGATAACAGAGAGAATAGCTTGTGGTACCTTTAAGATATTTAAGTATCCTCTTCACTGCTTTTTAATGTTCTTTGCCTAGGTTAGACTGATATCTACTTACAATGCCAACTATATAGCATATATTATATCTTGTATACAACATTGCATACATTAGACTACCTACAGTAGCGGCATATGGAATGTTCCTTATGTATTCCATTTCTTCTAGTATCTCAGGACATATACTCTTGCTATGAAATTGATTCTTGGCAATAGGGTTATCAATGGGTTTGCAATTTTGTATATTAAATCATTGAAGGACTTTGGTGATATATCTCTTGTGAAAGAGACAATAACCTTTTTGAATGATCTATTGAAATCTTGATTCCAAGAATGTAGTGTACCTGACCCATATCTTTCATTTCAAAGTTTGAAGATAACCATCCTTTAATTTTATTTACAGACTGAATGTCATTTCTTACTATAAATTTGTTATCTACATACAAAGTCAGAATGACAAATTTATCTTTAGAGCTTTTTTGATAAACACAATGGTCTTCATCAATCATGATGAACCCATTCAACATGGTTATTTCATTAAATCTCAAATACCATTGTCTTGAAGAGTATTTAAGGTCGTAGATTGATCTTTTCAATTGGTAAACCTTATGTTCACTACTTTTTTCAATGAAACCTATTGGTTGTTCCATGTAGACTTTTTCATTTAATCCTCCATTGAGGAAAGTAGTCTTTACATCCATTTGATGTAGCTTTAGATCTAGACTAGCCATTATGGCTACAATTAACCTTATAGGCATAAATCTTACAAAAAGTGAGAAAGTCTCCTTATAGTCAATCCTTTCCTATTGTGTAAACCCTTTAGCAACTAATCAAGCTTTATATCTTTTGATGCTTCCATTGGCTTTTCATTTTACCCTAAAAATCCATTTATTCCCAATTAGTTTGTATCCTTTAGGTAGATCAACTAGTTCCCAAACTTAGTTTAATCTCATAAATGCCATTTCTTCTTCCATTGCCTTAATTTATTTTTCTTTAGCTTCTTTAGCTAGGCATGAAAGAGCTTTTCGTATATTTTTAGGCTCCTCTTCATCTTGTGGGGTACCTAAAAGTGATTCATTTAAGTCTTCAATCTCAAATAATCGATATGGAACACTTTTCCTTTTAGATTTTTGTAATTTTGAATCTTGATAAAAATATCTCATATATTCATTGTGGTTTAGAATACTCCCACTGGGATTGAGATCAATGCTCCCACTAAATCCAAGAATACTTCCACACAAATAAAGATCCTAAATATCCATGCTTCCACGGAAGGCAGGAAAACTCCTACTGAAGTAAGGATCCCAAACATCTGGATCATTTGGAAGAGGGTAGTGACCTTTTTCTTCAAATTTCATCCCATTCGAATGTAGTGATCCTGATGATTTTGCTTTTTGAGTCGTATGGAAAGTGAAGTCTTAATTCACTTAGCTCAACTTTGGAAATTCATTTTTTAAGAAAATGATATCTCATGATTCAAATTCTATCACTGTGCCATTTTCTTGCTTATCGATGAATACATATCCTTTTGATACTTCAGAATATCTCACAAAAGATACTTTTTTTTACCTCTTCATCCCAATTTACCAATTTGCTTAAGGTATCATGGACATAAGAAGCATAATCCTAAAGTTATAAATGGCTTAGTTTAGGCTATCAATAAATCCATTACTCATAAAGAGTTGATGTGACATACTTGAAGGGTACTCAATTTAAAACATATATGGCTGTTAAAAGAGCATCTCCCTAATAAGAGATTGAAAATTTTTCCTTAACCATCATAGATCTTACAGTGTCTAAGAGAGTCTTATTTCTCTTTTTTGCAACACCATTTTATTATGGAGTTATAGGAATAGATAGCTAATGCTCAATTCCTTTTATCACATAAGGCTTTTAATTCATCAAAAAGATATTCCCACCCTCTATCAGATCTTAAAGCTTTGATTTTTTCTATCAAATTGATTTTCAACTAAGTTCATGTAACTTTTGAATCAACTAAATGCTTCTGATTTATAGTAAATCAAGTAGACATGACTATATCTCATATAGTCATCTATAAATGTGATGAAATAGTAAGCCCTATACCTTTCTCTAACACTTATTATACCACATACATTATAATAGATTAATTGTAATAGAAAATCGACCCCGGTTTCTTTTTTGAACAATTTTTTTAGTTTTCCTTTTAGGCAATGCTCATAAGTTGGTAAGTTAATTTTATTAAGGTTACCTAATAAACCTACTTTGGTTAATCGGCTTATTTGGTCTTGACCAATGTGATTTAAACTAGTATGCCATAATTTCACATTATTCTCATAACTATGTGAAAAAAAAGAAGAAATTAAGGAAAAACTACTATTATTCATATAATTAGGATTTATATCCATAATAATGAAATTGTTTGAAATAAAATCAGAACCATAATAAACACCATCCAAACATAAATGCATATTGTCATCCTTAAAATGCAAATTCAAACCTAGTCTCATCAAGGTTAAAATAGAAACTAAATTCCTATGAACCTTTAGGGCATAGAGTACATCATACAAGAGTAAAATTAGCCTTCATGCAAGACTAATATACACATGCCAATCCCTTTAGTTGCCACTCTAGAATTATTTCCCACATAAATCCATTTAGCTCTATTGTGATTCATCAAAATTCAACAAAGGCATCTCGATCCCTTGTCACATGGTCCGTTGCTCCTGAGTGTATCACACATAAAGGATGAAAATCAGTTAGAAATATAGAGCTAGATACATAGATTTCACTTACTCTCGAGTCATAACGGCATACCTATTTAGGCATAATGCAATCTTTTGCATGGTGTCATTTCTATTGGTAATTAAAGTACTTCACTCTTGAAATATTAATCTTTTTATTGCCTTTGGACCTGTTAGCATTCTGTCTCACTTTTTGCTTCTTAGGCATCCTAACCTTATCTTTATCCTAATTCTTTAACCTTTTTCTCTTGTTCTTGTCAGAACTCATTCCACCAGAATGGGATTGTGCCATATGCATTTTAGCATTGACCTTAATCTTCATTAGATAGTCCTCTTCTAGTTCAAGATGATGAGCAACATCCCTAAATGTCTTAATACTATCCATACAAGTCAACTGTATCTTTATATGCTCCAAACTCCTGGGTAAAAAGTGGATGATATTTTGAACCTGTTACTTATCAATCAGCTTATAACCAACATCACTAAGCTTAAAAATCATATTTTCCATCTCTCTCAGATGTTTCTGCATGTTGTAATCAGATGTTTTCTGATAAGTATCAAACTTGATCATCAATGATCAAAGCTTTGTCAGAGACACTCCTAACTTTTTTGCAAGACGATCTATAGATCTTTTGCATTTTAATACTTGTAAAATTATTTAATGATGTCATCATCCATTGCATTTAGCAAGATGATATAGTTAGTGGAATTCTTCTTTTTCCATACCATATAAGCATTTCGATTTGGCCTATGGTGGGTAGTGATGCCATCCTCAGGTTCAGTCATAATCAAACACAAGGGTTCTAGAGTCTCTTGCTCTTTAAGTACATACTGGAATTTCATACTACAGATTTCATAATTATCACTGTTCAATTTTATATCTTTATTAAGTTCAGCAATAATTGATTTGGTAGCAAAGGCCATTATGGATCATTTGATCTCTAATGGAATAAAAATTTGCACATTATTAAAGGAGAATTGGCAATACATGTTATTTACTATACATCTAAAAAGATAACCTAATAAAGCTATCTATTAGGCCTAAATTCAAAAAGGTTACTTAAAGTTTTCAATTACCCTTTAACTCCTAATGTCTAACCTTGTAGGTTAAAGTTTCATGCATAGTAAATCTTAATTGTTGAATGTTAAGTTTTTAAACCTAATAAAGGATATTATACTTAAGATAATCTAAGTCTTAACTTAATTATCATGCAATAACATTTTACGCATAAAAATTACATAATAATTAATAATAAAATAAATATATTCATAATAAATATTAAATGCCATTATAATATCCAAAATAATAAATAAACACATTTATTTTATCAATCATAAGCATCCAACAATTTCAAAAACAAATGAAATGTTAAAGACACACTTTTCTTAAAAAAAATAAGAAGCATAAATCCTATTTAAAAAAATGCTAACTGATAATAAATATGACACTCATGTCAATGACAAAGAGAAACTAGTACATCTTAAAACTAGCCTTGTTACTGGAAATGAATTTTTGACCATCTTATATAACTCATATGGAAAACCATGAACTTAATCATGTAACCATGAATAATACACAATGCGTCCACTCCTAAGCACTATCACCGATTTAGTGTTACTTCTTAACACTTCTCTCTTAGATACCTTAAGCAAGAAATGCATAATGGATCTTCAATTATTTCCATTTTCTAATTGCCATGCATCCAACAATAAATTCCTCAAATCTGGTGGATGGTGACCAAAAGAGTTCTTCATCACTTTAATTAAGATCCTATCATTATATCCTCTATTTAACCCACCAATCCAAATGCACTCTTGCATTTTTTCTTGTATGTAGATTATGTAATGCACTATTGCATTTATATTATTAGCTCAAGCCTTCTTATTCATCCTCACATTGCTAACCTTATGCACTTTTACATTGGCTTCAACAATACCTTAAAGAGTCTATGGACAATAAGGATTCCTTGTCATCAACATTTCTATTACACATAATAGAAAATAAATATATGTACAAACATATATGATTGAAACTCATTTCAATAAAAAATAAGGATAAACCCACAGTATATAATTTTCAGACATATTTGAAAATTTAAGAAGGTAGAATATATGTAAAAAAATTATTTTTATCAATTTTATAATAATTATTTATGTATTTGGAAAACTCCAAAAATTATTTTTAGGTCCTCAAAAAATGACCAAAAATTCAAAAAAAAATTGATAAAATCAATTTTTAAATAATTAAGCTGATTTGGTGGCCAGAGGAGGGCTCTGTTAGAGAGTATGCCCTAGAGCCCATGTAATAGGCATGTATTTCATATGTATGAATTCCTATTCTTAATAAGAGGCATCATTCATTTATTAATGCTATGTTTAAATACATGAGTTTGTAAATCTTAAATTAATAAATAAAGTCCTAGATATTATAAATACAGTTCAAAGGCAATCATAAAAGTGTTCATGATATGAGATGTATATTGTATGCACATGTGTTAATATCTAAATATCCCTAGTCACAGAATTAACAAGATAGGACATTATTATTTCGGACAGACTAGCATATGTTATGCTTCTTAAATGGTTCAAGCAGTGGTTCTCATAACTGTGATTATGGAAGATAATCAAAGCTAACATGTGGATGCTTGTTAGAAGAACGAGTTCATTGGAGACCTACAAAGAGAATCCTATTATGGATATTAAATCTATGTCAGTGAGGAATCTCTTCATAGTGGTTGTGCAAGTATCCTTAGACTTGAGATCACCAAAGTTATCTTAAGTAGCAAGTGGTATATTTTGACTCCATAACTAATTACTTCCAGCTGGGAGTGAACATAGTTAGGAGATTGGATATATCATGACCTACTTGAAGATAGTTGAGTGATTAACAAATGATTCACCATCCCAGATTTAATAAGGAAAGTTATCTCGCATGATTCTATAATTGCTTTGTTTAGAGAATCTCTGGCCAGAGTAATATGCCAAGATGGATAGAGATCCATAGAGGTCATTTTGGGAACAATGGTTAAATTAATATAACATACATAATTATATTTATATGAGTTGACAGAAATCCATACTGAGAATCTAATTGAGATAAGAGTGGTAGAAGGAGTAATTGAACCATAACTGTTTTTATGGAAGGGTATAGTCAAATCACTTGACTTTTCTGACATTTGGATAGTCATGATACCTAGATAGAGGCCAATTATGATTTTTATAATAGAGTATCAAGAATATAAATAGGGATTGATAAAATGATTTAAAGAAGTTTAAATCATGTGAGTTTTGAATAGAACTCATAATTATATATTATACTGCCAATATGGACAAGAACCCAATAGGTCACATACATATAGAGAAAAAGGATAAAATGGTAAAATGACAAGGATAATAATATTTGATATTATTATGGGGATAGAGAAGTGAATAAGATAATAATTAATTATGATTAAGTAAAATTGTTCGCATAAATTTTTTTTTTGAAATGTTCTGTAAAATTGGACCTAATTGAAATAATGTATTTCATAATTGATTATTATTGAAATATAAGTGTTATAGGTCTGATATAATAATTAATAGGTCCATTGAAGGAATTATAAAGGCCCAAAGAAGTGAAATTGGCACAGAAGCCCTCCAGAAGAAGGGCCACATGCCAACTCCAAAACAGAAGGCCTTAGAGGCCTACTTCTTGGACCAAAATAAATTAAATATGTTACATATGTTTTGTGGAGCCTACATATTTAATTTGGTTGGATTTGGAATTCATTTGGATAATTAAATCCAAGTATATGTATAAAGGGCCTAGTTTGCGGGTTTTGTGAAAGGGCTTAAATTGGATTTAATTGAGCCCAAATAATTATAAATAGTTCCAGAAGCCCAATTAATAATTATCCAACAATTTTAAAGATCCCAATCCCATTATGAAGTTGGATTTTTTAACCTAACTATAAAAATCCAAGAGATGTGGAATTAGGGTTAAGTAAGTGTGAACAATTAAGAAAATACTCTCTCTCTTTTCTCTCAACCCTAGCTGCCACCTTCCTTAGCTAGCATCTAGGGATTTTGACCAACCCTTGTTCCTCCCAATTGTTGGTTCTTTCAATCCTTCTCTAGTGTGGATTACTCATTTTACTCATTTGAGGTGTTCGATTTTGGACACTGTGGTTTGCGACAATCCGGTGAGAAGTAAAATCAACTGTTCAACAAAAATCAAAGGTGATTTTTACTATTCTCATTAATATGTATATTGTAAATTCATGGCAAGATCAAATATATTGGTTAAAAATTTTAAATTCCGCTTATGTGTGAGATGCATGTAATCGATAATTCCCAACATGGTATCAGAGACTGGTTTTGCCATGAATATACAATTATATATTTTTCTGCGGAATAAGTTTTATTTTTTAGCTATTTATTTCATATACTTCAAAATATCAGATATTATTTTTCATGAATGAGAAATATATATTTTTGGATATATGTGTGATCAAATAAATAAAACGAAAACAAAAACAATTCTTTTGAGAAAGGGATCATGGTTTTGGCGTGAATGGCTTTTAATTTTAGGGGCTGTTCTAAATTAATTTTTTATAGATCCACTCTAAGATCATTTTTATTTATAATTTATGTGTTTAATATGTGATATTAAGCCATAAGATCAAACAAAATTAAAATCGAACAAGTTTTGCATGAAAACTAGTTTAGTCGAAAAGTTCAATAAATTGATGTTCTTGGTGTGTTCTTCATGTGTTCTTGTTTAGAACGATTTTTAATCTTCTAAATATGATATATATGATATATTAAAGTGTTTTTTAATTAATTGGATTAATTAAAATGGGCCTTAAATTAATTGGATTAATTTTAATTCATTAAAATCACTTAATGGGCTTAATTATGTTTACGGACTTGGTTTAAATTAGTGAATGACTTGGTGGGCCCATGGAGCTGATTTAAATTAAATATTATAAACTATAATTAAGTTTATTAATGGGATTTAAGGGCTGGAGTGGGCTTGGCTAATTCCAAAAGGCCCAAATGGTCCAATAGACATAAAACTAGTTTGTGTGTGAACACACTTTAGGGTTTTGTTGTGTGGGTTTCGGCCTACCCTTGTTTTAAGCCCAAAATTTATTTTTTAATTATTTAATATGATTAATTAATTAAATAATCAATTGATAATTAATTAATAATCAATTGAATTGATAATTAAGGCAAGAACAAATACATGCAAAAAGGTTTTCTAAAATAAAAGTTTCCAAAATGGAAAAAGTTTCCTAATTTGATCACATTATTAAAATAACTCAAAAATATGTTTTAAGAGTTGAAACAAAGTTAGTAATCCATTATATGTTTTACTTTATGCATTATAAATGCATATAAGGGTGTATGATTGGCATGATGGATAGTTATGGACAAGGCCCAATGTGATTGAGTATTATGCATGTTTTGGCCTAATGGGGACTTTCATGTCCCAGCCACCTATTTTTGGTTTGTATTTCTTTTTTAAATTGCAATATGTAATTGTATTACTTAGATTAGAATTAGAGATAGAGATGGAGATCACAATCAAGGAGCAAGATGGGCCGGATGGAGATCCAACAAGCTTGAAGATAATGTAATTATTTTTTACTTGTTTGCATCATGCATAATACCTAGGTGCGACCTTTTGATTTCCCTTTTGGCTCAAGGAAATCAATGTAGTAAAGTCCATAACTATACCATATTTGTATGCTTATATTTATGTGATAGATATAGGATGTACACCAATGTATGCCAACCATGTATGATGAGACTTAATTAACTAATACCTTCAAATAAATACTAAGGTATATAAGCCTTCCATTAATTTGAGGAGAACCAAAGTTCTTTATAGTGTGGGTTGTTGACCACAATCAAGCTCACATTATATCGAATATGTTCAAATCTAATTAAATGGGTCATCTTAGCTAGCCCATTAGTTTGTTGACCACAGTTAAGGCTAATGGTTCTAGAGGTAAGATTAGGGAATGCATATATGATATACATGTATCAAGAGTTGATAACCTAATGATCCAATAGTTGTGTAAAGACACAATTGGTATAGAGATACCTACCTTTTAAGGGTATAGAGTTTGGCTTGTTGACCACAGTCAAGGTCAAATTACATATCAAGGATTAGATATTGGCCCATTAGGAAAATCATTGGGTTTTCTCAGATTAAATAGTGAGGGCTATTAATTTGCAATAAAATAGTAGGAGTAAATGGAATAATTAAAGACCTTATTAATGCATACATATATATATGAACATACTCTCATATGTTTTATTTTTCACATCTAGGTCATCATCATAAGCACATCAAACATTAATATATGATCAATCTTGGACAAGCTGGTTGGAAGCAACTATTCTAACTGGATCAGGCAAGTGAGAATTGTTCTCAGAGCTGAAAAGATCCATTATATCTTGGATAAAGATCCACCACCACTTCCATCAGATGATGCCATCGAAGAGATCAAAGGCACTTATCGAAAATACATAGAGGATAGTGAAGCGGCAGCATGTTTGATGCTGGGTGCTATGTCCTCAGAGCTTCAGAAGCAACATGAGATGATGGATGCTAGAACCATCATTTTGTATCTTAAGGAGCTTTATTCTTCTCAGGCTAAAACTGAGCAATATGAGATGGTTTGAACTCTATTTAGCTGCAAAATGGTGGAAGGCACTTCAGCTACTACTCATGCATTGAAGATGTATGGATATATTGAGCATTTAAGTAGACTTGGCTATCTAATGGATAATGATCTATACATAGATTTAATCTTATACTCGTTGGCTCCAAGTTATGCACCTTTTGTGCTTAACTTCAACATGAATAAGATCCAAGTTACCATTCCTAAGTTAATCAACATGCTCAAAACAACTGATGGATCCTTTAAGAATGATCCAAAAAGTGTCATGGTTGTCACTTCTGCTAAAGGCAAAAAGCAGAAGAAGAAAAAGATAACTAAGGCACAGACAAAGAATGGTGGGATCTTTAAGAAGAAGGTTGCCAAGAAAGAGAATCCCAAAGGAACTTGCTTCCATTGTGGAAAGGATGGTCACTAGAAGCGTAACTGTAAAGCCTACCTAGATTCTCTCAAGGAGAAGAAGCAAGGTGATGCTTCTACTTCAGGTATTCATATGATTGAAATTAATACTTATTCTATTACTTCAAAACAATCTTGGGTATTAGATATCGGATGTGGATCTCACTTGTGTAATGATCTATAGGGGCTTAGAAGCTTTAGAAGAGTTAAAAAGGCAGAAATATATTTGCAGTCAACTACTGGACAAAACATCTTTACAACGGTTGTGGGAACTTACCATTTGCCTCTTCCAAGTGGATTAGTACTGGAATTAAATAATTGTTATTATGTTCCAGCTTTATCCAAGAATATTATTTCTTTCAGTTCTTTATTAAACGATTATGACATTTCTTTAAAGGATAAGTGTTGTTACATTTTTAAGAATGGTATATTTGTTCTTGATTTAATTAAAGAAGTGCATAATGTGGATACTAAGAGAATGAAACATGATAATCTAAATACCTCATACTTATGGCATTGTCGTTTAGGCCATATAAATGAGAAACGCATGACCAAATTACACAAGTCAGGTGATTTGGGATCATTTGATTATGAATTATTTGATACATGCGAATCTTATTTATTAGAAAAAATGACAAAAGCTCCCTTTATTGGTACAGGAGAATGAGCTAAAATGGTTTTGGACTTAATACATTCAGATGTATGTGGTCCAATGACTACACATGCCAGAGGAGGTTACTCCTACTTCATTACTTTCATAGATGATTATTCCAGGTTTGGATACATCTATCTAATGAAATATAAATCAGAAGCATTTGAAAAGTTCAAAGAATTCAGAAATGAAGTAGAGAAACAACCTGGCAAGAGTATTAAAATACTTAGATCATATCGAGGTGGAGAATACTTAAGCTAAGAATTTCAAGATTATCTTAGAGATAATGGGATTTTATCTCAATGGACTCCACCATATACACCACAACACAATGGTGTATCAGAAAGGCAAAATCGAACACTATTAGATATGGTTCGATCAATGATGAGCCGAGCAGACTTGCCTAAGTCTTTTTGGGGATATGCACTAGAAACTATTGTTCATGTGTTAAACATAGTTCCTAGTAAATCAGTTGATGTTACTCCATATGAGATGTAGAATAACAAGAAACCCACGCTTTCTCATATGAAAGTATGAGGTTATCCTACTTATGTGAAGAGGACAATGTCAGACAAAATAGATGTTAAGTCCAACAAATATTTATTTAATGGATATCCAAAAGAAATGTTTGGATATTATTTCTATCTTCCCTTAGAACAAAAAGTATTTGTTTCAAGGCATGATGTCTTCTTGGAAAGAAAATTTCTCCTACGAGAGGACAATGGGAGTAAAATTGAACTTGGTGAAGTTCAAGATCCACAAATAGAAGTGGATCAACCGATTGAACCTGAGACTGAATTTCATAATGATGAGATTATAGTTGAACCTGATTATACACAAAATCCTAGAAGATCTACTAGGATGCGTTCTATCCTTGTGAGATATAAATTTCACGTTGATTTGGATAGAGGCATAACTGTAGTAGAGGACAATGACTCTATCAGCTATCAAGAAGTTTTGAACAGTTCCGAACGTCATTTATAGCTTAAGGTTATGCAGTCTGAAATGGACTTCATGTATGATAATAAAGTATGGACTTTAACTCAACCACCTGAAGGGATAAAACCCATAGGGTGCAAATGGGTCTTTAAAAAGAAGATTGACATGAAAGGTAATATAGTTACCTATAAAGCTCGTTTAGTAGCAAAGGGCTATCGTAAAAAAGAATATATTGACTATGACGAAACTTTTTCTCCTGTAGCGATGCTTAAGTCTATAAGAATACTTTTAGCCATTGCAGCTCATTATGATTATGAGATTTGGCAAATGGATGTGAAGACAACTTTCCTAAATGGAAATCTAACTGAGGATGTGTATATGATATAACCAGAAGGGTTCACATCTGAAAATAGCGAAAAGGTATGCAAGCTTCAAAGATCCATTTATGGATTGAAGCAAGCCTCTAGGAGCTAGAACATATGATTCAATGAGACAATCAAAAAGTTTGGTTTCTCACAAAATAAAGATGAACCTTGTGTGTATACAAGGGTCAGTGGGAGTGCAATTGTCATCCTAGTTCTATATGTAGATGACATATTGATCATGGAAAACGAAATTTCTCTTCTCCAATCTGTTAAAATATGGTTATCCAAGCAATTCTCCATGAAAGACCTTGAAAAAGCATCTTATATTCTGGGAATAAGGATCTATAGAGATATATCCAATAGGTTGCTAGGCCTTTCTCAAAGTACATATATAGATAAAGTATTGAAGAGGTTCAATATGGATCTCTCTAAGAAAGGGTTTATACCCATGGTACATGAAAAACACCTTTCTAAGTTTATGTGTCCACAGATACTAGAGGATAGAGAGAGCATGAATAGAATACCATATGCATCTGCAATTGGTTCTATCATGTATGCTATGTTATGCACACGTCCAAATGTAGCATTTGCTTTGAGTGTCACAAGCAGATTCTAATCTAATTTTGGATAGAAACACTGGGCAACTGTCAAGAATATCCTTAAGTACTTAAGAAGGACCAAGGATATATGTTTGGTATATGGAGAGTGCAGTTTGGAAGTAAATAGGTATATAGATGCCAGCTTTTAATCTGACAAAGATGATTGTAAATCATAGTCTAGTTATGTGTTCATAATGGGAGGAGGAGCAATTAGTTGAAAGAGTTCCAAACAAGAAGCTGAGTACATTGCTGCTTCGAAAGCAGCTAAAGAAGCAGTTTGGATCAAAAAGTTCATATCTGAACTAGGAGTGGTGCCTAGCATTGTTGATCCAATTCCTTTATATTGTGACAACAATGGAGCCATTGCATAAGCAAAGGAACCACAGTCTCATCAGCGATCCAAGCATGTTCTCAGACGCTACCATCTCATAAGGGAAATAGTAGCTAAAAATGATGTAAAAATAGAAAGGATTCCCACAGATGATAATGTGATGGATCCCCTCACTGAAGCACTTTCCCAAATTTAGCATGATCACCATATAAATAGCATGGGTCTAAGACATATGAGTTATTGGCTCCAGTGCAAGTGGGAGATTGTTAGAGAGTATGCCGTAAAGCCCATGTAATAGGGATGTATTTCATATGTATGAATTCCTATTCTTATTAAGAGGCATCATTCATTTATTAATGCTATGTTTAAATACATGAGTTTGTAAATCTTAAATTAATAAATGAAGTCCTAGATATTATAAACACAGTTTAAAGGCAATCATGAAAGTGTTCATGATATGAGATGTATATTGCATGCAAATGTGTTAATATCTACATATCCCTAGTCATAGAATTAACAAGATAGGACATTGTTAATTCGGACAGACTAGCACATGTTATGCTTCTTGAATGGTTCGAGCAATGGTTCTCACAACTGTGATTATGAAAGATAATCAAAGCTAACATGTGGATGTTTGTTAGAAGAACGAGTTCATTGGAGACCTGCAAAGAGAATCCTCACATGGATATTAAATCTATGTCAGTGAGGAATCTCTTCATAGTAGTTGTGCAAGTATCCTTAGACTTGAGATCACCAAAGAACTGAAGTTCTTTTAATTAATTATGATCAAGCTAAAATTGTTCGCAGAATGTTTTTTTAAAATGTTTTGTAAAATTAGACCTAATTGAAATAATATATTTCATAATTGATTATTATTGAAATATAAGTGTCATAGGGCTAATATAATAATTAATAGGTCCATTGAAGAAATTATAAAGGCCCAAAGAACTGAAGTTGGCACAGAAGCCCTCTAGAAGAAAGGCCACACGCCAACTCCAAAATAGAAGGCCTTAGAGGCCTACTTCTTGGACCAAAATAAATTAAATATGTTACATAAGTTTTGTGGAGCCTACATATTTAATTTGGTTGGATTTGAAATTCATTTGGGTAATTAAATCCAAGTATATGTACAAAGGGCCTAGTTTGTGGGTTTTGTGCATAGTCTTTTGTGAAAGGGTTTAAATTGGATTTAATTGAGCCCAAATAATTATAAATAGTTCCAGAAGCCCAATTAATAATTCTCCAGCAATTTTAAAGAGCCTAATCCCATTATGAAGTTGGATTTTTTAACCTAACTATAAAAATCCAAGAGATGTGAAATTGGGGTTAAGTAAGTGTGAACAATTAAGAAAACACTCTCTCTCTTTTCTCTCAACCCTAGCTGCCACCTTCCCTAGCTAGCATCTAGGGATTTCGGCTAGCCCTTGTTCCTCTCAATTGTTGGTTCTTTCAATCCTTCTCTAGTGTAGATTACTCATTAGAGGTGTTCGATTTTGGACATTGTGGTTTGCGACAATCCGGTGAGAAGTAAAATCAACTGTTCAACAAAAATCAAAGGTGATTTTTCTTATTCTCATTAATATGTAGATTGTAAATTCATGTCAAGATCAAATATATTGGTTAAAAATTTTATATTTCGCTTATGTATGAGATATATTTAACCAATAATTCCCAACAGGCTCATGCTCCCTTAAACATTGGTAAGAGTGAGTCTCACATGCCACACACATGATATACACAGCATGTGCCAGCTGAGGCAGGGCTGCCATATGGTGTGACCCTACTGGGCCACGTATCACCATGTCAGATCCTATTTGACATGTGGTGGCCATTCATTGGTCTACATAGATGCCATGCTGCACCAGATGCAATGATATATGCCATGCAACATGACCATAGTTTGCCACATGGTAGTTGACCATTAGTTCATATGGCATCCATAGTGGATCCACATATGCCACATGGCATGACCACAGTCTGCCATATGGCAGACCTTGACACGTGATAGCTATTATGCCATGTGTCAGCCCTTTGTTGGTCCACTTATCAGACTTATCTAACATGTTGTGACACATGATGCCACCTCAATGGTCCATATGTCCTTAGCCCATTGGTCCGCATGTCAAAGTGACAAGTCACCTTGATAGTTGAGCCTCCATTGGACCACATTTAGAGTGACTTATCACTCTGACAGATGGTTGGCACATAAGGGGCACATGCCCTGCGTATGTGGTACGTGCATGCTATGCACCGCCCTGGAGGCCTTTTCAAGTGACCGAATTTTTTTCGATGGAAGGTTTTTGGGGTCTAAGAACATGATGGTGAGGTCAAAATTCAAAAATACAAACTCTTAATTTTTGTTAGGGACTTTTTGCACAATTTTCGGTGTACACATATATACACAAAAATTCATAAATTATGTGTTCATGCTACATAATTAGATCTACCGATTTCATGTAAATTATAGATCTAAAATAAAAACATGCCAGAACGCAAAAAAATCGAGACTCTAATACCAATGTCAGCATTTATGCACCTAATTAAAAACATAGATCATATATTACGGGTAATCGCATTTACCTCTTGTAAAGCATAATCCTTTGACAGGAGCAAAAGCGAGGGATATTTACATTCACGTCATTAGCACGGGCTTTCAACTATTAGCACGCATGCTGAGAAAGAAAGCGTCTATTCCAAAATTTAAATGCCCCTTGGAGAGATATTAATTTCGTACAAAGATTATTGTGTATAGAGAGTAACCCCAATTAGGTTTACAAAAAGCCTATTTATTGAGGAAATTGAGAGTTAAAATCGTTATTCAACTCTTTTTCCTATTTTAATTAAAAATCAATTATTCTAACATTATTGTAGAGTCATGGATGTACCCAAACTCTATCAAATTATGTAATAAATGTAGAATAGAAATTATATATAATATTTACATATAAATTATTAGTATTATATATAATAGTTTTTCAGTTCAATCCAATTCGATTTTCAGCTCAAATACAAACAAAATATCCAGATTTTAAATAAAGTCAACAATAAAATTCTGTTCTAAATTTATTTTTTTTGGTATTTTGGTTTAGTATAAAAAGATTTAAATCTGTGTATAGCTTTAGTGATAGCAATAATTTTTTTTTTTAAAGAAGAGAAGAAAAGAGAAGAAAAGAAAAGAAAGATAGAGCTGATTAAGGTCCATGTTAACGAAAGATTATATTTATCATTTTCAAACATTTTACAAATTACCTTTTGAAAATATTCTGCCAATAAAAAATATAAAATGGAAGAAGAAAAAATTAAATCTTTTAAACAGAAAAAACAATTGATTTAACATTTTATTAACTATTAGAGATCGTGTAGTCAAGTATACATAAAAAAATAAAAAATAAAAATAAAAAAAGGAAGGAAGGAAGATAAAAATAAAAGGAAATAAGCAATTAATTATAAATTTCCAATTTTTCAAGTATTTAAAATTTAGGCAACCGTTGTAATCCTTCAGCAAGAGTCACCATGCACTTATGTATTTGTTCTCTATATAAAGAAGCAGACATGACCGCTTTTCTATTCCGACAATAACAGACAAAGTATATATCTTTGTGAATTTATATTGAGAAATTAAAAATGGAAGAAGAATATGGATGGGGAATTGGTTCAACAGTGGCTTTTCTTGCTGTTGCTTCTGTTCTTCTTTTGGGTCCTTTATTAATGGGAACATTACGCCCACCGTCTCTTCTTTCAATTCTACTCTTTTTTGTTGCTTTGATAGCTATTCTATTCTTCCTCCACCAAGCTTCTAAAGAATGATTTATATCTACATTTTTGGAAATTGTCATGTTTTGGCTGTTTCCTTCTTTTTTTTTTTTTTTTTGTTTTTTTCTTTTAAAAGATGAATTGTGTTTGATTTCCTTGTACTTCAATAAGAGGGTTAGTATGAAATAAGATAAATTTTCTTGTGTTGCATCGATTTCTAGTTTTAATTGTTTTGTTACTTTTAAATTAAGTAGGCGAAATAAATACATAAAAGCCATGCACTAATTCATCTACTTTTTATTTTTTTTTTAAAAAAAAAATCATCTATCATGTTTCTTAATTTACGATGTTTTAGCAGTAAAAAATTTGTTCTGATGATGTAGTATAAAGTTTGATCAACTTCCCTTTTCCTTTCTCTTAATTAAAAAAATGTGTGTCCTTTAATTGATGTATCTCCACAAGCTGTACTTTCTTTTAAAATTTTGTATATGCAGATAGAAAGTTTCATTTAATTTTGTGAATATACACATATGAAAGGGAAAATAACTTTAGAAAGAAACTGTAATAATTAATCCTAGAAAAAGTCTTAGCAACAAATAACTGATAAAATTTCACTTATCAAATTAATAAAAAAATTAGCACATATGGTGAGTTGGTTGATTTATAAAAAATTTCATTTACTCGCTGACTTTTCAATAGGGCTAGGAATTGAGGTAAAATCTATCAACGAAGTCCATCGAGGCATCGACAGATGAGCGTCATATTGATGCATGTTTTTCTCTCTGTTTCAATGAAAGCATAGGTTCAATAGACGCACTGTTTCGGGATCATAAAAAATAGTGAGTGAAAAGTTATCCTTTTTAGTGTTCTACTAAATCATAATTTAGTCTTTATTTCATTTTTTTTTAAATTTCAATTGGCGGTAACACAACTATCTTTTAATTTCAATTTGGTAACACAAATATCTTTTAATTTCAATTTAATATACTGACGTTCTATGCATTCTCTTTTGTCCAATTCCGCGGTGAATTTGACAGGATAGCTAAGCAATTTAATATTAAGTTTGACAAAAAAAAAAAGGATAGAGATTCATAAAATCAGTAGATGAAATCAAATGTAAATTAGAGAACCAATAGATGAAATTAAGTTGAAATTGAAGAATTTTCTACCAGGAATATTCCAACCTACAAATAGAAATCCATAGATGTTAATCAGCAACAACTTTATTTTTTTCTCATGTGATATTTTTCAATTGACTTGATTCACAAATTTATTCATGGATGTGATACATTTTGTTATAACATTCTTTTGTGTATGTTAGCTTGAGAAAACTAGAATTATTCATTATTAGGGTGCAACTTAGAATGCAGTTTGTTAAAGCATTTGGCTGGAAGAACTCTTTAAGGACCAGTTAATTGTTATTGCATGTCCTAATCATATACTGTCACCAATGTTGCTTGGCTTTACTGAATGGGGTTTATTGAACCCACTCAATTAAAAAAAAAAAATTGTAAAAGCACTTTTATAAGTTTAATTTAAAAAAAAAAGTTTGAGCACACTTAATTAAGAAAAAAATTAAAATATATCATTTTAATTTTAATTTTTCTTAAAATGGACCCTACTAAAATTTTAAATGACTTTTATTATGTTTGTAAATGAATCTTTTGTTGGTCGCTGTAACTTTTAGTCCACTAAACCAAACTTCTAGTTACGTTCTTATATATAGTGGAACTCATCAGATTTCTCTATCATGTGAAGCCCTGAATTAAGGCATTCATCCAACATGATATTTATGAGAACACTATAAAGTCAATTGGGACGAAAGTGACGGAAAGATTACTGCCGCAACACACATAGATAATTAAACAGAGAGTAACTGATCAGATGACGCTAACAAATTAAGGTAGTTTTGTTTTGGCCATATAAATGCCAATGAAACAGAAAATTGTCTAAATAAGTCATTTCAGAAGACAACCAAACCCTAACCTCTGAATTCAAAAGACAGTTGCCTCATTTATGTTGAGGAAATGTCTCGCTTGTCTGAGAGGAACCGGCATTGGAAGGATCCCTCATATATCCTCCCATAGCAGTTCCTCCAAAAAATCCTTGGTGATGACCCATGTGAAATGCTGGTGCAAATGCCAATGTCCCGAATTCAATGCTCCTCTTCACCAACGGCTCCCCTCTTATCGAGCTACGCTCTCCCTCTAGCTCCCGATAACGATGAAGATACAAGGTCAAGGGTTCGATATAGTCATCAAACCCTAGCTTGCTCATAGCATAAAGCACATCCTCAGCCGTAATCGTCTTGCGCTGCTCCCGTTGGCATCGTTCGTTGGCTTCGCTGGTGATGAAGCTGATGTACTCCGAAACACATTCTTGGATGGTTTCCTTTGCATCATCTGAGATTTTAGCATGCGGTGGAAGTATTCTTCGCATGATCCTAATCACATTTGCGATTGGCATGAACCTGTCTTGCTCTCTAACGCTGCATTCGTTGTCGTCAGTAGTAGAGTGATTATTGTTGTTGCTACTGCTGCTGCTGTTACCATGATTGATCTCATCTACTCTGATATTCATCTCCGATAATTTCACTCCTGCAACATATTCAATAAGCATAGTTTCCCAATCACTTATGAATCCTACAATGAGCACGTCTCACCAACTAATTTCTCCGTATATATATATATATATATATAGAGAGAGAGAGAGAGAGAGAGAGAGAGAGAGAGAGAGAGAGAGAGAGAGAGAGAGAGAGAGAGAGAGAGAGGTCATGAATTATGTCTACCTATAAAATTTTTCTAAATATTTACTTTTCTATATATTAGTTAGTTAGTTAGTTAGTTAATAATAATAATAATAATAATAATAATAATAATAATAATAGAAGTAGTAAAATGAAAAATTATATTTGTTTTTAGTGGAATCAAAATAGACAAATTAAATAAAATTAGGCAAAAGATACTCATAATTTATTTTTCAAACTGGATTGATTTTTTTATTTTCAATTGTCAACGAAATTAAGTGGAATAAAAATATATAAAAGAAGAACTTTTTGTTTTTCTAAATGAGGGGAGTCAATTAACTCCGGTACTATAAGGACATATACATTCCTATACATGGAGGTCTATTAGTGGATCAATTTATGAATATATTTATGTAATTGAAGCACATTCTTACAGGCATCCTATCATGACATGCACATTCCCACACACACACACATATATATCACATAAGCTTGTAAGTGTGTAACGCACTCGATTTTCCGTTTGCTTTAAACAACAGGTCACGTTATGTTGTTTGTTTGCTCTTAAAATACCAAATACTTGTAAACCAAAGATTACAAAAAATCCATGCAACTTATTTTGACATATTGCTCTCTTGAGAATTAAGTGTTGAACAGAATATAATGCAAAATGCAAAAATGACGTAGGCAAAGAGCAGGGCTCCTTTATATAAAGCCAAGAGGATTGGCCGTTATTATTTGAAAATGAAAATTAATACTTTTGATCGAAACAAGAATGGGTAATAATAATAAAATAAAAAGGGAACGAGCTTTTTTGAAGGCAGAAAATGCATGGACGCCACTTGTACGTGTGGGGTCAGATGTTGCATGGAGTATGCAAGCCACTTGTTCAAAATCTACGTGTTTATTGTAATTTTCAAACCTTTTTATTTTTTTTTACAACTTAATTTTCAACGGATTATTTTCTTTTCCAATTTGCCATTTTGAATCTGATCGTTCTTTCTATTGGAACAAATAATGCAGATCAACAGGAAGGACACGATTTTAAAAGAAGCAAAAACAGAATATATAAACTACATTTTTTTTTTTTTGGTTTCTCTTAATTTTCAGCCTTTGTGCAATCAAATGTGGAAATCTGTCTGTTACCAACTCATTTAAAAAAAAATATCAATAATAAAAAAGAGACAAAAAATGAAATCATGATGTTTTAAAAATGAATATAGAAAATGATCGAGTTATAATGGAGAACTTTTGGTAATGGAGATCCTTAGAGATTATTTTATTTGCATGTAAAGAGAAGATGATTTTACATATATAGGGAAGTTGATTTTATAATTACCTGAGGTTGAGCTTGGGATCTTGCGGTAGCCATGGAAGCCTCCACGTTCCATCTCTCTTTTCTTTCTTTTCTTGCTAGTCTATGTGTTGTTTTGTTTTAGGAAGCCAAACTGATCAATCAAAATGGTGAAGCTCTAAATAAATAGAGAGCAAGTGTACTCATTTCTATAGTTATAATTATAACAACTGGAACCACGTGCCTGGGGGCGACGTCAACGAGGATTTCTTCTTTTTCTTTTTTTCATCTGGCTAGTGCTAAATGCCCAAATTAATTGCAATGTCTAATACACCCTTATTGAAAATTTTTAATATTTTAGATTTCCCCCCCCACCCCAAAGCGTATATATAAAAGGAAAGAGTTATTGTACAAAAAGATGTTGCTTGTATAGTTGAAGTATTGATCTTTGTAACTGTTGAATATTTTCCATTTCATATTCATCACAGTATTTGATTGCTTCCTGGTAGATGTACTGCAAAATTTTCCTCTATCCCTGCAATGAAGAGTTACGAGCTTTCCGTAACATCCAATAAATATATATCAGAAGCTGAAATTTTGCTTCTCCAATCTTTGATTGCATATGCTGTTGGCTCAAGGCTCGTAATATATTTTGATGATAAGCAAAACAAGCTAATTTGTTTGGTTTTTTTAAAGTTACTATGTAGATCCATGAATAAAAATATTGCTCGTGATCTATCAAAAACAGATCAGGAAAAAATCGTGGTATACTCATATTATAATAGAATCAGACCTGTTTATTCAAATTCGAGCCGAAAACTTTATTTTCTTTAGGAAACTTTTGTACAATAATTTCTAAGGATTCGCACACTCACACTCATTATTTACTTAAATTATTCATCTCATTCAAACGTGTTTTCTTTCCTAAAAATATAATCCTCATATTTATTTCTTTTTAAACAAACAAAGTAAAATATTTTTTCAACTATCAACAAATGTTTTTAAGGAAACTTCTTTTTGAAAAAATATTCCCTGACCATTAACTTGATTTTAAAAGAGTTTAAAATCAGTCTTTTAAAACAAGAAAACGTTTTTCAAATGAATTGTTTTTACACCTAATAGCTATAATAATTTTCCTATATATATTTCTATTTTTTAAAGTGTAAAATATGAGTGAAACACTTTAGTTTTTAAACATCATTTTGCTGTAAGTTTCATTTTATCATGGGCATCATTCACATATCCTCATGATTATTATAGTTTATACTTGTAATCATTTTATAGTGAGATTTATCTATCATGTAAGATAATTTGGGTTAGGTTGCTAGGGCCTTAGAAAAGAAGCTAGCAAATGTTTTGGTTATTTTACTTGAAAAAAATAACTTAGTGTTTGGATCCTTTTACTTGGGGAAAAAAAAAGGATTAAGGGTTTTTGAGTTTTTCACTTGGTAGGAAAACTTGGATAGTTATCAATGTAATAGACTTTTGACTCTTGCCCACAAATAGAGTCACTTTAAATGAGAGAAACTCTTAAGATGAGTTTTTTAAGGAGAGGACGTAGATAATGGCCGAACCTCTATAAATCGTTGTGTCAATTTCTCTGTCTATCTTTATCTCCTTTTACTTATGCTTTACTGTTAATTTGCATGTCTTCAAATTCTGTTCATTGATGAACATCAGTATCTAGCATAATTTTAAGGGATAATATAATATAATTGTGTATTAAGTTGCTCATTAAATTCATACTGATCAAATATATTGAGCAATTCCATTGTTATAAATTTTATATGATCTTAATATATGTGAGCTTGAAATATTTTATTCCACTAGCACTTAAAAATTTTTAATATTTTATTCACCGTGCCCCTCCCCCCCCTCTAGAGTAAATCTCTTTCTTTATTTCAGGTTTAACAACCTAAAGATATCAAAATGATGGTTGGAACAAACACAACTTTTGCTGAAGGACAATCCTTCAACTTGCCCTTCAATATTTTATGGATAAAATTTTTCTTTTTGGAAAGAAAGGATGAGACACTTCATTCAAATGCAAGGCATGGAAAGCGAAAAAATAATAGTCGATGACTACAAACATCCAAATAAAATTAAAGATAAAAAGGAAGTTCCAAAAGAAGAAAATGAGTACAATGAAATTGATATTTTGAATATCCAAAGAAATTCTAAAGCTATGAGTTTGTTACATTTCTCTTTAGATTTAAATGAATTTAACAGAATTTTAGCTTGTGATACAACTAAGGAAATTTGGGATAAACTTGTGGTAACCTATGAAGGAACAACTTAAGTCAAAGATTTATGATTACATGTATTAATGTATGATTATGAATCATTCAAAATGAAACTTGACGAAACTATTTCTGAAGTGAGTGATAGGTTTGTCAAGATAACTAGCTCAATAAAAGGATTTGAAAAAAATCGTGAGTAAGGAGGAGCAAATCAAGAAATTGATTAGATCTTTAAACTCAAATTAGAAAGAAAAAGTCGATATCATGCTTGACAAAGACTTACTCAAATTCTCTTATGAAGATCTTATTGGTTCATTATTATTTTATGAGTTTGTGATGCAGAGTCAAGAATATAAAAAGGGAGTTACCCTGCCTACTGATTTTGGAGAAAATTCTTTAGATGAAGACTAGTGATGATCACAAGCAAATTTTGACAGTTTTACAAAAATGAAATGAAACGTGGTAAATTTCTAAGAAAAGTATGCAATCCTAAGGTTGAAAATTCTCAAATGAATTTTGGTGATATGCTAGTTATCATTGCAAAAAATTTGGACATATCAAGTCAATATGTCCTCTCTTGAAAAGGAAGGATAAAAAGTTTAAAAAGAAAGCAACGGTGGCAACCTAGAGCAATAGTGATTATTCAAGTAGAAAATCTGAATCTGAATCAGCTCAGATGAGGCCGAATTAATAGCAGTGTCAGATGATGAGCCTGAAGAAAAATTTGAATTAATTAATTTAGATGAAATTCGAACTGATGAAGACAATCATGAAGTAAGTGATTTTGATCTTAATAATCTTAAGGAGCTAAAAAATATTTTTGATGAATTATGCTTGAAATATAAAAAATTGAAGAAACAAAATGCTAATCTTTTAGATATTTATCACATGCTTGAATAAGATCACTTTAACTTAGAATAATCACATGAACTTATGAAAAAGAATGTTGAAAATTTACTTCTTTATTTTTATGGAGAACGTAAAAGTTATGTTGAGTTGCTTGATGATGTAAATGATCTTGAAAATGAGCTTAGCATTAAAGCATGTGAATGCGTGGAACTTGAATTGAAAATTGATGAATTATATGTTATTATTGAAAATTTAAAGAGAGAAAAGAAAAATATCAAAGAAGCTGAAAATTTAGTTGTTCATTCTTCAAGAGTTACGTGTACCTATTGTGGTAAAAATAGGCATATTGTTGAGAATTGTTATTATAAGAAAAAAGGGTAAGTCAAAGGAAATTGATGATAAAGGAACAGATGCTGAAAAATCTAACCCCAAAGGATCCAAAATAAATTAGGAACCTTAGAAGAAATAATTATCTTACAGGTTTATCTTAAGAGTAATTAGAACAATAAATGGTATCTTGATAGTGGTTGCTTAAGATATATGAAATGGGACAAGAAGAATTTTGTTGAACTCTCTGAATAGATAAAGGCACTATCAATTTTGGAGACAAAAATAAAGGAAAAATAATTAGCTTTGGAACTGTTGGAACCAATCCATGCATTGAAGGTGTTTCGCTTGTGAAAGGGATAAAATACAATCTAATTAGTGTAAGACAATTATGTGATAAAAATTGAAAAGTTAGTTTTCAGAATAAAGGAATGTAAAGTTGAAGATAAATTTACAGGTGATGTTATTCTAACTGGTTGTAAAGCTAGAAATATTTATCAAGTAAGTTTGGATAATAATTGTGCTAATAAATCGACTTGCTTAATTTCAAATGATGATCAAAATTGGTTATGGCATAAGAGATTAGGTAATGCAAGCTTGCATACTATTAAAAAATTATCTAAAAAAGATCATGTTATTGGTTTAAATTCAATAAAAATTATGTGTGTGAGGCATGTCAACTTGGTAAGCAAACTAGAAGTTCATTTAAATCTAATAAAGTAATTTCAACTAAAAAGTGCTTAGAAATGTTGCATATGGATTTATTTGGACCTATTTCACCATTAAGTTTGCGAGATAAAAGTTATATTTTTGTGATTGTTAATGATTTCTCACATTTTACTTGAACATTCTTTCTTTCGCATAAACATGAGACATTTGATGCCTTCAAGAAGCTTTTAAAGAAATTTTAAAATGACAAAGGTTATCACATCGCTAAAATTCAAAGTGATAATAGTGGGAAATTTGTAAAAAAAAAGGAGTTTGAAGATTTCTTCTCAAAGAAGGGAATTGAACATAATTTTTTGGCACCAAGAACACCATAACAAAATGGAGTAGTAGAATGGAAAAACATAACACTACAAGACATGGCAAGACCCATGTTTAATGGAAATAACCTTCCTAAGTATTTTTGGGTTGAGGCAGTAAATACAGCATTTTACATTATTAATAGAGTTTTAATTAGAGTTATTCTAAATAAAACTTCATACAACCTTCCTAATTGAACATGGCTTTTTAAGAGGTAAAGTTGATAATACGTTATTTTTAAAACATGATGTAAATCATATGATACATGTGCAAAATTATGTGGATAATATTGTGTTTGGAGCAACTAACATCTCAATATGCAACGAATTTGAAAATGTAATGAAAATAATAATTTAAGATGAGTATGATGGGAGAATTAACCTTCTTTTTTAGGACTACAAATAATCAAAATAAGGATGGAATCTTTATTAATCAAGTCAAGTATACAAAGAAGGTGTTAAAGAAATTCAAAATGATGGAAGCCAAATCAATAAACACACCTTTGAGTCCATCAGTTAAACTTGATCATGATGAGAATGGTAAAAGTGTGGATCAAAATTTTTATAAAGGAATGATAGAATCACTATTCTACTAAACGTAAGCAAACTAGACATACATTTTAGTGTTTTTCTTTTTGCTTGATTTCAATAAAATTCGAAAGAATCACACCTAGGAACAGCCAAACGTATCCTAAGATATTTACTGGGAACCAAATAAATAAGTTTATAATATTTTAAAAACTTAAGCTTTAATCTTGTTGGTTTTTTAGATGCTGACTATGCAGGTTGTAGAATTGAAAGAAAAAACACATCTGGAACTTGTCAATTACTAGGCCAAGCATTTATCACTTGGTCCAATAGAAAACAACACTCAATTGCTTTATCTATAGCAGAAGCAGAGTATATAGCTTCTAGAAGTTATACAGATCAAATTTTATGGATCAAGTAGCAATTGATTGATTATGCATTCAACTTCAAAGATATACAAATTTATTATGACAATACTAGCAAAATAAATCTCACAAAAAAAATTCAATCATACATTCAAGGACAAAACATTTGAAATCAGATATCATTTCATAAGGGATCACATGCAAAGAGGGGATATCATTTGAAGCTTTGTCCCTACTGAACAACAACTTGCAAACATCTTTATGAAACCATTAAAAGAAGAACAATTTTGGAAAAGTATATGAGAATTAGAAATGGGCTCATTAAAAAAATCTTCCTAAAAGGTAATTATATTCTATTTAGATTTTAACTTTTTTATAGCTATTTACATGTTTTATGGTTGTTGGGTTCTTAATTTCACGAATATATGTACTTTATTTTAAATGATGTGTCAATTTTTAAAGGCTAGTTATTTTAATTGACAATTATTAGCACATTTTAATTTTTCCTAGTTTATTCCTATATATTAGCTCATGATTTCAGGTTTTAAAAAGGATTTTTTTTTATCTTTTTAATAACTTCCATTTTTGGGAAATTAAAAAGTTTCCGCTTTTTATTCCTAAATAGAATGAGTATTCTTATTTATTTTTTAAAAAGTACCTTTTCACCAAATCATTTATTGCAAATCTTTCTTTTTTTCCTTTCTATATAAATTGCATCAAATATTCTTCTTCTTCAAAATTCACTCTCTGTCTTTCGATTATCTCTTTCTCAAACCTTAAAATTGCAATAATGGTGAGAATCAAAGCCCTTGCTAAAAAAAAACCGTTCCTTAAATCGAAAAACAAAGAAATCCCTTCCTCACAAAAACCAAAAACCTTCATGGATGTTGATCGTTAAAGAAATTCAAGATTTTCTCATACCCAAGTCAGTAGATTAGGAGGAACTTTAAGCGATAGAAACTCAAGTAGCTATTTGGTTAAAAAGATTTTACTGGAAAGGCATTTTAACTTTTAAGTCAGATATTTACCCTTCTGTAGTTAAGGAATTTTTTGGATCTAGGAAAATTCTTGATGATGAGTAATTTGCTGTGAAAATTAAAGATAGTTATAAAAGTCTCATGTCGGGAACCATAACTATTATTTTTAATTTGAAAAATTAGGGATTTAAAATGACTACGGGCACTAAAATTGGAGAAATTGGTGGATTAAACAAAATTGAGTTTTTATGTAAAATGGCAAATATAGAAGAATACAAAAGAAAGGATAAATTGCGACCCTCAACAAATATAAAATTTGAATTTCGCATAAATTCATAGTGATAATATTAGTTCCTAAGGCTAGTAGTGCAGATCATGTGAATGATACAAACTTAATGATCATGCAACAGTCTTTAGAGGTTATCAAGTTAATCTTCCTTATCATATATTCCATCAAATGGTAAATGTTAAAGAGAATCAAAGATTGCCTTTTTCCATGATACTCTCTGCCATTTTTAGATATTGGAATATGCCTCTTGAGGATGCTGATTGTGATCAGTTTAATAAAAATTTGAGAATTAAAGAAGATTTTTATAAAATATTTAAACTAAGGCTTCAAAGATCGGGAAAAAGGCCTTCATCTACTGGATAGATAGGTAAATCATTAACAAGAAAGTAAAATTGGATTCTACAATAAAAGAACTCATTCGAAGTTTAAAGAAAAGTGCTAATGATCCTTTAGCCACGGGAGAAAAATTGAAACTTTTAGATGAGCAATCTATTGAGGATAAAGATCAATCCAACAGTAATCTAGTGCTGAAAGTTTAGAGGAAGTAAAGAAGGAAACCATAGAAGAAAATTGCCAAACTATAGAGAGTGATGTGAACTTAGATGCATGTGTGGGGTTTGAATCAGAGAATGATACAGAGAAAGTAAGAAAGGGACAACGATTTAAGCAACACCTAGTCAAAATGTTAACTACAAATGTGAGGCTTTACCTTGGTTAAAATTGTGGAATATAGTGGAGGATTTGCACTTAAAATTAGGTAAGCTCACCAAATAGACTGACGAAATGTTTCCAAAATTGAGTATGGAATTCCTCATGTATCTTTAGATAAGTCCATTCGTGAACCTTTACCCTCTCCAAATCCAACTCCTAAACCCACTACCATTGTTATTTATCGGTTTATGAGATTGATTGCCAACTATAAGTTCAAACTGACCCCTAAGCTATGAGAAATTAGGAGTAACTCACATCCTGAGGATATTGAGTGAATTTCTCATTGATTTCAAACCTATTTTCTTTACCTCAAACATGTTTTTTTTTATGATTTTCACTTCTATCTAGTTTGCTAGATGTTTTTTTTTGTTTGACATATTACATATGCTTGTTATGACTAAGAAACTTGTTTAGATAGTTTTTAACATTTGGTTATTTAATTGCTCTTATATCATCATTTTCAGATCGCTTCTTCTCTTTTTGTTGATGACAAAAAAAGGGGGAGAAAAAAATATAATTATGATGATGCTATATGAAGGTGAATATATGTGGATAAATGTTAAATACATGTGTTATATTGGATGAGTGTTTGTCATTTTCTTGATGATTTTCATTACAGGTCTATATAATTACAAATGAGCATATATTCAGGGGGAGTTATGTTAGTTGTTTTGTCATCATCAAAAAGGGAGAGAATGTTGGCTCAAGGGCCATAATATATTTTGATGATAAACAAAATAAGCTAATTTTTTTGGGCTTTTTAAAGCTAAACTATGTAGGTCCATGAAGAAAAATATTGCTCGTGATCTATCAGAAATAGACCAGGATAAGATCGTGCTCTGCTTATAAACAAAATAAGCTAATTTTCTTTAGGAAACTTTTGTACAATCATTTCTGAGGATTCACACCCTCACATTCATTATTTTCTTAAATTATTCATCTCAATCAAACGTGATTTCTTTCATAAAAATATAATCCTCAAATTTATTTCTTTTTAGACAAGAAAAGTAAAATATTTTTTCAACTATCAACAAATGTTTTTAAGGAAACATCTTTCTAGAAAAATATTCTCTAGCCGTTAACTTGATTTTAGAAGAGCTTAAAATTGATCTTTTAAAATAAAGAAACATTTTTCAAATGAATTGTTTTTACATCTAACAGCTATAATAATTTTTCTATATATATTGCAACTTTTCAAAGTGTAAAATATGAGTGAAACACTTTAATTTTTCAACATCATTTTGCTGTAAGTTTCACTTCATCATAGGCATCATTCACAAATCCTCAAGATAATTATAATTTATACTTGTAATCATTTTATAGTGAGCTTTAACTATCATGTGATATAATTTGGGTTAGGTTGCTAGGGCCTAAGAAAAGAAGGTAGAAAGTGTTTAGGTTAATTTACTTGGAAAAAATAACTTAGTATTTGGATCATTTCACTTGAAAAAAAAAAGGATTAAGGGTTTTTGAGTTTTTCACTTAAGAGAAAATCTTGGATATCTATTAACATAACAGGATTTTGACTTTTGCTCGCAAATAGAGTCACCTTAGATGAGAGAAAATCTTAAGATGAGTTTCTTAAAAAGAGGATGTAGGCAAAAGCTAAAACTCTATAAATTGTTGTGTCAATACCTTTCTCTCTCTATCTCCTTTTACTTATGCTTTACTATTTATTTGCTTGTCTTTAAATTTTGTTTATTGATAATTATCGATATCTAGCATAATTTTAAGGGATAATATAATTCTATATTAAGCTACTCATTAAATTCATATTAATCAAATATATTGATTAATTCCATTGTTATAAATTTAATATAACCTCAATATATGTGAGCTTGAAATATTTTGTTCCACCAACACTTAAAAATTTTAGTACTCTATTCACCCCCCTCTAGGGTACATTTGGGACTCACATATGCATTTTCATATGTTGCCAAGCATCTAATAGGGATGACCAGGAGGAATTAAAAGAAAGGAAAGAGAATTTAGAAGTGTTTAGTATCATCCCTTATTATACATGTCTAGCAGAAAATAGGTTCACATTTTAAGACACCACCAAAATATAAAAGGGACATAATATGTAATATGAATGCACATAAGTAGGAATTAATAAATACTAAACCAGAGATTTTATAGCATATAGATTAAATTCATTTTTAAAATTTCTCGAGGAGGGGTGATAGAGGATGAATTTCCAGTGGAGTTGCCAATCTGTAGAGGTCAAGGGATACCAAAACATATCCTTTTTAATAGAGCATATTGTGTAAGGATCAATCTTTTTACCAGAATGAGAATATACCTTTTACAAGGAAAATCCTGCTCAAATGAGTGAGTGGAAATTGCCACCTTATGGGTCAAATCAAGACATGAACTCAAGACATTTTTGGATTTGAGAATTTCATCTTATTGCTACCTTCAATGGATACCTACAATTATTGATTATTTTCACATTAATTGTTAGAGTCAGAATTCACAATTCTAAACTCTTACGATATAAACAAACTAGGAGGAAATATAAAAATGAGTTACAACTTAGTTATAAGATGGAAGAAATGAATATTACTTATTTTCTATTCACTTACATTTACAATTACAAAAGATGGCTTTATATATAAATTCTACTACTAAAAAAAACAATGGTTATTATATATTGTAAAATATAAACCTTTCATAATAAAAGTAAAAACTATTTTAAGAATCATTTGTTATTTGTTTTAATGCAAAAACTTAAATGTTCAAGTTTGCTATTTTTAACATGCCACCTCAAACTTGAACAATTTTCATTCCAAGTATCTCTCTCAGCTCTTTAACTCTATTAGTCCGTAAAAGTTTAGTAAGTATATATGCAACTTGCTCCATCGTATTACAGTACTCTAAATTGATTATTCCTTGCTTTACTTGATCTCTAAGAAAATGACATCTGGTGTCAATATGATTACTTCTCCCATGTTGCACTGGATTTTTAGAAAGCTTTATTACTAATTTATTATGCATAAATTGTGAGGTACCTACTTCTACCTTAGGAGAGTTACTATATAATATTTAATATATGTGTTTAACTGGTGATATGATATATATGTACTTGTTTAATTGATGTTATTGTAGATTAGGACTTGGATGAAATTGTTTACCAAGAAAGGGGTAAAATGGTCATTTCATATTAAGTCATATACGTGCATTAATTGAGAGAGGATACGAAATTTGGGGACTCAATTGAAATGAGGAAGTGTAAGTTTTATGGTAAGAATGGGTAATTGAAGGAAACCAAGGAGCTAAGTGCAATTGACAACCCTAAACAAAATGGACCAATAGGATGAAGCCACCTAATTTTCTCTAGAATTATCAAGAGAAAGGAAGGAAAATCAATGTATAAAAAGAGAAAAAAGAGGCTGACCACCTTAAGTCCGAAATATAGAAATTTTCTTTCCAAAATTTCACCATCTTAACCATAAAATAATATCCTAATTTCACCAAAATGATTTGGAAGGAGAAAGAAATTGGTATTTAGCTACTTTTAAGATAATAATCCTTTTTCTTTCACTTATTTTGTTCCATATCTATTAGGAACTGAAATTAATGGCCTAAATAGGTGTTCATATGTGTGAATTTTTATATGAAGAGGGAAAAACAACAAGAAGGAGGAAAAGGTGGATGAAAGGAGTTAAAGGAGCATTTTTAGGTATGGGAACGATTAACCTTATGCATATGTGTATTTGTTCCTATAAAATACATTAGATGATGTTTTAAAGGTGTTCTTAAAGGGGGAACATGTCTATAGTGATTAAAGGGACAAGATAACTGAATTTGGGAGGTTATCTTTAAAGTAGGAAAAATTCAACCTAGGTGTCACTAGACCTAGTCACACTATTTTATCTATAAAATGAGTTATAGAGCTTTAAATTTTATAATTTTAGTTGGAATAGAAACTAGAATCATATACTTTATTGCTTATGAGAATTCAAAAATTAAATCTTCTTCTATGATGATGAAAATTGAGCTTGAACTCTGATTGTGCCTGCTACCCTATTATTAGGAGCAATCTATGTTTTCTTTATTGTTTTAAAAGCCTAAATTAAGTGATTTTTGATATTTTAAAAACTATAAATATAAAGGAATAACTTTGTGGAAGACCACTTTGCTTAAAAATGACGTTTGTTTGGTCGAAAATGATGTACACGTTGGACTTGACAATTAATCTTCAACAGTTTTGGGACAAAATGGACCTCACGATCAGCACCATTTTGGTAATGACTATAAGGTAGTCTAGAATTAGTATAGAACTAAATTAACACCTATCTCATGGTCAGTACCTATTAAGTAATGATTGTGACCCTCCCTTATTTCTTCCAAAACTTTATTTTTGACCCTTAAATGTTTACCAAAGCATATCCAAACCTTCTTAAACACTTTTAGAGCATCCTAAACATAATGCAAAAGATAATTTGTGACATTAAATATGTGAAAGGTATATTGAGATATAAGAATAAAGTTATAGGATGAATTATAATATTTCAATTGAATGATAATGTGCATGCATTTATATGAATATAGGGGTGTTTATACCATTGAAGTTATACAATGATATTTGAGTTAAACTATTATAATTATCCATGAACAAGAGTTTGAATGATAATGGATAAGCTTGATGTATAGATGTTCTAATGAAATGGTATAATGATATGCTTGTAGTTACATAGTTGATCATTTCTAATGTCTGCAAATAAAATGTACCAAATTATAAAGGCATATAGAAATGAATGAATATGCATATGATTCCTTGTTCTTATACATGTTCATGTAAATAAACTATAAATATTTATATATATGAGACTTGAAAGAAAGAAGTAAAGAATTTAAAGAAATAAGTTATAATTGCCTGCATTTATTTCTAGATAGATAGGCATGCCTATAAGAGTTTCTTACAACTGCCCTATGATTTGACCCTGTTTGGGTTCTTATGATTTGACCCCATTTGGGTCCCTATGATTCAACCCCATTTGGGTTCCTATGTTTTGGCCCCATTTGGGTCTATAGTTTGATACCTTTGGGTATCCTTCCATACCTTTGGGTATTATAGTATCACTCATTATCTACATTCTTAGAGAGAGATGCAGGCTTGTTACAAGATATAAGAAACGTATCTTGAAAAGTATCATGAAAAATAATATAATAGAGATGATATAATATTTGTAAAGTAAATGGTAAACATAAAATTGACTGAAGATATCTTTCAAATATATATTACTTTACAATATTATAGTATCACATACAAGGAATCATTATTGCAAATACATAATGTTTCTACACTTAAAACCATAAATTACATATATGAACACTTATGATTATTTAACGGTTTGGTGTTAATTAGGCTATGAATACATGTTCTTTATAATTATATGTTGCATGCTTAATATTGAATAATTGATGGGTGAGTCATGCCTAATTTAAGATTATAGCACTCATTTAGTATATAGACTTTTAAAATATGAATTTACAACTTAAATTCATGCATTGGGTTAAGTCATAGGAAAGATACAAACTACTACCTTAACGTATCAATATATTAGAAATGGATTTATACATGATAATTAGGAAAATTTATATTAATCATTTTCTACATAATTAATTGGGTTTTTTTCACATAAAAATAGACCAATGTCCACTTTTTATCCCAAAAATGACACAAGCTATTCTTTTATAAAATATGTATGAGGGAACTAATGTTCTCAATTCAATAAAGAGCCCAACTTATGTATATCTTTTCTTTCTTTTGCTGTTATTATCCATGCCTTCCTTTATTTGTTTATTACGAACAACTGATCTTTTTCAAATGTTAATCTAAAAACTCAACAAATGATTTTATAAAAGTTTGAGTGGGATTTTTCTATAATAAAAGGGACCAATGTCCCGATTTTCACCCATAAAATAATATGTAAAAAATTAAGGATTTTTCTCTACCTTTAAATTAACTTGCACAATTTTTTTATTTAAAAGCCAAGTGGGCTCAATGCCCTCTTTTTTCCAAAATACACCTAAAATTTTTTTTTTTCGCAAATATGCATGTCAGGATCAACATCCTCATCCAAATGAACTTAATTAGTTCCCTAATTTATATATGATTTATTCATTTATTTTTAATGCTTTATATGCCATGCTTTTATTAGCTTTAATATGGTTTGTAGCTTTTCAATGTGCTTGAGTGCACCTTACTTTTATAGCATGATAACCCGTGTAAGAAAAGGGATAAAATAAATTAATCATTAAAACTCATTTATATAACATTAACCAAAGGTATAAATAAGAGTGAGGTCCCAAGCTATCTTTGGTTTTGACCTCATAAGGTTAGAACTTATTTTTTAATATTTTATTGGGTGATAGCTCCATGATACCAATCTTGTGGTGCCCAACAGATGCCATCGTAGGTCGATAGCTAACAACGGAATAGCGTTACCCCGAGATGCTATCTCATGCCTTTTAAGGCGTAAGGTATGGAAAATTGAGTTGAATCCCTATCTTTTATGAAGCGACCGGTCATTACGAGCTAAATGAACCTTTATCCAATCTTAAGCCTTAAAAGTGAGCTTTTAAGAGTAAATCAGATGCCTACAGGGTTCGGTTTGCATCACAGTACTCCACTAGGGAGCCATGAGATTTTGTTCTGAAAGTACCTTTAGTTAATTTAATATAAATAAGTTTAGAAGTTAGGAAATTTTATTTCTTTTTGAAATAAATTGCATTGCATTCATGCTTGGGCCTTAGAATTAAGTTAGACGTCCCTCTTTTAACCCTGGTGCAAACCCAAAGCATGACCCTATGTTCACTCCATATAGGGAAGTGTTAAGGATGACTACTAGCCCAAGCCTCATACCTTTTGGTATATCAAATGGTGATCCAATAGGTTGTTATGCTTATGATGAGCTAGACCCATTGGTAGGGACCATGCTTAGGTAGCATTAAAGTTATATCACCTGACTAAAAGCCTATGTAATGGCATAGGCGCTTCCACTGGAGGCATGCACCATAATACATTGCTTGTGATGTGGACCTTTATGTATTGAATAATTCCTAATAAATTTGGATTTTTGCTCATTAAAGGATTTGATACCTCAGTGGGTGTATTTCAATTTATTTGGATTGGTTAAATGCATAATGGCCAAAATCCATTCGCATGTGCTTTAAATTAAGAGAGGTAATGTTGCTAGTTTTCCACTAAGCACCATCTGCATTCATTAGGTTCCTTGTTAATCCATGAGCTAATCTTGCCTAGAAAAGAGACTGTATAACCTCCTGTATAGGAGTAATAAGGTTAGGAGGATTTTTTCCTTTTATGCATCCTTAACAATTAACAAAAATAATGGTAATAATAAAATATGCATGCTTGTATACATCTAATTTTGTGTGTGCATTTATTTGCCATAACATATACTTTTCATGTTTTTCTACATAAAATTTTTTCATGCATCATTCTAACCCTTTGATTTTTCAGCCATTTGCCTAAGTGGTTTAGGCATCCAAATGGCCATCCTATCAAAAAGCCTCTATTAGAACTATTAGAATTAGAATCGGACATAGATTTAAGGTTTGACTAAAGTTTTTAGAGTAACTTCTGAGCACATAGAAATGGAAAATCTATTGTAGATTAGATCTTCTAATTCTCGAGAATTGGATAGAATGTTTGATGAGTTAGAAAAAATAGTAATGCATGTGATTTGTGGAATGATGCTCACTTTGGTGCCATTTGCTTAGCCGCAACCCATAGTTTTTGCCATTGGACAAGTAAACTTTGCTACTGCTAGCGTATCTCCATTAGCTACTGAATTTACGGGTGCTACTATTAACACCAAGGGTGAGGCACCCCTTATTCACTATATGAGCTAAGAAGACATAGAAGGCATGTGATGGGATATGACTTAATGCTTGAATAGGTTAAAAATATGATAATAACTTAAGTCTTAAAAAGTAAAGCTTCCAGGATAGAGTATAGTTTGGGATCAGGCTTAGATTTATGTCTCCGAGATGTATCGCTTATAATTTCAATACAAACACCATAGTAAGTGGAAAGGACAGAGATAAATGGTCTCTTATAGCTATCCGATGTTCCCAACCTTTTAACCTTGGAAAGAAACTTGATGATCTTGAAAAAAAGATAACATCAATAAAGGTTAGGGTCATAGCCACCTTAGCTTCTTTAAAAGTGAAAGGTGTGAACAAGTGGATTGATAACCCTGAAAGGAAGGTCATTACCGGTCTCACAATAGATGTGGCCCCTATTTCCAATTTGCAATTTGAGGTACCAATTGTTGAGAAGATCGAGCCAACTATAGTCGGAGGAACTTCTTTAATAAAGTCCCCACTAGCTGAAAATAATGAGAATATGGTACATCAAGTCTTGCCCACCAACTAGAATGATAAGGGATAGTCAACTATGAAGATGGATCTATAAGTTTAAGGGGTGGTTATTATGATGATCAGTAAGGGTACAAAAGCTTAAAGTATAGTGAAAGAGTTAGCAATGAAGGTGATGATAATGGTGCTGCAGAGATGTTAGTAGCAAGAACCATTCTACAACAGTGCCTAGATGTGGGAGAACCATTATCTACCATGGTATTTTGATCATTTTGTGAAGAAAGGAAAGTTGCAATCTTTGCCAACCAAGCTAGCTAAAAACTCTAGGAAATCAAGATACAAAGCTGATTGGTACTGGGTTTATGATTAACAAACTGGGCATAGAATGGATTACTGTTGCACTTTGAAAAGGCATATCCAGGATATTTTTAATCTTGAACAAGTGAGACCAGAGAAAAAAAGAAAGGGATGAGTTACATTATGCTACCATCAATTTTTGTGTTCGACGCAAGCTCACCAAAATGGTTTATACCTCGAGATACATATGCATGTAAATATTTAGCCATCACCCACATGATTAAAATGACAAATAGATTAGAGAACCACAAGATGTAAACATTATCATCATAAATTTTGGGGACACCATCTAGAGAAAGGGAGTTTGAGATGTTGGAGAAATTTTTGTAAGAGGAAGATGTAATATAAGCCACCTTTGTAATTGTGTAATATATACTTATATTACTTAATTCATCTTAATAATATATGCCTATCTTATGTATGCAACATCTTATCTGATTGCATCGTACATGGCTATAATCATGGCCTTTATATAAGACATTAATTCAGTAAGCATTGTTCCATTTGATATCAAGGAAAAATTACATCTTGATTGCATCCAGTATGGCTCCTAATGTGAGAATATCTTGAGAGGATGAAAAATGAAGGAAAAATGAAGAAATAAAAAAAAGAAAAAGTCTTTACCTAGACCTAAAGTAACATGTCAAGAGTTGATAGAGACATTGTGAGACAGGCTGCCCAATCTTACCTGAACTACAAATCACTTAAGCAACAAATTTATAAACTTAGAGAAAAAGGTAAAAGATAAGATGAAAATTCCAAATGTCAAACATCGAGGAAATTGATGGGAAACCAAAGCTACACTACTTGGAGATATCAAAATTTCTTAAAAATGCCTTAAAAAATTGGACAATAATCTACAAGCTGTCACCTTGGCTTATTATCTTAGGTGGGGTATGGTGCAAGAAATAGGTTGACAAGAATTGATTTAGACACAGAGAGAAAAAAGGAAAAAACTTGCATTAAAGCTCACACGGCCAACATGAATGAAGAAATAAGACAATAAGGGAAATTTCAAAAAGAATTCCTTTCTTCTTAACATTGGGGATGAACACGGTGTAACCAATCAAGATTGAGCTTCAACTACTAAAGATTACTTTAAGATCTCAATTGCCCGAGTCAGAACGAGCAGACCAAGGCTTTCTGCAATTTAAAGGAGAACTTACCATCTTGGTCAAGTTCACAAAGAAGAAAAAAGTAGAATTAATCCTCTAAAAAAATGGGTCAAAGGCCATTTTTTGGTAGAAATAACTCAAATCAAATGCTTTAGGTTACATAAATAAAAGTCAAGCCTTTTACGCTAAGCACACAATAGTTGGAAGGGTCGACCATTTCTCAATAGCAATGATCATCAATGATTTAATGAATCAAGCAATGCCGACAAACTGAAGAGGTTTTCATAACAAAGATAAAAAAAACAACAAAAAGAAAAAGAAAGAGAAAAAGAAGAGAAAATATAGCCCTACAGGTTAAAAATAAATAAGAAAAAGCAATCTTGCTAAAATTGGGCACTCTGCTAAGGTAAAAATCAAAGAAGGAGTCCTAGGTAAAAATTAGGGGTCAAGAGAAAATATTCAATTAAGAAAATCTATGAGGGTTAGTTGATAATAGGGGTCAGACGCACGCAAGGTGTCACCCTCTTAATATTGAATGAAACATATGTTATTGCATTACATGTCGAAATATGATTGTTGTTATTGCTATATGATACATGTAAATAAGAGTGCATACATAAGCTAGGCATGAACATATGATTAATATATAGAAAGAAACTTATTGCATACATAAAGGCATGTATAAAGGCTAAGTTCTCAGGTGAAAAAAGCAACACCTTATCTGACAAATGCCTCTTATGATGTTTTCATCATCCCTACTAAGACACTATGTTAGTAATTATACATTATAGAGGAAAACCAGCTCTTAGTGTCCAAAAGTTTGTTCTTGATGAATATCACAAATAGAATCCATTGTAGATCGGTAGGGATAAAGTGGCACCACTTGAACCAAATGAAGTAGAAATGCTTTTACGATGAATTTGGGGACTATAGGCACTCGCAGAAAATAAGGGGTTATTGGTGAAGACTAGATTCAAGTAACCTCTCTTTTAGTAGTTGGCCCACAACTCAAGATGTAAAGCAAAGTCTTAGGGTCAAGCGAGTTCTCTGATGGCTATGAGTTATTTTTTTATAGTCTGATGGTAATGCATATATTCTCTATTTATGTTATTTATATGAACTGGTCTTATTTGATCTTATTTATCTGTATCATGCATGACAATAATTATAATATAAGACATTAGCTCAACAAACATTGCTCTTACCGGGAACCAAACATATTAAGAAGTGACAAAGATGCTCCTACTTGTTAACAAACTCATCAAGCTAAAGAGACCAATGGGAAGCTATCACCCTTCATTTACCTAAAGTCCAGTTTACCCAACTTATCCAAATAAAACCCAATACTTGTTTAAAGAGTAAAACTGATCAATCCAAAACTAAAAAAATTATACCAAACTAAAAAAATACCCTAGGAAAAGGTTAAGGAATGAAAGGATATGTTTAGCCATGGAAAAGGAAGAGCGCTAAATAGTAGTAGAAATTGAATGCATCCAAAGTGTCATTTTTTTGAAATTCAATAGAGCTTGTGTTTTTGCATTAAATGTCTAAGGCATAATGGTGGCTATCATTATATGATGCATGTAAATACCCATGAATAAATAAGCTAAATATAAGCATATAATTAACCTATCAAAGAGACCCTATTACATACATAAAGAAATATACTGGTGTGGGCCTATTCTAAGGCAGTAATGGCAACGCTTTATGTGATAAGCATTTCTTTTTATTGTTGTTCTTATGGTGACATTTTCACCAATATGACACTTTTTTCAATGCTTTGAGGAATCAGATGGAATGTGCAATCTATTGGAGAGGAGGTTGTCTTTAGTGGAAGCACGACGGAGATAGATGGCCTACCCTTGGAGCAATAAAAAATTTTAGAAAGATGGCAAGACAGAAAAAACTAAAGAGGAAGCACCTAAAGCAAGCTTGCTTGAAACCCACTTGAAAATAGATTTCTGAAGAAGAACTTTCCAAAAAGAGAGTAGCATTCCACATAAAGAATACTCTCTCCAAGGGCAAGTTAAATGTTAAGGCAGTAAGAGCAGCACTTTGTATACTTTGATAAAGTCAAAGATAATCCTTATCTCATTTGATGATGAAAATTACCAAGCCATCAATAGTGGGGTTATGCATGAAATATGTATATATAAATCAGAAGTACTTTCAAACCTCAGGGCAAACACAATAGCAATGTCCAAAGGCTCATCGATGGTAGTTACCAGGCTTATGATGAATGCTCCATTAGAGAAAAGCACCTATCATCCTATAAAAGGTGCTTGAAAAGATTGAGCAACCAATTTATCTTTTAAATCTTATGCCCGGGGATGATAAGTGATCGATATGTGTTTTGACAACCTTGATTTCTATATTGAACATTCTAACAAGGCTAATATTAAAGCCATAATTAATAGTGGTTTCAGATAGATTATGTTTTGAAGTTGTTCAAGTGATGTGCATTCAAGCTGTTGATGAGAAGTCATCGTGCCATAACATTTAGGCTTGGTCAGAAGAAACCAATCTCCTCAGAAGAAGGATCCATAAGCTCTTTGCCCATTTATCAGCATGGATAGGGTTTTATGAAGGAGCAGCCCAATGGCATGCATTTGGGATATGCAAATGAGCAAAAAGCCATGAAGGTTACGGAAGAAACTCATGATGGTATCTATACAACTTACATGAATGGCTTGGCACTTTATACATCAAGAAGTTATTTTGGATTCCATGAACATGGACTTTTCTAATCCAAGGAGCAAATTTCATAGAGAAGTATACCTAACAACATTAAAAGGTCCAAAATTTTATGCTTACATCCAAGGATGTTTAAAGCTTAATCATTCAAACAATCTAACTCTCAGAAATGGTTAGGCTTACTGAATCATAATTGGGTGTTCAAACATGGATTCTCTGGTTATGCCTGATTCCAGGCCAATAAAAGAAGAAGAAAAAAAGGGAAAAGGAAGGATGATATTCAACACCATGAGTTTTCCTCTGACTAAAATAGTAAGCAAAGCACAAAAAGAGGCCCTTTGGAAAGGTGCAAACCTTTGAGGTTTGGGCTGAGAGGTCATCATATGCACTTTAGGGTTGCAAAGCAATCACTGGTACTTCAACTTAAATCCTCCTTGGTGTATGAAGTAGGAATGGGATTGTCAATAAAAATGGAACTGTAGTTCTTGACAAGGATTAAACACTTTTAAGATAAGACTCAAAGATAGATGAAACCTTAAGCACTCCAACCAAGTTGCTCTAATCAACTGCAGGGCTAGTCATCTATACATTATGCCTAAACAAGATAGTGAAATCACACTTCCCATGTCTTGATATGCTGAACCCTATAGGTAGCTCTCTCCAGAGGAGATGATAGCCTAACATGATACAGTTGATAGGAGGCTACCACTAAAGCCCAAGGATTTCTCTATGCTTCCTCAAGTTGCAATCCAAAATGTGGCCTTAAATAGCCTGCATAGGATTAGACATCCAAACTGCCTATCTAGGGTGGGAAATAAAAATCTCGACCATGGACACATAAAGGGGAAATAGGATTAGCCTTTTATGGATGCTTTTGATCATGCCAAGTAGACTACAACCATTGAATACATTTTTGAGATCAATGTTAAATGCTAGATAGGATAGATCAGTAGGATAACACCATCGTAGAAGATGGATATGCCATCAAAAGGTCATTCAGTATATTAATTAGGTCTTTCAAGAAGAAGAAACCACCTTGGGATACTAGTCTGGGCACCGCTGATGAAAGTTCAAGTCACTTCCCTTAAAGAGAATTATGAGATGCAAACCAGAGATCTAAGGGTAGAAAATGTATCTTTAGTTAGTAAGGGGCATAGCTTCTGAATAAAATTATAAGATTATAAGCTCAACCTGGCATAACATTTGATGAATGAATACATTGTAGTTTATGGGGGAAATGAAATTTCTCTTGTCAGAGGCACAACAATGACAGATTATCTACCTATGAATGAAAAGGAAAAAAAAAAGGCAAAGCAAAAAAAACTAAAGGAGGTAATGAAAGCTTACCCGAAGACAAGGACTTCTAGGGAAGACACACGTGGATCATTAACCAACTCGCATCTGGGATAAAATCCCCTAACTACATATAGTGTAGGCTATGCACACATACATTCTCCTTTGCAAACAATTTGTAAATGTTTCATATATGATTTTCTACATGTGTTAGCACATATAATCATTTTGCACACATGATTCTATACATATATTTTGCACATAACTTATCGTATATGTTTAATTTTTTATATGCATCTCTTATATAATTTTGTGTATATTTCTTTGCACTCAATTCCTTATTCACACATAATCTTTTATATATATATTGCTATACATAATCTTGTAGGTAAGGAGAGAGTAGGTTTTGTTATCCTTGCTTTAATAGTTCTCCTAGGCCATCATGAGCGACACACTAATTACCAAATAGAAAGATTTAAGGATTTCTTATGTCAATACAATGATCATTGCAGTACCGTATTTTTGTGAAATTAGGGAGTATTCTTATTAAAATACTTTTTTTCTTAAGCTTAATTTATCTTGTCAAGTTATGTCTAAGATTTTGACATAATTATTTTTTGCTAATTGCATATTCAAGGACCACTGCTTCTTTAATGCATTCAAGATGACCATGATGTTGTCCATTTTCCAAATGTGGATTTGAGGGGCATCACCTTCCTGATGTAGTCAAGATGACTGCCACAACATTGTGCTTTCCTAAATACAAGGAGTATTATTAATTCGAATAATTTATGCCTTAAATTTAATTCATCTTACTAGGTAATGTCGAAAATTTTGACAAAATTGTTTCTTATTAATTTACTTTCGAATTTAAAATTTACTTCATCCAAGTAATTCTTAGCTATGAATGGGTTTAACCTCAATTATAGTAATCTTTGTTTCATTTAAATTTAAGTTGAACAAGAGGTAGTCATGTTTTATCTTTGTATGCTAAATTGCATAAAAGCCTTAGTCATACCACACAATTTCTAATTTTTGAGCACCTCACGCCAATTTTAAAAATTTAAAAAAAACAACACAAAAAACTATTTGCAAATGAGAGGATTAGGTAAAGCTCACTAAAAGCACTAAAACCTTTCTAATTATCCATCAAATTTACCTCGAGATGAGATAGAATCTAGAAAATAATTCAGGTAGCCCCTCTTTGTATAGCTTTCAAAATGATCTTTCCTACCCTAATTTCATAGTCTCCTATCAACCCATTAAACCCATGTGTCAAGCATGCTAAATGCAAGCTCATTTCATTGTTACACACATTAAAATAACCCCTTAACATAAAATGAATTTAGCTTCCCTTTAGGAAGATAACCCATATGATAAAGCTAATTTCTCATTTCAAGAATAGGGACATTAATATCTATCGATCCGTGGTATAAATCTTATTCATAAAGAATTGAGATCATTTGATGAAATAAACCTGCAAAAGAAAAAAAAAAAGAAAAAAAGAGGAAAAAGAAAAAAAATTAAGAGAAAAGAAGAGAACAAGAAGAAAAAGAAATGAAGAGAAAAAAAAGAGAAAAAAAGAAAAAAATGAAGAAAAAAAAAAAGAAAAGGAAATAAGAAAACCCTTGAAGTCAACATCACAACAATAAGAATAAAAAATGAAAAGAAAAGGGAGACCTTGAGTTATTTCCCTCAAACAACTTCTAGTAAATTAAAATTCATCAAGGCCAAATGTGAAAGCACTTTGGTTAATTAAAAATCACCAAAAGCCAAATCCAAGAATGCTTTGAGAGCAGGCAAATGGGTAGAAAATGGTTCTCTTACCGGTTAAATAAAGCATAGTGGTTATTTTCCTTTAGCGACTTGACCCTTCTTTATTAGCCATTTACCCAGGCCTAAAGCCAATGTAAGACATCCTGATTCTAGGTTCGGTCTCATCCAAACTAGTAGAAATGACATTCTAGTAAGGTTTGGTATGTAAGAAGAAGCACATTATATTTCTTGAGCTTCAAGTAAGAAGCCATGAATACATTTATGCATTCGAGTTGAATCCCATCTCCAACTTTGCATCCAGAATTTGCTTTCGAAAGATAAAAATTATATTTTTTCCTTCAGCACACACATACATGGAAATGACTTGGTATGCTTCGTGCATATTTTTTAGTCTAGAAGACCTTGGTATTGACATGCCTAGTCTCCTATTCCCTTATTGAGAATGACCCCTTGAGTTCTCTTATTGAGATTAAACTAGTTGAACACTTGGCAAATAACTCTTTGCATATGCCACATGTAACACTCATCACATACATCTCACATGCGTAATTATGTGAATGCACATGAATTTTTGCACGTATACTGCACATATATAATTTTCTACACATACTCACATGAATAACTTCTTACAAGGAAAATGCAAATGGACTCTGTGTGTTAAAGAAAACCCTAACCAAAAAATAGTCAAACCATAAGGAAAACTCTTTTGGGAGAGATCGACCTAGTTCATACAAAAGGAATATCCTTTTTGTAGGTACCAAAGTCCTCTCCGTCGCCAAAGATTCGATCGTCTGTATAATTACCTAGTGCTTCTTTCTTCGACAAAGGTTTTCATGTCGAAAAGCTAGCACTAATCTGAGGGTTAACACATTAACAAGCTAATGTAACTAACCCAACCAAAAGAGGGTTAACACATCGACAAACTGATGGTAGCTACCTGATCGAAGGTTAACACATTAAAAAGCTAACGGTAACTACCCTAACCAAGAGAGGGTTAACACATTGACAAGCTAATGGTAACTACCCGACCAAAGGTTAACACATCAACAAGCTAACAATAACTATCCCAACCAAAAGAGGGTTAATACATAAACAAGATGATGATAGCTACCCGACCAAGGGTTAAAACATCGACAAGCTGATGGTAACTACCCTAAGTGATCAAGAGTTAAAACATTGACAAGCTAACGATAACTACTCAATTGATTAAGGGTTAAAACGTTGACAAGCTAAAGGTAATTATCCAATAGAGGGATAAAACATCAATAAGCTGATGGTAACTACCCCAACTGATCAAGGTTAACATGTCAATAAGCTGATGTGAACTACGCAACTAGAGACTCACTGCCTCAAGTGGTACGTGTTCAACAAAATCAGAAGCTTTCCACCTTAGGTATGCATCTTCCATCCTTTACTCAGAACTTTAGCTAACCTAGGCACTAGTACACTAGCCTCTCCAAAGTTGAGGGCAACTATAGACACTGGATTTTAAAGTGGCTTTTGATCAAACTTAGCTAATGAGGAAAGTGTTTCTCATAAATAGACAAGGAATGGAAGTACCAAGCTTTCTCCTGAATTTTATATTTTTAAAACACTTTTTGAGGTTTCATGTGGGTTTTAAATGTTTAAAAATCCTTTTTGGGTGTTTTTTCCTCTTTTAAAAGGTCAAAGATCAAAGTCAAAGTTAAAGGCTATGAGTCACTCCCTTGACTCGATGAGCCAAGGCTGTGACTTACCTCTTAGAAACCATTTTAATTTTTCTGAGCACAAAAAAAGGGGAAAAAAAGAATTTAAAAAATCTATCCTCACTCTTATCTAAGGAGAGATTTTTTTGGGGTTTTAATCCTATATATGAACAAAGAAAAGGGGGGCTCTTATCTTTCATGTTCTCTCTCTCTCACCCAACACACACACACTCTATTTCTAAAAAAAAAACCAAGTTATAGAAGAAGCAAAAAATGGGAAACGAGCTAAGAGCACTAGTTTCTCTTATTCTTTGATGGAACCAACATTGAAGGTAATATTCTTGAGCTCCGATATCCATTAAATCTAGTATTATATTTTGATTTAAAGTAAATATGTATTTATTTTTAATTTTCTTTGATTTTTCCACTTATTCAATTTATTAAATTTGTTCTTGTTAATGAGTTATTAATTCAATTTTATTCTTTTTTGATTCATCAAATTGTAAAAACCAGATTAAAACTTATTAGAATTGAGTAAATAGGTGATTTAGAATTTACTATTCATCATCTTCTTTATTTTCTTCAATCATTGAATTCCATATTTTCTTGCTTTAATCTTATTTTTTTTTCATTTAAATCATGTTATTCATGCATAATAATGAGTTTTTTTTGCCTTTTCCATGCTTAAAATTGGTTAAAATGAATTTTGGGAGTTTTTGGCCATCCATGACAATATTCTAGTACCTGGAACAATTTTTTTGGTTGAGTCACGCCCTTTACTCATGACTCATTCGTGAATCATACCCTGAGGGTGTGACTCACCCTTTTTCCCTTTTTTATTCCCTTTTTGCTTTGTGACTCACTCTTTTGGCCTCTCTCATATATGTGACTTACTCCCTTAACCTATTTTTCACTCATTTTCATTATTTTCATGATTTCTTATTTTATTTCTTATTTATTTTATTAATTTATTTTATTTTTTGTATTTATTCGTGTATTAATTTGGCATTATATTTATTTATTATTCACATTAATCTTTGTTTACCTATTTATTATTGATTTTATTATTATTAATACTATTATTTTCCATGGATTTTCATTTAACATGCCTTATAATATTATTTATTTGTTATAATTTATTTTAATTTATGCATTTCATTATTATTTACATTTAATATGTAAATTATGCATTTACGTATTTACATTTATACTTAATTCTCTTTAATTCAATTACTTTCTAATTGATATCATTGTGGTTATATTATTATTATATCTTAAATTTTATTTATTTATTTATTTATTTTTTATTTTTATTATTATTATTATTATTATTATTATTATTTACAATTTATTTAAATGTTTTAACATTAGTGTGCCTATAAATGTTGCATGAATTCCGGATGCATCATGCATTATAAATATTTTACCTAATTTATTTATATTATATTAAATCAATTATTTATTTATTTTATTCAAATTAATTATTTATCGTTTATTATTTGAATTAATTCATTATTAACTCATATAGTTATTTTATGTCCTTTTTAATAAACATAATCTATCCGTATGATGAGTTAGGTTGGAGAATAAGGCAGAGAAGATTAGCTTATGGTTTATTTTCTAATTTATTCATTGTTTTAGGCCTTATTATTATTTTCTCTCGAGCTTTGTACACAATTAGTTGTAATAGCTTGTAAAAAATGGGTTTTTACATGATAATTAGGAAAATTCACACTAATTATTTTCTACATAATTAATTGGATCTTTTCACATAAAAAGGGCCCAATGTCCACTTTTTTATCCCAAAAATCACATAAATCATTCTTTTATAAAATATGCATGAGGGAACCAATGTTTCCAATTCAATAAATAGCCTTTATACATGTCTTTTCTTTCTTGTGTTGTTATTACTCACGCCTTCCTTTGTACGGACCCAACTTTGTTCCTAAAAGTATTCATGGGTAATGTGGACTAATTATAATTAATAAAAAGATGAATTATAAGTTAATGCTTTGAAGATTAGATATATAAAGTGAAAAATAATTAAAAAGCCATTTTTACTACAAAGCATCTATATGTATAATTAGAATAAAATTCTAAGTGAAGGGTCAATTTTTATAATAGAAAATCATATGGGGTGCTTTTGTAAATAAAGAAGTGAAGGGGTTATAAAAGAAATTTATGTGGGACCAAGCTGATGTCACTTCCCACTTAAAGTTCCATGCAAGCATTATATTTAAGGGGGGAAATTAAGACTTGCAGCCAACCATTCCATGAAGAAAAAGAAAGAGATCATTTCTCCTTCCTCTCCCTCGTTAAAAAATCTTCAACTAGCTTCTCACTTCTCCATTAAAACATGTAAAATGCTTTTTCCTCTTCTTTTGTAAAATTTGACCACTTCACTTAAGTAAAACCTTCTTATTTCAAGTTGCATGCAGGGATTGAAGGCTCGATTAAAGAGGTTTACATGAGTATAAGAGAACTAGAATATTGGAAGAAGAATGAAGAGAAAGAAATAGAAGGATTTTTGAAGAAATTAAAGTTACATGTTCAGGTTTAGGAACTTTACTCATGTTGCATGTGTTTCTAATGTGTGTAAATATGGATAAAATGTGTAATGGGTGCATTTTGATATGGTGATATAGTTATAGAGATGAGATTTGAAGACTTATCCCTTGCATGTGTTATTTGATTAAGACTAGAGAAGTAAATTGCTAAATCTCAATTAGAGGTTATAACATATAAATTGGTGACAATAAGAATGTATGAACATATGTTTGATAAGTAATCTCATAGGAAACATCAAATACTAAGTTTAAATGAACATATATGTATATTTCAAAAAAAATTTTGGGTTTATTAGGTTCACTTGACCTAATCGTACTCCTTTGCCTAGAGCTCAAGTTTTAGAGTATAAAATTAAATAATTATAGTTGGGTTAGAAACTAGACTCACATACCTAAATTTCATATGTAGAAACCAAATTCTAAATATGTCTCTAAATTGGTCATAAATTAGCTTTAAAATCTAACACACCTACAGCTTTATCTTTAAGAATAGTCCTCAATGATTTGGAAATACCTTGAGATTAAGAAATGATATTAAGGTGATTTTTAATGTTTTTGAAACTAGAAACATAGAGGAAGAAGTTTGTCGAATACATTTTGGCTAAAAATGCCATTTGATAGGTCAAAAATAGCTTTCAAAATGAACTTTGGAATCTGCCTCTTCCCTATCACGACTAGTCCCTATGGGCACGACTAGTCCATCATTGTTCTCTATCATAACTAGTTCCTATAGGCACGACTAGTCCCTCACTGTTCTCTATCATAACTAGTCCCTATAGGCACGACTAGTCCCTTAATGTTCCCAAACATAACTAGTCCCTATGGGCATGATGTTAGAGAGTATGCCCTAGAGCTCATGCAATAGGAATGTATTTCATATGTATGAATTCATATTCTTAATAAAAGGCATCATTCATTTATTAATGCTATATTTAAATAAATGAGTTTGTAAATCTTAAATTAATAAATGAAGTCCTATATATTATAAACACAGTGCAAAGGCAATCATGAAAGTGTTCATGATATGAGATGTCTATTGCATGAAAATGTGTTAATATCTAAATATCTCTAGTCATAGAATTAACAAGATAGGGCATTGTTAATTCGGACAGACTAGCACATGTTATTCTTCTTGAATGGTTTAAGCAGTGGTTCTCATAACTGTGATTATGAAAGATAATCAAGGCTAACATGTGGATGTTTGTTAGAAGAACAAGTTCATTGGAGACCTGCAAAGGGAATCCTCACATGGATATTAAATCTATTTCAGTGATAAATCTCTTCATAGTGGTTGTGCAAGTATCCTTGGACTTGAGATCACCAAAGTTATCTTAAGTAGCAAGTGGTATATTTTGACTCCGTAACTGATTACTTCCAACTGGGAGTGAACATAGTTAGGAGATTTGGTATATCATGACCTACTTAAAGATAGTTGAGTGATTGACAAAGGATTCACCATCCCAGATTTGATAAGGGAAGTTATCTCGCATGATTCTATAATTGCCTTATTTAGAGAATCTCTGGCTAGAGTAATATGCCAAGATCGATAGAGATCCATTAAGGGAATAATGTATTTCATAATTGATTATTATTGAACTATTAGTGTTATGGGGCTGATATAATAATTAATAGGTCTATTGGAGGAATTATAAAGGCCCAAAGAAGTAAAGTTGGCACATAAGCCCTCTAAAAGAAGGGCCACACACCAACTCCAAAACAGAAGGCCTTAGAGGCCTACTTCTTGGACCAAAATAAATTAAATATGTTACATAAGTTTTGTGGAGCCTACATATTTAATTTGGTTCGATTTGGAATTCATTTGGGTAATTAAATCCAAGTATATGTACAAAGGGACTAGTTTGTGGGTTTTGTGAATAGTCTTTTGTGAAAGAGCTTAAATTGGATTTAATTGAGCCCAAATAATTATAAATAATTCTAGAAGCCCAATTAATAATTCTTCAAAAATTTTAAAGAGCCCAATCCCATTATGAAGTTGGATTTTTTAACCTAACTATAAAAATCCAAGAGATGTGAAATTAGGGTTAAGTAAGTGTGAACAATTAAGTAAACACTCTCTCTCTCTTTTCTCTCAACCCTAGCCGCCACCTTCCCTAGCTAGCATCTAGGGATTTCGGCCAGCCCTTGTTCCTCCCAATTGTTGGTTCTTTGAATTCTTCTCTAGTGTGAATTACTCATTGGAGGTGTTCGTTTTTGGACACTGTGGTTTGCGACAACCAGGTGAGAAGTAAAATCAATTGTTCAAAAAAAATGAAAGGTAATTTTTCTTGTTCTCATTAATAAATATATTTTAAATTTATGGCAAGATCAGATATATTGGTTAAAAATTTAAAATTCCACTTATGTATGAGATGCATGTAACCAATAATTCCCAACATGGTATCAAAGCCTCGGTTTTGCCATGAATATACAATTCTATATTTTCTGCAAAATAAGTTTTATTTTTGAGTTATTTATTTCATGAACTTTAAAATATCATATTTGATTGTTCATGAATGAGAAATATTGATTTCTGGATATATGTGTGATCAAATAAGTAAAACGAAAACAAAAACGATTCTTTTGAGAAAAGGGATCATGGTTTTGGCATGAATGGCTTTTAATTTTAGGGGCTGTTCTAAATTAATTTTTTATAGATCCACTCTAAGATCATGTTTATGATAATTTATGTGTTTAATAGGTGATATTAAGCCATAGGATCAAATGAAATTAAAATCGAACATGTTTTGCATGAAAACTAGTTTAGTCAAAAAGTTTGATAAATTGGTGTTCTTCGTGTGTTCTTGGTGTGTTCTTGTTTAGAACGATTTTTAATCTTCTAAATCTGATATATTAAATTTCTTTTAATTAATTGGATTAATTAAAATAGGCCTTAAATTAATTGGATTAATTTTAATTCATTAAAACCACTTAATGGGCTTAATTATATTTACGGACTTGGTTTAAATTAGTGAATGACTTGGTGGGCCCAAGGAGCTGATTTAAATTAAATATTATAAACTATAATTAAGTTTATTAATGGGTTTTAAGGGCTGGAGTGGGCTTGGCTCATTCCAAAAGGCCCAAATGGTCCAATAGACACAAAACTAGTTTGTGTGTGAACACACTTTAGGGTTATGTTGTGTGGGTTTCAGCCTACCCTTGTTATAAGCCCAAAATTAATTTTTTAATTATTTAATATGATTAATTAATTAAATAATCAATTTATAATTAATTAATAATCAATTGGATTGATAATTAAGGCAAGAACAAATATATGCAAACAGGTTTCCTAAAATGAAAGTTTCCAAAATGGAAAAAGTTTTCTAATTTGATCACATTATTAAAATAACTCAAAAGTTTGTTTCAAGAGTTGAAACAAAGTTAGTAATCCATTATATGTTTTACTTTATTCATTAGAAATGCATATAAGGGTGTATGATTGGCATGATGGATAGTTATGGACAAGGCCCAATGTGATTGAGCATTATGCATGTTTTGGCCCAATAAAGACTTTCATGTCCCGGACACTTGTTTTTGGTTTGTATTTCTTTTTCAAATTGTAATATGTAATTAGATTACTTAGATTAGAATTAGAGATAGAGATGGAGACCACTATCAAGGAGCAAGATGGGCCGGATGGAGATTAAACAAGCTTGAAGATAATGTAATTATTTTTTACTTGTTTGAATCATGCATACTACCTAGGTGTGACCTTTTGATTTCCTTTTTGGCTCGGAGAAATCAATGTAGTAAAGTCCATAACTATACCATATTTGTATGCTTATATTTATGTGATAGATATAGGATGTATACCAATGTATGCCAACCATTTATGATGAGACTTAATTAACTAAAACCCTCAAACAAATACTAAGGTATATAAGCCTTCCATTAATTTGAGGAGAACCAGAGTTCTTTATAGTGTGAGTTTTTGACCACAGTCAAGCTCACATTATATCGAATATGTTCAAATCTAATTAAATGGGTCATCCTAGCTATCCCATTAGTTTGTTAACCACAGTCAAGGCTAATGGTTCTAGAGGCAAGATTAAGGAATGCATATATTATATGCATGTATCAAGAGTTGATAACCTAATGATCTAATAGTTGTGTAGAGACACAACTGGTATAGAGATACCTACCTTTTAAAGGTATGGAGTTTGGTTTGTTGACCACAGTCAAGGTCAAATTACATATCAAGGATTAGATATTGGCCCACTAGGAAAACCATCGGGTTTTCTCGGATTAAATAGTGAGGGCTATTAATTCACAACAAAATAGTGGGAGTAAATGGATTAATTAAAGACCTAATTAATGCATACATATATATGAACATACTCTCATATGTTTTATTTTTCACATCTAGGTCATCATCATGAGCACATCAAACATTAATATACGATCAATCTTGGATAACAAGCTGGTTGGCAGCAACTATTCTGACTGGATCAGGCAAGTGAGAATTGTTCTCAGAGCTGATAAGATCCATTATGTCTTGGATAAAGATCTACCACAACTTCCATCAGATGATGCCATTGATGAGATCAAAGGCACTTAACGAAAATACATGGACGATAGTGAAGCGACAGCATGTCTGATGCTAGGTGCTATGTCCTCGGAGCTTCAGAAGCAACATGAGATGATGGATGCTAGAACCATCATTTTGCATCTTGAGGAGCTTTATTCTTCTCAGGCTAGAACTGAGCAATATGAGATTGCTCGAGCTGTATTTAGCTGCAAAATGGTGGAAGGCACTTCAACTGCTACTCATGCATTGAAGATGTATGGGTATATTGAGCATTTGAGTAGACTTGGCTATGTAATGGATAATGATCTATACATATATTTAATCTTATACTCGTTGGCTCCAAGCTATGCACATTTTGTCATCCAAGTTACCATTCCTGAGTTAATCAACATGCCCAAAATAGCTAATGGATCCTTTAAGAAGGATCTAAAAAGTGTCATGGTTGTCACTTCTGCTAAAGGCAAGAAGAAGAGGAAGAAGAAGAAGAAGAAGAAGAAGAAGAAGAAGAAGAAGAAGAAGAAGAAGAAGAAAAAGAAAAAGAAGAAGAAGATAATGAAGGCACAGCCAAAAAATGGTGGGATCTCCAAGAAGAAGGTTGCCAAGAAAGAGAATCCCAAAGGAACTTGCTTCCATTGTGGAAAGGATGGTCATTGGAAGCGTAACTGCAAGGCCTATCTAGATTCTCTTAAGGAGAAGAAGCAAGCTGGTGCTTCTACTTCAGGTATTCAAATGATTGAAATTAATACTTATTATATTGCTTCAAAATAATCTTGGGTATTAGATACCAGATGTGGATCTCACTTGTGTAATGATCTACAGTGGCTTAAAAGGTTTAGAAGAGTTGGAAAGACATGAAATATATTTACAGTCAGCTACTGGACAAAACATCTCTACAACAGTTGTGGGGACTTACCATTTGCCTCTTCTAAGTGGATTAATATTGGAATTAAATAATTGTTATTATGTTCCAGCTTTATCCAAAAGTATTATTTCTTTCAATTGTTTATTGAACGATTATGACATTTCTTTAAAGGACAAGTGTTGTTACATTTTTTAGAACAATATTTTTTATGCAAAAGCTATCATTGAGAATTGTATATTTGTTCTTGATTTAATTAAAGAAGTGCATAATATGGATACTAAGAGAATGAAACATGATAATCTAAATACCTCATACTTATGGCATTGTCGTTTAGGCCATATAAATGAGAAATGCATGACCAAATTACACAAGTCAGGTGATTTGGGATCATTTGATTATGAATCATTTGATACATGTGAATCTTGTTTATTAGGGAAAATGACAAAAGCTCCCTTTATTGGTAAAGGAGAACAAGCTAAAATGGTTTTGGACTTAATACATATAGATGTATGTGGTCCAATGACTACACATGCTAGAGGAGGTTACTCCTACTTCATTACTTTCATAGATGATTATTCCAGGTTTTGATACATCTATCTACTGAAATATAAATCAGAAGCATTTGAAAAGTTCAAAGAATTTAAAAATGAAAAAGAGAAGCAACTTGGCAAGAGTATTAAAACACTTAGATCAGATCGAGGTGGAGAATACTTAAGCCAAGAATTTCAAGATTATCTTAGAGATAATGGGATTTTATCCCAATGGACTCCACCATATACGCCACAACACAATAGTGTATCTGAAAGGAGAAATCGAACACTATTAGATATGGTTCGATCAATAATGAGCCGAGCAGACTTACCTAAGTCTTTTTAGGGATATGCACTAGAAACTGCTATTTATGTGTTAAATAGAGTTCCTAGTAAATCGGTTGATGTTACTCCATATGAGATGTGGAATAACAAGAAACCCACGCTTTCTCATATGAAAGTATGGGATTGTCCTGCTTATGTGAAAAGGACAATGTCAGACAAACTAGATGTTAAGTCTGACAAATGTTTATTTGTGGGATATCCAAAAGAAACATTTGGATATTATTTCTATCATCCCTTAGAACAAAAGGTATTTGTTTTAAGGCATGCTGTCTTCTTGGAAAGAGAATTTCTCCCACGAGAGGACAGTGGGAGTAAAATTAAACTTGGTGAAGTTCAAGATCCACAAATACAAGTGGATCAACCAATTGAACCCAAGACTGAATTTCATAATGATGAGATTATAGTTGAACCTGATTCTACACAAAATCCTAGAAGATCTACTAGGATGCATTCTATCCCTGTGAGATATGGATTTCACATTGATTCGGATAGAGGCATAACTGTAGTAAAGGACAATGAGCCTACAAGCTATCAAGAAGTTTTGAACAATTAAGAACGTGATTTATGGCTTAAGGCTATATAGTCTGAATGGACTCTATGTATGAGAACAAAGTATGGACTTTAACTCAACCACCTGAAGGGATAAAACCCATAGGGTGCAAATGGGTCTTCAAAAAGAAGACTGACATGAAAGGTAATACAGTTACCTATAAAGCTCGCTTAGTAGCAAAGGGCTATCGTCAAAAAGAAGGTATTGACTATGACGAAACCTTTTCTCCTATAGCGATGCTTAAGTCTATAAGAATACTTTTAGCCATTGTAGCTCATTATGATTATGAGATTTGGCAAATGGATGTGAAGACAGCTTTCCTAAATGGAAATATGACTGACTAAGGATGTGTATATGACACAACCGGAAGGGTTCACATCAGAAAATGGCAAAAAGGTATGCAAGCTTCAAAGATCCATTTATGCATTGAAGCAAGCCTCTAGGAGCTGGAACATACGATTCAATGAGACAATCAAAGAGTTTGGTTTCTCACAGAATGAAGATGAACCTTGTGTGTATAAAAGGGTCAGTGGGAGTGCAATTGTCTTCCTAGTTCTATATGTAGATGACATATTGATAATGGGAAATGACATTTCTCTTCTCCAATCTGTTAAAATATAGTTATCCAAGCAATTCTACATGAAAGACCTTGGAGAAGCATCCTATATTCTAGGAATAAGGATCTATAGAGATAGATCCAATAGGTTGCTAGGTCTTTCTCGGAGTACATATATAGATAAAGTATTGAAGAGGTTCAATATGGATCTCTCTAAGAAAGGGTTTATACCCATGGTGCATGGGAAACACCTTTCTAAGTCTATGTATCCACAGACACTAGAGGATAGAGAGAGCATGAATAGAATACCATATGCATCTGCAATTGGTTCTATCATGTATGCTATGTTATGTACATGTCCAGATGTAGCATTTGCTTTGAGTGTCACAAGTAGATTCCAATCCAATTTTGGAGAGGAACACTAGGCAGCTGTCAAGAATATCCTTAAGTACTTGAGAATGACCAAGGATATATTCTTAGTATATAGAGATGGTATTTTGGAAGTAAATGGGTATACAGATGCCAGCTTCTAATCTGACAAAGATGATTGTAAATCTCAATCTGGTTATGTGTTCATAATGGGAGGAGGAGCAGTTAGTTGGAAGAGTTCCAAATAAGAAACAACTGCTGATTTCACGACAGAAGCTGAGTACATTGCTGCTTCAGAAGCAGCCAAATAAGCAGTTTAGATCAAAAAGTTCATATCTGAACTAGGAGTGGTGCCTAGCATTGTTCATCTGATTCCTTTATATTGTGACAAAAATGGAGCCATTGCGCAAGCAAAGGAACCATGGTCTCATCTGCTATCCAAGCATGTTCTCAGATGCTACCATCTCATAAAGGAAATAGTAGCTAGAAATAATGTGAAAATAGAAAGGGTTCCCATAGATGATAATGTGGCGGATCCCCTCACTAAAGCACTTTCCTAGATTAAGCATAATCACCATATAAATAGCATGGGTCAAAGACATATGAGTGATTGGCTCTAGTTCAAGTGGGATATTGTTAGAAAGTATGCCCTAGAGCCCATGTAATAGGGATGTATTTCATATTTATAAATTCATATTCTTAATAAAAGGCATCATACATTTATTAATGCTATGTTTAAATACATGAGTTTGTAAATCTTAAATTAATAAATGAAGTCCTAGATATTATAAACACAGTGCAAAGGCAATCATAAAAGTGTTCATGATATAAGATGTCTATTGCATGCAAATGTGTTAATATCTAAATATCTCCAGTCATAGAATTAACAAGATAGGGCATTGTTAATTCAGACAGACTAGCACATGTTATTTTTCTTGAATGGTTCAAGCAGTGGTTCTCATAACTGTGATTATGGACGATAATCAAGGCTAACATGTGGATGCTTGTTAGAAGAACAACTTCATTGGAGACCTGCACAGAGAATCCTCACATGGATATTAAATCTATGTTAGTGAGGAATCTCTTCATAGTGGTTGTGCAAGTATCCTCGGACTTGAGATCACCAAAGTTATCTTAAGTAGCAAGTGGTATATTTTGACTCCATAACCGATTACTTCCAACTGGGAGTGAACATAGTTAAGAGGTTGGGTATATCATGACCTACTTGAAGATAGTTAAGTGATTGACAAAGGATTCACCATCCCAGATTTAATAAGGGAAGTTATCTCGCATAATTCTATAATTGCCTTGTTCAGAGAATCTCTGGCTAGAGTAATATGCCAAGATGGATAGAGGTCCATAGAGGACATTTTGGGAACAATGGTTAAATTAATAGAACATACATAATTAGATTTATATGAGTTGATAGAAATCCATACTCAGAATCTAATTGAGATAAGAGTGGTGGAAGGAGTAATTGCACGAATAACTATTTCTTTGGAAGGGTATAGTCAAACCACTTGACTTTCCTAACATTTGGGTAGTCATGATGCCTAGCTAGTGGCCAATCATGATTTGTATAATAATGTATCAAGAATATCAATAGGGATTGATAAAATGATTTAAAGAAGTTTAAATCATGCAAGTTTTGAATAGAACTCACAATTACATATTATACTACTAATACGGACAGGAACCCAATAGGTCACACACATATAGAGAAAAAGGATAAAATGGTAAAATGATAAGAATAATAATATTTGATATTATTATGGGGATAGAGAAGTGAATAAGATAATAATTAATTAAAGAGTTTAATTAATTATGATCAAGTAAAATTGTTTGCAGAACTTTTTTGAAATGTTATGTAAAATTAGACCTAATTGAAATAATGTATTACCTAATTGATTATTATTGAACTATAAGTATTATGGGGCTTATATAATAATTAATAGGTCTATTGGAGGAATTATAAAGGCCCAAAAAAGTGAAGTTGGCACATAAGCCCTCCAGAAGAAGGGCCACATGCCAACTCCAAAACAGAAGGCCTTAGAGGCCTAATTCTTGGACCAAAATAAATTAAATATGTTACATAAGTGTTGTGGAGCCTACATATTTTATTTGGTTGGATTTGGAATTCATTTGGGTAATTAAATCCAAGTATATGTACAAAGGACCTAGTTTGTGGGTTTTATGCATAGTCTTTTGTGAAAGGGCTTAAATTGGATTTAATTGAGCCCAAATAATTATAAATAATTCCAGAAGCCCAATTAATAATTCTCCAGCAATTTTAAAAAGCCCAATCCCATTATGAAGTTGGATTTTTTAACCTAACTATAAAAATTCAAGAGATGTGGAATTAGGGTTAAGTGTGAACAATTAAGTAAACACTCTCTCTCTTTTCTCTCAACCCTAGCCGCCACCTTCCCTAGCTAGCATCTAGGGATTTCAGCTAGCCCTTGTTCCTCCCAATTGTTGGTTATTTCAATTCTTCTCTAGTGTGGATTACTTATTGAAGGTGTTCGATTTTGGACACTGTGGTTTGCAACAACCCGATGAGAAGTAAAATCAACTGTTCAACAAAAATCAAAGTTAACTTTTCTTATTCTCATCAATATGTATATTGTAAATTCATGGCAAGATCAGATATATTGGTTAAAAATTTTAAATTTCGCTTATGTATGAGATGCATGTAACCGATAATTCCCAACACATAAGTCATCCTTCATTATCCCGAGTCGTCCCTAATTGTCCCAAGTCGGCCCTTGAGGCATGACTCATCCCCTTTACCTGCTGATTTTCTCTATCACAAGTTGGCTTATTGGAATGACTCATCCCACCTTGCCTTGTCACCATTCGTGCCTTATGTGCCGATTCGCCCCCTTCTCTTCTTCATTCTTCTTTCTCATTTTTCTTTATACAAGTCTTATATTGTCTCACATACCAACTTAATAGAGTGTGAAATAATAAAGTTAAAATAAACATGATTCATAAGAATAAAGATGGATAATGTTAAAAGGAAAAGTAATAAGGCTAATGAAATGCTACAAAGGATAAGTTCATAGCGAATTTAATAGATATGCATTAATGTAATTATGTTCCCTTTGAACACATCATACAAGTATGATAAAAAAAATATACAAACATGGTATATAAGCGTATGTAATATGCGGTTCTAAATTAAAGTGTATGCTTGAAGAAAAGTAAGTTGCAGTATGTATATACTTATCATTCAATTAGAGAAACTCATTATAGCGTGACATTAAGTATCATTATTAATCACATGTGAAATGAGTTGCATGTTTTGAATTGATTTCGAGTACAAAATATAATACTCACACATGTACAAAATATTACATTTATAGAAAGTTATACATGAATATGTACATGATATATCTGCTCACAATTATACATGAGTGTGTGTGTATATGTGTATTTATTTATTTATATATTTATTTATTTATTTATATGTATATGATAAGAATAGAGTAAAGTATGGAAGGATAAAGTAAAAAGATTTAACTACCTATGTTGTGTCTAGGATGTGGATAGATAGGCATGCCTATAAGGGTACCTTGCAGCTATAATAGTATGGTTTCAACCTTGATTAGGTTGTAGTGGATGCCGTTTAGGCCACTAAATAGATATGGTCCCATTTGGATCATAAACAACCCCGTTTGGGTTGTAACAGATCCTGTTTGGGTCCGTTTAACTGATCCAAGTTATTTGTTTGATCTTGTTTAGGTTCAAGTTATTTGTTTGACCCCATTTAGGTCCTTATAATTATTACCTTCAGGTATCTTACTCGTACCTTCGGGTACTACCATCTTAATCCTCGTACCTTCCTGTGCTACCGTCTTATTCTTTATACCTTTGGGTGCTACCGTTATATTATAACCCATTATCTACTTCTTTAGAAAAGTGCAGGCTTGTTATAGGTTAAAAAAGTATTGTATCACTAAAAGAGAAAGAAGCTTAATGTTTCTTAAAGTGATTTGTGTATTATTTTTAAATGACATCTTTATCTTTTGCATATGGTAAAGCATTATAAATAAAAGGCTTGAATATATATACATACATGGTATTTAGTACTACCTGTGCTTAGTAGATAATAGGATATTCATATGAAAGTGTATGTTACTGTTGTTTTAACAATAACTTTTTTGATAAGCATATGTTTTTATAGACACATGCCTTCTTCTAAATATTGTTAAAGAACCTGCGTAACTCTTCAAATATGTTATGGATTGTAATGTTATGTAAAATGTTAGGTATATTATAATGCTATAATTGAATGATTTATATGTCAATGATATGTTTGTATGTATTTGTTTTATTTTGATGACTTTCTTATGAAGTCATCTTTATGTTTTTAAGTTCCCCATTAAGCTTTATAGCTTAGCACGGGTTGTTTATCCATGTAGGTTTGCTATAAAGATTTTGGCATAGGGACGTATTCTGCATCAAGAAGGCCAATACAAGTTTGTCAGGATATTGATATAGGAAATTTTTCTTTTGTTATTTGTATAGTTTTTGTACTGAGGCTTTTTGTATAAATTGATGTTTTTATCAAAACCTTATGTTGTTATAGGTTCACTTTTATAAATTTACATTAGATGTATAAATTTCATGATCGATAGTAACTATCTTAGTTATGATGTGTATGAAAGAGCATAAAAGTTAAATGGCATCATTTAGAGAACCATGAGTAAAATGTGAAAGTAATAAAAAAATTAATGTCATTATCTTAACCTAGAGCATGTTTATATAGCCTAATTGGGGTTTGAATTAGGTTTATAGTATATGGGTGTTACATCATTAATTTATTTATTACGAACAAATGATTTTTTCAAATGTTAATCTAAAAACTCACCAAATGATTTTATATAAGTTTGGGTGGGATTTTTTTATAATAAAAGGGACTAATATCCCGATTTGTGCCCATAAAATAATATGTACAAAATTAAGGTTTTTCTCCATAAATAAAAATGATTCTTTTACCTTAAAATTAACTAATATGATTTTTTTTCTTAAAAAGCTGTGTGGGCTCAATGCCCTATTTTGTTTTCGAAAATATACCCAAAATTTTACCTTTTTCCAAATATGCATACGATAACCAACGTGCTCATCCAAATGAACTCAATTAATTCCTTGATTTATTCATTTATTCTTTAATATTTTTTATGCCATGCTTTTATAGCTTTCATATGCTTTGCATCTTTTAATGTACTTGAGTGCGCCTTACTTTTATATCATGATAACTCATGTGAGAAAATGGATAAAATAAATTAATCACTAAAACTCATTTATTAAATATTAACCAAAGATATAAATAAGAGTGAACTCCCGAACTATCTCTGGTTTTGGCCTCATAAGGTTAGAACTCATTTCTCAATATTTTATTAGATGGCCACTCCATGATACCTACCTTATGATGCCTAATAGATACTCTCGTAGGTTGATTGCCAACAATGGAATGGGGGTATCCCGAGATGCTATCTCATGGTTTTTTGAGTCCTAAGGCATAGTGGATTGGGTTGAATCCCTATCTATTGCAAAGCGACTGGCCTTTTATTAGTTAAATGAACCTTTATCCGATCTTGAGCCCTAAAAGCATACTTTTGAGAGCAAACCATATGCCTACGGGGTTCAGCACGTGTCATAATATCCTCTAGTGCTACAAGAAAAATGACATTTAAAGACCAAAAATTTAGTATTTAAAAGTGTAAAACCAGTCCTTAAAGGTCAATAGGGACCGACAATCTGGTCCTCAACTAGCCCTTAAAGGCTCCGCAGCTAGTGACTAACAAGGATGAGATATGGCAACTGGACCTTAAAAGTTATTAAGGACTAGAAATATTTTAGTCCCTAAAAAGTATTGAGGAATAGATTTCTTGGCCATAGTAATTATCCTTATGTGACCTATACAACCTTTAGGGGCCAAAAATTTGATCCCTAAAACATTTTAAGGATAAGAAATAACTGGACCCTAAAAAGTATTAAAGATCGGATTTCTTGTACCAAATAATTAATTCATATGACTAATCAATCTTTTTAATGACCAGAAATCTTATCTCTAAAATTCAAAAAGGACAATATTTTATCTCATCGCTATTTTATTTTGGGACCAACTTTTAAGGACCATATGTAAATTTTATCACTAAAAGGTTAATAAAAACTAGTATTTTGATCTTTAATTTGGTCACTAAAAGATAAATGATTCCTATTGATTCCAAAATAAATAAATATTTTAATCCTGTAAATTCAATTGTATTATACAATTCATAAATAATAGATACATACATAAATAGTAATCCCAACATTTCATATATATATATATATATAATTTGTAATGAATTACAAATGTAGAGTTAACATAAAAAAAGCATCATATGAACAAAAATATTATTTATACAATCCATTTCCAAAAGATTAATAACTAGCAAAATTAAATAATTTACATCTCTATAATTTCCTAACAAAATGGTCATCAACATTTGTATGAAATCTTCAAGTCAATTTTATATTGTATTTTATTACTGCAAAAAATTACAAAAAGAAAACAAAATGATTTAGTGAAAAAAAAATATATATATATATATATATATTAATAATAATTGGTTGTAACCGTGTGCAATGATCTGTTCGGTTCAATAACCAAACCGAACTGAAATAATCAAAAATCAAACTTTTAATATTTTTATCAACTGAGCTGAACTTATAGAATAATCGAATTCAAACTGAACCAAAATTTTCTATTGGTTTGATTTGATTAACCGAAAAATCGAAAATTAAAATTATTTTTTAAAAAAATAAAAAAAAAATTGTGTCTAAAAATTATAAATCATAATATACTAAAGTAAAAACATCTAAATTTTACAAAATAAAAGTTCAAATTAAAGATACAATCCTGAAATATATAATAAATAATACAACAAAACTGTTAAATAAATTTTTTTAGTTAATTAATTTTTAATTTAATCATCAAAATTCTAAATTATCTCCTAAAAAATAGATATTAATAATTGATAAATGTACTCATTTAATTTACAACTCAAAATAAAGATAATTTCATGTATAAAATAATTATTCAATTAAAAAATAAAAAATATATATATAATTATATAGATTTTTGGTTCGATTTTTCTGCAGTTTTTTCTTTAAAAATCAAATCAAACTGAAAAACCTAATTTTTCTAAAATTCAAAATCGAAAATCGAATCAAAAAATTTAACCAAATTAAAAATCAATCGGTTCGGTTTGGACCAAAATTTGCTCACCTCTAATTGGTTGAATCTAAAAGTGATTTAAAAAATCACCCAAAAAATATTCTAATTCCATTAAGTGTAATTATATGCAATTCAAAAAAGTTAGTATTGAGAGGCTGCAAAATACATGCAGAATAGAATTAGAACAACAAAAGGAATATATCATACCAAATAATTGCACTTACAAATCTGAATTTGGTTGACAAGCTATATAGAATCAAATTTAATATTCCATATCCATTTCTTATATAATTCAAAGCATTTATCAAAAATCTCATTTTAATTAGCCTAATATTTTAAAATCTCAACAGTATATTTCTCAACAGAAAGTATTGATAACCTATTTTACAATTCTAAAAACCATTTAGGAAAAAAAAAGGGAACGGGGATCTCAGATTCTACGAGTGTAAAAGCAGTCTATCATGCCCAAATTAGGCATTCAGTATGGGGAATTATCTTATAATCAATGCATCCCCAAGTTTAATGATTCCTAAAATCATTCCAATACACAAACACTAACCTTAATCCAAAGTAAAAAAGAAAATAGTAGCAATAGGCTCAGAAACGCACAAATGCTGTCATAAAAAATATTTAGCTATTGATTTGTAATTCGATCATAATCAACATCAATATTAGTACCCAAAAATGTAATTTTGTAATCATAGCCCTCCAATCCAAGATTAAATTTTCCACACAATAAAAATTAAAATCAAAATCTAGAGCTAAATTTCACATATCACAATAATTTAAAAGGCAAAACAAAAAATCGGTAATTAGCAACCATGTATTTCAAATTACTAACTTGTAATATACTTTAAGTTAACTAGTTAGTTCCTTAAAAAGGTATTGACAGATGTTGGACATTAGATTGTTGGGATACTAATAACTCTTTCAATTTTTCAAGTTTATTCACTTGACATTCCACGATAGACAAACGATCTTTCAAAGTCTTATTTTCCTCTCAAGTCGAACATAACGCAGACAACAATTTTGCTTTAAATGAGCTACCTTCAAAGTCTTTTACCTTAACTCCACCTCCAAAACCAACCACATGACTATAATTTTGAGGGCCAAAGCATCCTTTTACTACCTTGATGTTATAAAAAGAGGTCTCAGACTATACCAATTCTTGGATTCAAACCTATAAAAATATGTTACAGTGATTTATCACAATCTTACATAATTAACAAAAGCACATTACACTTTGAATACTTTACACAAACGTATTTTTTAATTGGTTCAGGTTCAACAAGCTTGTTTTTCTTCTTTCAAAATTCAAAGAAAATGGTTGCCATATCTAGTGGATTGCCATCTTTTCCTCCTTTGACACTAATAAACAAATCAAACTCCTTAATATAAAGAGAAATAGAATAAAAAGGAAAAAGAAAAAGATAACAAAATAATTTATAACACATAAATGTCACCAATTATAACGCCTTTTGATAAATGATTTCTCTAATAAGCTTGCTACTTGTATGATGAGGCATTTTCAGCTTATCCCTATTTGCTGCATTTCTTTTACTTGTTAATTTTTTTTTTTTTTGTGAAATAGCATAAGTCACATTAGAGTATTCACAAACAAAATACAGTAAAAATAACATAATGTTACAACACTATACTAAATGATACCTTGTTAGTAGAAAAATGTTCTTTGATCAACTATACCTATTGATTCTTGTCTACCCCTCTAGGCACTTTCCAAAGGGCTTCTTGGATTGTCTCACCCCGCACATGTTTTACATGCAATTCTCCCTTGTACTTTTTCCATAAATTATGCATCCAGTCGAAAACATCTTCACGATAAAGATCTATATCATTGCTCCCAAATTTATCCTACAAAAATATTAGTATATCACTAACACCTTACCCTAATGTATATACATATACAACCCAAGAACATAACAGATTTCCATACTTATATAGAACAATAACATGAATAATTTTGCAAATTTATTCTACTATATTGATAGCATATTACTAGCAATTACTAATGTTGGATTTTAACGGTTACATGCATCACATACATGAGCGGAATTTTAAAATTTTTTAAACCATTAGATATGATCTTGCCATGAATACACAATAGAACTATATGAGAATAAGAAAAATCACCTTTGATTTTTGTTGAACAGCTGATTTTACTTCGCACCAGGTTGTCGCAAACCACAGTGTCCAAAATCGAACACCTCCAATGAGTAATCCAGACTAGAGAGGGGTAAATTGAACCAACAAATTGGTGTTCAACTAGGGCTGGCCGAAATTCCAAGAAGCTAGCTTGGAGTTGGTGTAAAAAGGAGAGAGAGAATAGAGAAAAAGACTTTCCTTTTGTTTTAATCACTTAACCCTAATTCTCATTAGTTGGCCTTTTATAGTTAGGTTAAAATTCCAACTCTTTAATGAGATTGGGCTCTTTAAAATTGCTGTAGAATTATTAATTAGGCCGCTGGAATTAATTATAATCATTTGGGCTTAATTAAATCCAATTTAATCCTTTTCATAAAAGTCTATGCACAAAATCCACAAAATAGGCCCTTTGTGCATCTAATTGAATTTAAATACCCAAATGGATTCCAAATCCAACCAAATTAAATATGTGAGTTCCATAACACTTATGTAACATATATAAATTAATTTGGTCCAAGAAAAAACCCTCTAAGCCCTTCTGTATGGAGTTGGCATGTGGCCCTCTTCTAGAGGGCTTCCTCCAACTTCTTCATTCCTTTGGCCCTTTATAATTTCTCCAATGGACCAATTAATTATTATATAATTCCTATAAAACTTATAGTAGTCTTATAACACTTATAAGATAGTAATAATTAATCATAAAATACATCATTTCAATTAGGTCTAATTTTGCAAAACATTTCTCAAAAGTTTCGCGGACAATTTTATTTGATCATAATTAATTAAAATCTTTAATTAATTATTATCTTATTCACTTCTCTACCTTCATAATAATATCAAATATTATTATCCTTGTTCTTTTACCATTTTACCCTTTTCTCTATATGTGTGTGACCTATTGGGTTCCTGTCCATATTGGCAATATAATATGTAATTGTGAGTTCTATTCAAAACTCACATGATTTAAACTCCTTTAAATCATCTTATCAATCCCTATTGATACTTTTGATACATCATTATACAAGTCATGATTGGCCTCTAGCTAGGCATCATGACTACCCAAATGTCAGGAAAGTCATGTGGTTTGACTGTACCCTTCCATAGAAACAGTTACCGTGCAATTACTCCTTTCACCACTCTTATCTCAATTAGATTATGAGTATGGATTTCTGTCAACTCATATAAATCTAATTATGTATGTTCTATTAATTTAACCATTGTTCCTAAAATGCCCTTCATGGATCTCCATCCATCTCGGCATATTACTCTGGCCAGAGATTCTCTGAACAAGGCAATTATAGAATCATGCGAGATAACTTCCCTTGTTAAATCTGGGATGGTGAATCCTTTGTCAATCACTCAACTATCTTTAAGTAGGTTATGATATACCCAATCTCCTAACTATGTTCACTCCCAGTTGGAAGTAATCAGTTATGGAGTCAAAGTATACCACTTGCTACTTAAGATAACTTTGGTGATCTCAAGTCTAAGGATACTTGCACAACCGCTATGAAGAGATTCCTCACTGACATAGATTTAATATCCATGTGAGGATTCTCTATGCAGGTCTCCAATGAACTTGTTCTTCTAACAAGCATCCACATGTTAGCTTTGATTATCTTCCATAATCACAGTTATGAGAACCACTGCTTGAACCATTTAAGAAACATAACATGTGCTAGTCTGTCCGAATTAACAATGTCCTATCTTGTTAATTCTATGACTAGGGATATTTAGATATTAACACATTTGCATGCAATAGACATCTCACATCATGAACACCTTCATGATTGCCTTTGCACTGTGTTTATAATATCTAGGACTTCATTTATTAATTTAAGATTTACAAACTCATGTATTCAAACATAGCATTAATAAATGAATGATGCCTTTTATTAAGAATATAAATTTCATACATATGAAAAACATCCCTATTACATGGGCTCTAGGGCATACTCTTTAACAATCTCCCACTTGCACTAGAGCCAATCACTCATATGTCTTAGACCCATGCTTTTTATATGGTGATCATGCTTAATCTAGGATAGTGCTTTCGTGAGGGGATCTGCCACATTGTCATCTGTGGGAACCCTTTCTATTTTCACATCATTTCTAGCTACTATTTCCTTTATGAGATGGTAGCATCTGAGAACATGCTTGGATCGCTGATGAGACCGTGGTTCCTTTGCTTGCGCAATGGCTCCATTATTGTCACAATATAAAGGAATTGGATCAACAATGCTATGCACCACTCCTAGTTCGGTTATGAACTTTTTGATCCAGACTGCTTCTTTGGCTGCTTCTGAAGCAGCAATGTACTCAGCTTCCATCGTGGAATCAGCAGTTGTTTCTTGTTTGGAACTTTTCCAACTAACTGCTCCTCCTTCCATTATGAACACATAACCAGATTGTGATTTACAATCATCTTTGTCAGATTGGAAGCTGGCATCTGTATACCTATTTACTTCCAAACTGCCCTCTCCATATACTAAGAATATATCTTTAGTCCTTCTCAAGTACTTAAGAATATTCTTGACAGCTGCCCAGTGTTCCTCTCCAAAATTCGATTGGAATCTGCTTGAGACACTCAAAGCAAATGCTACATCTGGACGTATACATAACATAGCATACATGATAGAACCAATTGCAGATGCATATGGTATTCTATTCATGCTCTCTCTATCCTCTAGTGTCTGTGGACACATAGACTTAGAAAGGTGTTTCCCATGCACCATGGGTATAAACCCTTTCTTAGAGAGATCCATATTGAACCTCTTCAATACTTTATCTATATATGTACTCTGAGAAAGACCTAGCAACCTATTGGATCTATCTCTATAGATCCTTATTCCTAGAATATAGGATGCTTCTCCAAGGTCTTTCATGCAGAGTTGCTTGGATAACTATATTTTAACAGATTGGAGAAGAGAAATGTCATTTCCCATTATCAATATGTCATCTACATATAGAACTAGGAAGACAATTGCACTCCCACTTACCCTTTTATACACACAAGGTTCATCTTCATTCTGTGAGAAACCAAACTCTTTGATTGTCTCATTGAATCGTATGTTCCATCTCCTAGAGGCTTGCTTCAATCCATAAATGGATCTTTGAAGCTTGCATACCTTTTTGCCATTTCCTGATGTGAATCCTTCTGGTTGTGTCATATACACATCCTCGGTAAGATTTCCATTAAGGAAAGCTGTCTTCACATCCATTTGCCAAATCTTATAATCATAATGAGCTGCAATGGCTAAAAGTATTCTTATAGACTTAAGCATCGCTACAGGAGAAAAAGTTTCGTCATAGTCAATACCTTCTTTTTGACGATAACCTTTTGCTACTAAACGAGCTTTATAGGTAACTATATTACCTTTCATGTCAGTCTTCTTTTTGAAGACCCATTTGCACCCTATGGGTTTTATCCCTTCAGGTGGTTGAGTTAAAGTCCATACTTTGTTCTCATACATGGAGTCCATTTCAGACTGCATAGCCTTAAGCCATAAATCACGTTCTGAACTATTCAAAACTTCTTGATAGCTTGTAGGCTCATTGTCCTCTACTACAGTTATGCCTCTATTCGAATCAATGTGAAATCCATATCTCACAGGGATAGAACGCATCCTAGTAGATCTTCTAGGATTTTGTGTATAATCAGGTTTAACTGTAATCTCATCATTATGAAATTCAGTTTCAGGTTCAATCGGTTGATCATCTTCTATTTGTGAGTCTTGAACTTCACCAAGTTAAATTTTACTCCCACTGTCCTCTTGTAGGAGAAATTCTCTTTCCAAGAAGATAGCATGCCTTGAAACAAACACCTTTTGTTCTAAGGGATGATAGAAATAATATCCAAATGTTTCTTTTGGATATCCCACAAATAAACATTTGTCAGACTTAACATCCAGTTTGTTTGACATTGTCCTCTTCACATAAGCAGGACAACCCCATACTTTCATATGAGAAAGCATGGGTTTCTTGTTATTCCACATCTCATATGGAGTAACATCAACCGATTTACTAGGAACTCTATTTAACACATAAACAGCAGTTTCTAGTGCATATCCCCAAAAGGACTTAGGCAAGTCTGCTCGGCTCATCATTGATCGAACCATATCTAATAGTGTTCGATTCCTCCTTTCAGATACACCATTGTGTTGTGGTGTATATGGTGGAGTCCATTGAGATAAAATCCCATTATCTCTAAGATAATCCTAAAACTCTTGACTTAAGTATTCTCCACCTCGATCTGATCTAAGTGCTTTAATACTTTTGCCAAGTTGTTTCTCTACTTCATTTTTGAACTCTTTGAACTTTTCAAATGCTTCAGACTTATATTTCATTAGATAGATGTATCCAAACTTGGAATAATCATCTATGCAAGTAATGAAGTAAGAGTAACCTCCTCTAACATGTGTAGTCATTGGACCGCATACATCTGAATGTATTAAGTCCAAAACCATTTTAGCTCGTTCTCCTTTACCAATAAAGGGAGCTTTTGTCATTTTTTCCAATAAACAAGATTCGCATGTATCAAATGATTCATAATCAAATGATCCCAAATCACCTGATTTGTGCAATTTGGTCTTGCGTTTTTCATTTATATGGCCTAAACGACAATGCCATAAGTATGAGGTATTTAGATTATCATGTTTCATTCTCTTGATGTCCACATTATGTACTTCTTTGCTTAAATCAAGAACAAATATACCATTCTCAATGATAGCTTTTGCATAAACATATTATTCTTAAAAATGTAACAACATTTGTCATTTAAAGAAATATCATAATCGTTCAACAGACGACTAAAAGAAATAATACTTTTGGATAAAGCTGGAACATAATAACAATTATTTAATTCCAGTACTAATCCACTTGGAAGAGGCAAATGATAAGTCCCCACAACTGTTGTAGAGATGTTCTGTCCAGTAGCTGACTGCAAACATATCTCTGCCTTTCCAACTCTTCTAAAGCTTCTAAGCCCATGTATATCATTACGCAAATGTGATCCACATCCAGTATCTAATACCCAAGATTGTTTTGAAGCAATAGAATAAGTATTAATTTCAATCATATGAATACCTGAGGTAGAAGCATCAGCATGCTTTTTCTCCTTGAGAGAATATAGATAGGCCTTGCAGTTATGCTTTCAATGACCATCCTTTCCACAATGGAAGCAAGTTCCTTTGGGATTCTCTTTCTTGGCAACCTTCTTCTTGGAAACCTCACCATCCTTTATCTCATATTGCTTCTGAAGCTTTGAGGACATAGCACCCAGCATCAGACATGCTGCTGCTTCACTATCCTCTATGTATTTTCGATAAGTGCCTTTGATCTCATCAATGGCATCATCTGATGGAAGTGGTGGAAGATCTTTATCCAAGACATAATGGATCTTTTTAGCTCTGGGAACAATTCTCACTTGCTTGATCCAGTTAGAATAGTTGCTGCCAACCAGTTTGTTATCCAAGATTGATCGTATATTTGATGTGCTCATGATGATGACATAGATGTGAAAAAGAAAAGATATGAGAGTATGTTCATATATATGTATGCATTAATAAGGTCTTTAATTAATCCATTTACTCCCACTATTTTATTGCGAATTAATAGCCCTCACTATATAATCCAAGAAAACCCGATGGTTTTCTTAGTGGGCCAATATCCAATCCTTGATATGTAATTTCACCTTGACTGTGGTCAACAAGCCAAATTCCATACCCTTGAAAGGTAGGTATCTCTATACCAATTGTGTCTCTACACAACTATTGGATCATTCGGTTATCAACTTTTGATGCATGCATATCATATATGCATTCCCTAATCTTGCCTTTAAAACCATTAGCCTTGACTGTGGTCAACAAACTAATAGGCTAGCTAAGATGACCCATTTAATTAGATTTGAACATATTCGATATAATGTGAGCTTGAATGTGGTCAACAACCCACACTATAAAGAACTCTGGTTCTCCTCAAATTAATGGAAGGCTTATATACCTTAGTATTTGTTTGAGGGTTTTAGTTAATTAAGTCTCATCATACATGGTTGGCATACATTGGTATGCATCCTATATCTTTCACATAAATATAAGCATACAAATATGGTATAGTTATGGACTTCACTACATTGATTTCCCCGAGCCAAGAGGGAAATCAAAAGGTCACACCTAGGTAGTATGCATGATTCAAACAAGAAAATAATTACATTATCTTCAAGCTTGTTGGATCTCCATCCGGCCCATCTTGCTACTTAATATTGGTCTCCATCTCTATTTCTAATTCTAATCTAAGTAATCTAATTACATATTACAATTTGAAATGAAATACAAACCAAAAACAAGTGGCCGGGACATGAAAGTCCTCATTAGGCCAAAACATGCAATATGCTCAATCACATTGGGCTTTGTCCATAACTAACCATCATGCCAATCATACACCCTTATATGCCTCTCTAATGCATAAAGAAATGGATTACTAACTTTGTTTCAACCTTTGAAACTATATTTTGAGTTATTTTAATGATGTGATCAAATTAGAAAACTTTTTTCATTTTGGAAACTTTCATTTTAGGAAACCTTTTTGCATGCATGTGTTCTTGTCTTAATAATCAATCCAATTGATTATTAATTAATTATAAATTGATTATTTAATTAATTAATCATATTAAATAATTAAAAGAATCAATTTTGGGCTTAAAACAAATGTAGGCCGAAACCCACAGAAGAAAAACCCTAACTGTGTTCACACACAAACTAGTTTTGTGTCTTTTGGACCATTTGGGCCTTTTGGAATGAGCCAAGCCCACTTCAGCCCTTAAAACCCATTAATAAACTTAATTAATGTTTATAATTTTTAATTTAAATCAGCTCCTTGGGCCAACCAAGTCATTCACTAATTTAAACCAAGTCCGTAAACATAATTAAGCCCATTAAGTGGTTTTAATAAATTAAAATTAATCAAATTAATTTAAGGCCCATTTTAATTAATCCAATTAATTAAAAACACTTTAATATATCATATATATCAGATTTAGAAGATCAAAAGTCGTTCTAACCAAGAACACATTAGGAACACACGAAGAACACCAATTTATCGAACTTTTCGACTAAACTAGTTTTCATGCAAAACTTGTTCGATTTTAATTCCGTTCGATCCTACGGCTTAATATCACATATTAAACACATAAAATATCATCTAAATGATTTTTAAATGGATCCATAAGAAATTAAATTAGAACAGCCCCTACATCACCTAGGGTTTCACGCCAAACCCTAATGGGTTTCATGCCAAACCCTAATCACAATCATTCAAAAATTTTATTTTTGTTTCCACCAAATTTATTTGATCACACATACAAACAGAAATCAATATTTCTCATTCATGAACAATCAAATCTAATATTTTAAAGTTCATGAAATAAATAACTCAAAACAAAACAAAACTTATTCCGCAGAAAAATATAGAATTGTATATCCATGGCAAAACCGTGGCTTTGATACCATGTTGGATTTTAACGGTTACATGCATCACATACATGAGTGAAATTTTAAAATTTTTTAAACCATTAGATCTGATCTTTCCATGAATACACAATATAAATATATGAGAATAAAAAAAATCACCTTTGATTTTTGTTGAACAGTTGATTTTACTTCGCACCGAGTTGTCGCAAACCACATTGTCCAAAATCGAACACCTCCAATGAGTAATCCACACTAGAGAGGGGTAAATTGAACCAAAAAATTGGTGTTCAACTAGGGCTGGCCAAAATTCCAAGAAGCTAGCTTGGAGTTGGTGCAAAAAAGGAGAGAGAGAATAGAGAAAAAGACTTTCCTTTTGTTTTAATCACTTAACCCTAATTCTCATTAGTTGGCCTTTTATAGTTAGGTTAAAATTCCAACTCCTTAATGAGATTGGGCTCTTTAAAATTGCCGGAGAATTATTAATTGGGCCTTTGGAATTAATTATAATCATTTGGACTTAATTAAATCCAATTTAATCCTTTTCATAAAAGTCTATGCACAAAATCCACAAACTAGGCCCTTTGTGCATCTAATTGAATTTAAATACCCAAATGGATTCCGAATCCAACCAAATTAAATATGTGAGTTCCATAACACTTATGTAACATATATAAATTAATTTGGTCCAAGAAAAAGCCATCTAAGCCCTTATGTATGGAGTTAGCGTATGGCCCTCTTCTAGAGGGCTTCCTCTAACTTCTTCATTCCTTTGGCCCTTTATAATTTCTCCAATGGACCTACTAATTATTATATTAGTCCTATAACACTTATAGTAGTCTTATAATACTTATAAGATAATAATAATTAATCATAAAATACATTATTTCAATTAGGTCCAATTTTGCAGAACATTTCTTAAAAGGTTCGCGGACAATTTTATTTGATCATAATTAATTAAACTCTTTAATTAATTATTATCTTATTCACTTCTCTACCTTCATAATAATATCAAATATTATTATCCTTGTTATTTTACCATTTTACCCTTTTCTCTATATGTGTGTGACCTATTGGGTTTCTGTCCATGTTGGCAGTATAATATGTAATTGTGAGTTCAATTCAAAACTCACATGATTTAAACTCCTTTAAATCATCTTATCAATCCCTATTGATACTTTTGATACATCATTATACAAGTCATGATTGGCCTCTATCTAGGCATCATGACTACCCAAATGTCAGGAAAGTCATGTGGTTTGACTGGACCCTTCCATAGAACAGTTACCGTGCAATTACTCTTTTCACCACTCTTATCTCAATTACATTATGAGTATGGATTTATGTCAACTCATATAAATCTAATTATGTATTTTCTATTAATTTAACCATTGTTCCTAAAATGCCCTTCATGGATCTCCATCCATCTCGGCATATTACTCCGGCCAGAGATTCTCTGAACAAGGCAATTATAGAATCATGCGAGATAACTTCCCTTGTTAAATCTGGGATGGTGAATCCTTTGTCAATCACTCAACTATCTTCAAGTAGGTCATGATATACCCAATCTCCTAACTATGTTCATTCCCAGTTGGTAGTAATCAGTTATGGAGTCAAAGTATACCACTTACTACTTAAGATAACTTTGGTGATCTCAAGTCTAAGGATACTTTCACAACCGCTATGAAGAGATTCCTCACTGACATAGATTTAATATCCATGTGAGGATTCTCTATGCAGGTCTCCAATGAACTTGTTCTTCTAACAAGCATCCACATGTTAGCTTTAATTATCTTCCATAATCACAGTTATTAAAACCACTACTTGAACCATTCAAGAAACATAACATGTGATAGTCTGTTTGAATTATCAATGTCCTATCTTGTTAATTCTATGACTAGGGATATTTAGATATTAACACATTTGCATGCAATAGACATCTCACATCATGAACACCTTCATGATTTCCTTTGCACTGTGTTTATAATATCTAGGACTTCATTTATTAATTTAAGATTTACAAACTCATGTATTCAAACATAGCATTAATAAATGAATGATGCCTTTTATTAAGAATATAAATTTCATACATATGAAAAACATCCCTATTACATGGGCTCTAGGGCATACTCTTTAATAACTAATGTATAAAAACATGCATATAAAGTCATAAATTCATTAATAAAAATTGAAGCATAGCAGCTCAAGAAATAACAGCTCATTGGCAAAGCTTACAAGCTGAAAATAGCTCATGAACTTAATAATTCCCTTTCACGAACACAACTCTATAACATAAGGCAATATTATAGCCACCAAATAACATAAGGTAATATTATAGCCACCAAATACAGTCATTTTCATAATAGTCACAAAATACAACATATACATATCTAGATATCCACTTGTACAATAACCAAAAATAGGCAAAAAAATTTAACGAAAAAATAAAAGTGCAACTTATTTGCATAAAATAATGAGTATCACTTACCATAACAACATCCCATATATGATGAAACTTATCTTTTGGAATCCTTTTCCATGATGGTACTGCCAATGGACATATATTGCAATCAGGAACAATTCTTCCCAAGTATCTAGAAAAAAATTTGCAATTCTTCCCAACAATTCTTTTATCGTAAAAAGTCACTTTCAATTTTTCACCCGATTTAAATACTATAACTTTTTTACACTTATTTTTTCCTTGTACTTTTTTTACCTTTTTAATAGAATCTAAACCTACATATGAACAATTAAGCAATACATTAAACTATTAGACAAAAGAATTAAATGGACATCAAAGGCAAATAAAAATAACTCAATTAATGTAAATGAATATTAATGTTCATCTAACTTGTTTTTTCTCCTTGAGAGTCTTGCATATCTTGATGGTTGTCTTGAGTCACTTGATTAGTTTATACTCCATGGTTATCTTGAGTTACTTGATTAGTTTGTACTCCGTGGTTGTCTTGCCTCACTTGATTAGCTTGTACTCTTAAGTTGTCTTGCACCATTGGCTTGGTTTGTACCCCTTGGTTATCTTGCACCACTTCATAAGCTTGGTGAAATTGAATATCATCTTGAGTATTGTCTTATAAATGTTCATCCTCGAGTACAAAATGGTTGTTCTTAAATGAAGGATTCGTTGTCCCACAAATGAAGCATGATTTGATCTAGCACCAATGGAAGTATTTTGTTTAGACATCCCAAAAGAGCATAAAGATCTCAACCTCTTTCCTTGTCCCTTTCCTAAAGCACCAGGTGGAAGAAATGCATGTTTGGTAGCCTTTGAATTGGATGACATTCCATTAACAAAAAAAGAAAAATTTCATGTTAATAAAAAAATATATCCTTGCCAATATTCAATAAAAGTGTCATATTCATCAAAATATGAAAAAAGTTTATAATTGTTAACATACCTCTACTAGTTCTCATTCTTTAATTTTAAGTTGAATTTTTTACTTCATCTAACACCATAACTTTTTTCACGATCTCATAAGAATCATGTGGTTGCACCTTCTTCACTACACACCAACCTTTATTTGCATTATCATTAGCATAAAAGTGTCATATTCATCAAAATATGAAAAAAGTTTATAATTGTTACCACACCTCCACCAGTTCTCATCTTTTATTTTGAGTTGAAGTTTCTACTTTATCAATGCCATATTTTTTTTTCATGATCTCATAGGAATCGTGTGGTTACACCTTTTTCATTACACGCCAACCGTTATTTGCATTATCATTGGTATAAAAGACTTGAAAGGCTTGGTCCACTAATACATAAGGCTCATTTATTTTCAAAAATTACCCCCAATTAACACTTATAGTGTCACATTCATCTCTTTTAATTCCTTTTCTTTCATCAGACACATCAAACCAATTACATATAAATAAAACATAACAAAATAACTCTTCTCCCCATAAAAAATTGCAATTCAATGATATTAGTTAGAACCCCATAGTAATCAATATTACCACTTTCTTTGTCAGTCTTTCTAACAACCACCACCCCACAATTTTGAGTTCTTAAATTGTTATCATATTCTTTAGCACGAAACCTGTATTCATTCATAATGCATCCTTTGAAATGTGTGGCATATTAGGTGCAACCACGTGATAGTAAGAGCAAATCTTTCATAGTCTGACCATTATTCTCTTTATGCAATTCTATAGATTATGAAGAATAACTCAAAGACATTAAAATGATTAATCGATCACCTAATTACATAATTTAGGTCTAATTAATACTAAACCTTAAACCATTCAATGAATTGCTTATTCCATTCCCCATTAGAAAGGCGTTTAGAAGTTTCCATATGAATTTGTAAAACTCACTAACAAATTAAGGACAAACACATGTCATGTAAGACTAAAAATAATTATGAAGGGAGAAGTGATATACATAAAATTCACAAGGAATAGTTACATACTCTAGAAATGGTAGAACTTAATCAAAATTCTTTAAGACATATATATGCGCCTGCTCTATTTCATTAGCTTTAATATCATGATGTTTTGTAGCTCCTAAAACTCTTCTCGATTGCTTAAATAAAGATGCATCACCATCATAATTCCTTTCAGGTAGATTGAACCTTGTGTCCATTTTATGCAGATATTTTAAGCATAGGGTCATGCATTCATTGGCAATGTATCCTTCTACAATAAAACCTTCTGGACAAGCCCTATTACAAATAAGAGACTTTTAAAAATGTAGCCATCGCTCTACAGGGTACATCCATCGATAATTAATAAGATCGGCAATCTTAACTTTATTGGCTAAATGAACAGACAAATGGACCATGATATCAAAAAATAGAGGGAAGACCTTTTATAACTTGCAAAAAGTTATAGGAATTTGCACTTTAATTTGTTCTAACCTATCCATGCTTAATACCTTTGCTCTAAGAGCATTAAAAAAAAGATAATAAATGGCTCGTAAACTAATTTGGACACCATACCGCATAAGGCAATAGAGAATGAAGATTGTAAAAGAACATGGCAATTGTGACTCTTTAAACCAAAAATATTATATTCTATAAGGTTCACACATTGAGAAATGTTGGATGAAAATCCATCTAGAACCTTTTAATTCTTTAAGAAGTTACATAATTTGTACTTCTCTTCATGTAATAATGTGTAATAGCCAGAAGGTAATTTATATTTATCTTCCTTTTTTATTGGGTGCAATTCCAGCCTAATGTTCATTGCTTGCAAATCTAGCCGAAATTTGATGGTGTCTTGTGTTTTCCCCTTGGTATTCATGATTATACCTAAGATATTATTACATATATTTTTTTTTGTATGCATCACATCTAAATTATGCCGTAAAAAAAGAGTTTTCCAATAAGGAAGTTCAAAGAAATACTTTTTAGTCTAATTATCCTTTCTATCATCATGTGATATCTTAATCCTCTTCTTAGGATCCTTTATCAACTTTAATCCATCAAGATCTTGCACTTGACTAAATATCTCAACACTAGACCACACCTTCAAAGATAACCTTTGCTCCTTAGTGCCATCAAATGACTCCTTATCATTCCTCCATTTGTGACAACTAGGAAGGTAACATCAATGGTCCATACAACATTGCTTCTTACCCTTGGCTAATATAATTGAGAAAGTGTCTTTATTTCAAGATGGGCATGTCAATTTTCCTTTTATACTCCATCCAGATAAGTTTTCATAAGCTGGAAAGTCATTTATAGTCCACAAAAATGATGCATGCAGCTTTAAATTTTCCCTAGTCGGTGCATTGTATGTCTCAATATGAATTTCCCATAACTCCTTCAATTCCTTTATTGAAGGTTGGAGATAAACATCAATTGCATCTCCTAAACTATGTGGATCATGAATAACCATTGACATGATGAAATTCTCTTACTTCATGCATAACCAAGGTGATAAATTATAAGGAATGAGAACTACAAACCGAATGCTATTGGGGTCTTTGAGTTTACAAGTGGTTGAAATCCATCACTAGTAAGTCTAAGTCGAACATTATGAGACTCGCTAGCAAATGATAGGTGAAGCTCATCAAATGACTTCTATGCCATTGAATTAGCCAGATGCCTCATTAATCCATCATCAACTCTTTTATCATGATACCATCTCATTAAAGAATATGTTTTTGTAGACATAAATAACCTTTGAAGCCTAAACTTTAGTGGTAAATAGCGTAAAGTCTTTGAAGGCTCTCTTTACCATTCTTACACTTGGGTTCTCCACTATGTTTCACCATTTTCCATCTAGATGCACCACAAACTTTACAAAACTCAAAAAAATTATCCTCTTTCTAATACAACATGCAATCATTTATACAAGCATCAATTTTATTATAACCTCTTTCCAATACAACATGCAATCATTTATACAAGCATCAATTTTATTATAACCTCTTTCCAATACAACATGCAATCATTTATACAAGCATCAATTTTATTATAACCTCTTTCCAATACAACATGCAGTCATTTATACAAGCATTAATTTTATTGTAAAAAAGCCTAAGGTCTTGAATTATCTTCTTTGCCTCATAATATGAATTAGGAAAATTAAATCTATAGGCCAACAACTCTTCTTTCAACATTTTTAATAACAATGTAAATGACTCATTACTCCAATGGCAAAGACTTTTAATGTAAAGCAATTTAATCAAAGTACAAAGCTTAGAACTCTTTGAACTCTGATATAATGGCTCCTCAAAATCCCCCAAAAGCTTATAAATTTTTTTTGCTTCAACATTGGGTTCCTCTTGAAGTAAATCATAACTACCCATGTTCATTGTGTTTACATCGTATTCAAGATATAAATCTCTCAAGATTTCTTCAATTTTATCCTCCCTTGAATCATTATCATCTTCATATTTCTAAACTGATTCTAGTTTACCTAACATTTCCCCATGATGATACCAAAAGGTATAACTTTGAATTATTCTATATACTTTCAAATATAACTCGAATATGTCATGTGTTCTTAAAATTGTGTTGCAACATTTTACACATGGACAATGTATTTCATCTTGTTCTCCTATTCTTTTAAAAGCATAATTTAAAAATTTTTGCACCCCAACTAAGTATGCTTCATCAAGTCGGTCATCAACAAGTTTCATCCTCTACTTATCGGGTTCCATAACCTTGGTATTTATATTTCAATAGATTAGTACAAAATTTAATTCCTAATCTAATAGGACATAATAATTCATTTAACTCATTATTTAGTAAAATGTAATCTTTTGAAACATAAATCAATAAAGTATAGGACAAATATAAAAATGACTTTATGAAATATCAAGCTCTTATAAATTAAGATTCTAATCAAATCATTCAAGCCGTAGTTATATATGCAATTTATAACTAAAATCATGCTAAAAAATACAACTGATAAGATAAAAGACATCATTATTAAATAGTAAGAAAGATATCACTATAAGGACAGATTCATCAGCCAAAGAAATCATAGCTATTTATATTTTACTAATTCCTACTACTTATAACTATTGGAAGTATTACTTTTACACAATATATATATATATAAGAAATCACAGTTCATTTACCTATGCTAGCACCTGTTGAATGGAAGTCTTGCAATTGCCACACATAATTCTACACCACAGCAACATTATACCAAACAATGGCATTCCTACAGTATAATTAGCATAACAAGAATGAATTGCTTAAAATGATCATCAAAAAAATTAAATAAAACATATAGCAACATTCCTATAATTTTACATCAAAAAACTTAAATAAATCATAAAGCAGCATTTCTGCAATTTTACATCAAAAAACTTAAATAACAACAACATTTGTACAATAATTTATTCAAATATCAGTTGAAAACATTAGCAACAAAATGGCTTATTAATTAATGGATTTATTTCTTATAGTGTATGTTAATATGATATGCAAACTTTTTTTGTGATGGTTTTAATCTCCAATTCAAGTCCAAATAATATGATTTGAAAAAGTTCGAGTCGGATGTCTAACTTAATATAGAGTGGGATGAGGTGATCATTTAAATTGGAATCTTAGGGGGAAAAGTAGATATAAATTCCTAATCCTCCAATTAGTGTGGGAGATACAATCTAACAGAAATTCAACAACTAAAATTAAGGAGAAGTAAGAACACAGAGATCAGAAAAACTTCCCATAATATATTATAATAGAATCAAGGCTACAAATATTTAGGATCAAATTAAGAGAAACTTGCTTATTAGTTAATACATCCACCAAATTATAGCTGAAAACATCTAATTTCCAATTGCTTATAACATTGAAGACTTGCTGACAAAAGCTTCTAATGTTCTTTGTTTTTTTTAAAATTTATAATTTTTTATATATAGTTTCTGTTACTACTGGAAAGAGCCCATATATATATATATATATATATATATAGAGAGAGAGAGAGAGAGAGAGAGAGATAGAGAGAAAGAAAGAGAAAGAGAGATAAATATTTGAATTTGAGAGCAAGCTTTGGATCCGGGCTCACTTTTTCCTTCCCAAGGTGACCCATTAAAGACCAAACATCTGGCTTTACCTTCTATATCTGATATCAATCATGTGATCATTATACAATCTATAAAATAATTTTAATTATATATAATATGTAAACACAAACGTAGAATTATTTATATAATTATAAATTAAACATTTTGAGAGAAAAAGAATAAAGAAAATGAAAACAACAATTATCATCATTAGCATCTGAACTAAACAAAACTGCAAAAGTAAATGCAGTGCAAAGAGATCAAAAGACTTTTTAGCAATAGAAAGCAAAGCATCAAAGAGGCCTTATAGAGAAGAAATCTTTAAGTTTGGTGAAACATTAAAGCTTAAATAGAAATAAATGCCTTTCAAAAGACAACTGCTAAATGAAAGAAGAAGGAAAAGCAATGAAAGCTACCAAGAAAAGACCCAGAAGAAGCAACAACCCCCCTTAAAAGAGTCCTGCATTCAATACAGAATATATATAAATATACATGAGAAACCAAAAAATAAATATTCAAATAAGAGAAACAATGTAGAAGAAAATATAAACAAAGGAGGTGAAGATATAAACCGATACTAATAGTTTAAAGTACTTGATAGTTGTGAATTATATGATGTTTTAGTGTGATTTTAGGTATTTTATTAAGCTTATTTAGCTTTAATTTGCTTGAATTTTAGTTTAAATTACTAAATTTGTGTTTTAAGGGTTCGCTGTAAGTTTTGATATTTTTTAGGGCCAAATTGAAGGAAAAAGGACTTAATTATAAGAAATGAAAAGTTATGGGTCAAATTCATTATTTTGAGGAATTGAAGCTAGAAAACCAACGTTTAGACCAGAAATGTTTAACACTATCGTGCATGAAGTTTTAAACGACCGTATATGGAGAAAATTAGAAAATTGAGCTAAAGTCGAAGAATGTCGAATAATGTAGTGAGACCATGCATGGTCGTGCATTTGAAAGAGGGAAATCATTCATGGCCATGCACCACATAGATGGCCTATGCACGACTCTGCATGGGAATTCCAAAATCCCTACTTGGTCATAAAAGCCTAGTGAGAAGAGAATGCACGGCAGTGCATCAATTAGAGCTTCATCTTACTTGTCCGTGCAATAGAGTTTGACAGTTCAACAAAACTTCCAATTTTAGCAAAGTTCTTTTCCTATTCTAATTCAAGAAGTTTTGAAGGCCAGTATTCCTTTTTTTTGCGTATAAATAGTTGACAACAACACCAGAATAACATCATCAAAGAGGAGAATCATCAACAATAACTTCTTTACTTAGTTTTAGTTTTATGTTCTTTACTTTTTCAGTAGTTGTGAGGAACAAAACTAAGGAGCTAAAGGGTTTCTTTGATTTTTCTATACAAATTAATTAAGGGAGCTTCTGTAACTCTTTATTTTTTCTCCTCATTAGTTTAGCTTTAATTTTTACTATGAATATTGAGTAGTTTCTTTGCTTTTGCTAAAGGTTCCTTGAAGACTTAATTTGTATTGTGATTACTTGATTGAGCTTTAATTTTAATATTTGTTGATTATATCTTGGTTTGAAGCAAATTGTTATCTTTGATTGTGTTAAGATTAATTGTTGGTTTATTGGTTTAATAACTGAAAATTGGCTTAGGCACTATCACTTATTTGCATGTTCTTAGGTTAATTTTTATTGCCTATGCATGATTATTTTCTGATTTTAAGATGATTATGTGTTGATAATATTAGTTAAGACTAAGAGAAGAGAAACTAAGAATAAATTGGGGTTGAAGTTTCTGTAAAAGAATTCAATGAATATTTAGGAATATCAACTGGATTTTTATGTTAAGTGTTAAATTATTCTTAAATGAGAATTTGATGCTTAAGAAAGATATTCTTGATTCAACACATTAGGCTTTATTTCATCTAGTTTTTCCATAATCACTCGTATTTTCAACTGGATTTAAGTCATTACAGTATAAATTAAGGTGGATAGTCCTTTAGTGAAAGTTATTTTAATATTGATTTTTTTCCCAAATTTGTTTACTTGTTTTCATTTAAAATCTAGTTTATTTACACCAGTTGTTTATTTTAAGTAGTTATTTTCAATTTTAATTACGTTTCAAAAATCATAACCTTTGGGATTTTTTTTTCTTTCTTTTACACACAAACCTTCATTTTAAAAATTCAACATTCTCTCATACAAACACAGGTTTCCCTTCTTTTTGATATTTCAGGATCATAATTATATTTTCCTATATTACTAGCTGATCTAGTACACTTTTCTAGACACCGGTCAATACTAATGATAAACTTTAAGAAATTAAAATACCAAAAAAGCTCACTTACCAAATTCCATGTAGTAGTAGGTATGCTAGCTCTCTCTCTCTCTCTCTCTCTCTCTAAGGGTGCAGAAAACAAAGCAAAATGAACATTGAAACTCATAAGCAAAGAAATTTTTAGCAACCCTCAACCAAGTCTCATGAAAGCCCAAAATAATACTCAGTAAGCACTGCAATTTCTCAACTTCACGAAAAAACTACCTAAGAAATTGTAGCATTTCATATTGAAAATCCCCTATAAGTGGACTGAAAGTAGCATGGAAAAAAAAACACCAACATAATTCAAAGATATACCCAAGTGGAAGTAGGAACACCTCAGCAAATAATAACATCTCATGTCTAAGGCAAAAACAATTCACAACAAGATTAAACTAGGAGAAAGAATGCAAACATGTCTGGATAAACTTATAAATGGTAGACTAAAGAGAAAGCATTTATATCAGGTTAGTGAAGACTTAGTAGGAACGGTAATATTATCGTGATGACGTTTCATTCTAAGCCATAAAGCTGTAATAGCTAAATTTAGTGTCAAAGTTTGTCACTATTTGCTTAATTCTGAAGCACAATTTAGAGACAAAATTTAATCCTAAAATGATATTTTCCAGTAAGTATTTCAGATTAATATATTTGAAGTTAGTTAGTTAGTTAGTTAGTTATATATATATATTTATTTTCCAGAAGGAATCTCTATAAGAATTTTTTTTTTAATGAAGATGGATTTAAAGATAAGGACATCTTCCATTCCAAGCCCACTGTTATCATCTTTTTTTTTTTAACAATTTCTGATTTTCTTGATAAAAAGTGAATGAAACCAATGGTAATTCTTGCCTAATCTTAAGAAAATGTTCAAGCCTTATGAACAAGATTAAGTACTAAAACCAAAATTTTTCTTTTTTAAATTAACAATTTATATTAGACGATGAGGATTTAATGTAGATGGATACAGTTCAAAAGCTCTACTCTTCCAATCTTCATCTAATTTGTTTATAATCCTACTTGTACACTTTGCACTTACTGCTTATTTATTATATTTTTTATTTTAAAGGGTGTATATATTGGACACTTTAGAAATTATATTAAAATGGAAAAGCTATGGAGCTTTTTTTATGAGCTAAAAAGGAATAAAGACTTCCAGAATTTGAAACTTATGAGGAATTAACAATTAAGAATATCTGAAAGAATCCGATGGTAAAATTTCTAATATTGTTAATTATAAGTCACGTGGCTTTTGCTTTATTTGCTATGGCTTTGGTAAAGTCAAATTCTACACCTAGTTCCAACCTACATCAAGTTGCTGATACATTTTATGCAATAGAGAAAGGCCAACAATTACCTACACTGAAACACGATTATGACAAAAGAACCCCACTTTAGCACACAAGCTTGCAAAAGCAAGCACAGATACAGAGGCATCAGTTTCTCACTTCACTTTATATCTCACCACGAGGACAAGGAAGAAAAATAGAGTAAATTCCATATATAAGCCAATACACAATGAAGATTGAAGATGCTTGTTACACATATCACAATATGGCATCTTAAACCTACTCAAGTTTTTCCATAATATGGTCTCTTATGAGAAAAATAATTTGAATACATTAAAAAAAAGAAAAATTTTAGGGAATTACAGGAGATAAATTTCTCATTTATTAGCAATTTAGCAACAACTAAGCAACTTGTAATGCAAAGAGATAATGCAAACATGCCTGATTCAGTCGAAGAAGGCTCATAGAAAACATGTCTGTGAGCTTTTAATGAACATGCCTAGTGAGTTTTTGATCCCTACTCATGACGAACATGCCTATTTAAGCGGGGTTATTGATGGCACTTCTTCAAGTTGGAAATGTTCCAAGAGTATGATAGAATGAGTTGTAAAATGTTGGAGAGTTTACATTGCTTAGTGTAGAGCTTTGGCTACATAACTTAAAAATTTTGGTTGGAAAAATCGAGCACAATTAATGCATTATACTTGAAAAATATATAAGCAAATGAGTATACTTACCATTTTGAGGTTTAAAACTGTTTGCTTTACTTGTCCCCATCTAAAACTGAGCTAAGTGAGAACTCAGCTTATTTTAGCTAGTAACAACTAATTTTAAATCTGCAAAAAAGTTTTAGTTTGACTTTTGCCTCTTTGCCAAATAGGTTAGCATATGTGTAGCATAAAAATGCAAATTTATAGAGTAAAAACACTTGCGCAAGGCATTTAATCAGCTACATAAGCTTTGGCTCCTTATCTTGAGAATAGATTTGTATTGAATGTGCCAAAATTTATCAAACAGAAATATATTTAACTTCACAAAATAAATAACAAAATTTATATGTACTTCAGTTGAGATACGTGTATGAAAAGTGCAATTAAGATGTAATTGAGAGAGAAATACCAGCAAAACGCTTATAAGAGTTGTAATAAACTTGAAGCACGCTTGTTTCTTCGAGGTTAGGCTGAGAGTTAGCTCGATCATTATTGTTCTTATTTTTTAAAAAAAGATTTAGCCATAGCAAGGCTTTAGTATCTTTCACTCTTGGCAAAAGCAATTTTCTTTTGGGCTAACTATGGCAGCACCAGCAACAAAGTCGATTCTTCATGCAGGGATGCTAGGAATTGGAATTAAAATCAGTGAAGCTGTAGTTTGTTTTTGTATATTTATAAAAAAAACCATTTGAAATTTTCATCGCATTGTACAATTTTAAGCCTCTGCTGTGCACACACAAGATGGTACCGACCCAGCACATCTCTACACATTACACTTATGCTCCAAAAAGACGGCATAATCATCCAACTGAAACACTCCTTTTACTCTAAATTAATGTCACGTCTCAAATGCCTAAAGCATTTCTCTTCCCATGCTTTGGCAGTAAATCTAAACACTAATACATTGAAACAACATAGAATTTAAAAAAGCCTAAAGACCAAATCAGTATGAACGTCCATTGCTATTGAGGACAGCCGATGTGCCGGGCGATGTCACAGACCACTCATTCCAAATATTAGTGTTTGTAGTTATAGATGATCATATATTTATAAATGGTATTATTAGTGATTGCCATAGTTCAATATTGGTTTATTTATTGGACTTGACGATTAAATTTAGCCAATTTTGGACCGTGTTGTTTTCAAAAAGGGATTTTCTTAAAAATACCCATAAAATATATGATTTTTTAAAATTGCCTCTTCCTTTCTCCTTTCAAAATTGCCTTTTTTTAATTTCTATTTCTAAAAATACCCCCTCTAAAAAATTTAAGTTCCACCACATTAACATTGGTTAAGCTCAGGTTTCTCCATCTCTATGAACCATCAAGAACTCACTACACACTAATGGAATTTCAAAGTTTCTCCCTATAAATGTGCCTTATCTTGTCACCATTCAGAACTAGAGAATTGAAAATCAAAGCAGCCATTTCCAAGAAAATAAATGACAAACTCTAAAAAGACCCAAGAAAAAGATGTATTTGATCCAAAGTAGCTTCTTGAGTCAATTTCACCCATGATCACTACACTTACGTCTAATCGTGCAAAAGTAATTGATTTATTTTTCTTGACTTAAATGTTACTGAACTTATCATATTTTTGCAGAAAAATAATCTTGATTGGTTTTCGACAATAATACTTGTCAAAGTACTGATGTGGCATGCCCATATCATATGCCTGGATGTATGTGGCATGACACATCAGCAGCCAAATCATTGAAATAGGCCATATCACATGACATGTCAGCACGCTGCATCATATTCCTGGACACACGTGGCATTACATGTCAACAGCCATGTCATCGGAAGAGGTCATATCACACAGCATGTCAGCATGTCATGTCATATGCCTAGACACATATGGCCTCTTTCGGTAATGTGGCTGCTAATGTGTCATGCCACATGTGTTCAGGCATATGAAGTAACGTGCCACGTCAATATTTCGGCAAGGATTATCGCTAAAAATCAATCAAGATGATTTTTATATAAAAAGATAATAAGTTCAATGATATTTAAGTCATGAAAAATAAATCAGTTACTTTTGGGCGATTAGACCTAAGTTCAGTAACCATGGATAAAATTGACCCTAGCTTTTTTGGTGGCCAGAGAACTAACATCTTCGACCTATTCTCTCTCGATGTATGGGATCCTATCCAAGACCTCCCTTTTAGCATCACTATAGCTCCACTTTCAGAAAAAAAAAATATGAAGAAGGTGATCACTTAGAAAATTAGCTAAGAGCAGTAATTCAAATGTCAAGAATGCTAACTTAGGAGTACAATAGGTAACCTTTAAAATAGTTACCTATAAGCTAAAAGAATTCTTGAAAATATGAATAAAAAAGGAAACTCAAATGTCAACTTAGAAAATGAGCAGTAAGTCCATTGCCTAAAAGAGCAAAAAGAGCATAAATAACTTTTTCAGTGGTACAAAAAGAGCAGTAAGTCCATCGCCTAATGCATTATGTGTAATGGCTTAATTTTAAGTTTGGGTAAGTGTAGCCTTTATTGTACTCCTTTTTAATAATATAATAGTTTTATTTTTTTTATTTAGATGGAGTTACTATGGTGTTTAATGGCCTTTATTCCACAAATGGTGATTTTGATTCTGAAATTTGGTATACCAGGTATATCATTCGGTATACCAACTTCCAAATGGTAATTTTGATTTTAAAATTTGGTATACCGGCCTGTATACCATTTGGAATACCAAATTTCAGATAGTGATTTTGATTCTGCAATTTGGTATACCGATCGGTACACCAAATATACAAAAGTCCAAATAGTAATTTTGATTTTGAAATTTGGTATATCGGCCGGTATACCAAAAAATAAAATAAAATTTTTATTCTATTTTTTAGTATACAGACCGGTATACTAAATTTCAAAATAGGATATGCATTCTAAAATTTGGTATACCTGATGATATACCAGGTATATCAGCTGGTATGCCAAATTTCATAACATAATTAGCATTATAGAATTTGGTATACTGGCTACCAAATTTCAGAATATGTTTGCATACTAGAATTTGGTATATCGGATGGTATACCAGGTATACCAGCCGGTATACCAAATTTCATAATATAATTAGTATTTTGGAATTCGGTATATCAGTTAGTATACCTGGCATACCATCTGGTATACCAAATTGCATAACATGTTTGCATTCTAAAATTTGGTATACCTGGTATACCGATCGGTATACCAAATTCCATAACATATTTGGATTCTGGAGTTTGGTATACCGGTTAGTATAATTGGTATACCCTCCAGTATACCAGAAAATAAAATATGTATTTTCATTTTGAATTTTTGAATTTTAGTATTTTTTTATATTTAAACTCTAATAATAGCATAAATACCAATGGAGATTGGAAATCTTGTCATTTGCTGTCTTAATACTCTAAAATTTCATATTTTTCTCATTTTACAATATTGTACCATATTGATGCAGAATTAGAAATTTAATAGTTTTTTAAGATCAATACACCACTAAAAGCAAATCTCTTTCTATTTAAAAACTATTAATAAATAGCTCGAGTGTATAAAAGAATATTGAGGAAAACATAAATATCCAATTGCTCAAAAGTAACTGACATCACAAAATCCAATCCTAAACTCAAATTACAAGTACCCATAGTTAACCAAACTTGTACCTGAAATTCAAGTGCCAAAGAGAATAAAACATGACATCATTGGGAAAATATAACTTAGGCGCTTCTGGTTCTGTTGGTACTTGAAATAATTTTGTCTTCTCCATATTACTATATCTCTAGTGCAAATTAAAAGAGAGAATGGAGGACAAAATTGAGGTCAAAAGTTGAGTGGAGAAGTTGGAATTTCAGGAGAAAAAAGCTCACCCAAAAGCTACAAAGAGAGAAAAGATATGGACTTTGTAGGTCCCAAAAAGGATAGAACTCAACAGAGGCATTCAATAAAATCCTCATTGGTAGTAGAAAAATGCAAAAAAAAATATGAGGTTTCCAACAAAAACATCGATGAACACTTAGAAGAGTCAATTATTAAAAATGGTTTACAACACAAACCTGTCAATTTATAACTTCAAAATTATTTGCACTTTCTAGTAATACAGACCTTTTGAGATCTCAAAAGTAATAAAAAAAGCTAAAAGAAGAACCTTGTTGCTTCTCGTTCCTTTGCAAGGGCCATTTCTATCTTAGATAGCTAAGGCAACTCAATATATATATAGTTATCATAAGTTTATGAAACTAGTGACATGTATCTCAGTCAAAATGGATGCAAGCATCCAAAAGAAAATCCAAAAGGTTCTATAAATATTTTTAACTGGCAACTATTAAAACATATAAATAAAAGTAAGCAATTAAATTAAAATTGCACCCACAATCCAAAAGGTTCTATAAATATTTTTACCAGTCATAAATAGTATTAGTCAATTACAAACCTGTGAATGAATGAATGAATGAATAAATAAATAATGTAAAAAAACTTAATTATGTTATATACAACATAAACAAATTCAATATGCAAGCAAACAAAATTTACAGAGAGATAAAACAATCCAAAGAAATAAGAGGATTGTCAATATCTTCTGTTGAAATAGAGTGAGTATTATAGTGATGAGCTATTTCTTCTTCGACTGCAACACCATCAATTTTAGAACTTATCCGGTGAATGAAAGTCTCTTTGTTAACATTACTTAAACAAGAATGAACATGATGACTGGAATTCACCAAGCAATGACTCAAATTCTCCTTTCTTAGAGATAAACTAATTGAATCATTATCTCTACTTTTTCTTCCACTGTCTCCATTACTAAATATCCCACTAGGAGATGGTGACCTCAAACTTCTACTCGAATATAACAAGTTAAATCGCTCCACTTCTCTACGGAAGCTCTTCTACTAATTAATAGCAGTTGGTGAGTTAGAACAAATCCTTTTTTGGTATATGCTACAATGTATTTAATATAAAAGTCCTTGGTAGATTTTATTATTATTGTAATTATTAGTAATTGGTTAATTAATTCCAAATTCATAGGGAAATTTTTTAATTAAATATATATAATTCCGTAAAAATAAGTTAATTAATATCTCTTTTAATTAATTAATGTAATAAAGTAGTTTGTTAATTTTTTCAAGTTTTTATAAGTAGTAATTAAAAATAATAATGTATAGAAAACGGTAAGTATAGCTGCCATTTTTTGATCGCAGGCCCTACTGATAGATTTATTTCTCTCAACACACAAAATGGCATCATTTGCAATAGCGAAAAAGGCATATTCAACTGCTGGTTTCAATACAAAAAAGCATATTTTACTGTAGGTCCCACCAGCCAAGCCATAATTTTAATTTTTTTATTGTTACCCATATTTCTAATTTTTTAATTTTTACACAAAAATTTAAAAAAAAACTTTCGTTTAACTAGTACCCAAAAATTTAAATCGTGACCAAAAATCTAAAATGTAAAAATTAAAAATCGTAATTGAATCCATTAGATCGGTTAATCAAAAAAATCAATTCGATTTTGGATCAATTTTGCAGTGAAAATTTATTGGTTTGATTAATTTTGATTTTATATCTTATCAAAAATATATTTGAGTGAATCCTATGGTTTAAAAATTTGATATCCTCTGTAAAATGGTGATTATTTAAAGTTTACATAATAAGCCAAAGTTAATTAATGTACTTTATTTTATTTTTATAAGTCTAATTCTATTTGGATTAGAAATCCCATTATATTTATGGAAGGAGCTAAGACAGAATTAAGTGGCCCTCCAATGGTGCCCTCATGAAATTTTTGAAATTAAGAATTACCTATAAATTTTAATATTTTTCCAAAACACTTAAGTCTTAGCCCCTTGAAATTTCTTATATTTTATTCTTTTCCATCAAGTTCTATATGAATTAGTATTTATCCCTGATAAGACGTGAAAATCTTTATCTGAAAAAAGAGGAAGAGTTGACTATTGTTCTTGATCAGATGCTAAGTTCGTGTAGAAAAGGGAGCCCGATCAGACCAGGCATAAGCACTTTGAAGCTTAAGTTAGTAGCTTTCAGGAGAGAATTCTTAGAGAGAAAGTCTCAGAGATTTAATATCTGAAGCAACTGTGCATTGGGCTATTTATAGGAGATAAGAGGGATGCACTTGAGTGTCTTGGACTTGATAATTGGCTATCAAAGTAGGTGAGTGGTGAAGTGAAAAGGAGTAGTTGGAGAGCATGGGCTCTACCTTGTATCAGTGGATTGATTGAGACTTGATATCCCATCAGTTTGATCGGACATCAAGTGGCCTCTTCCTTGGCTTGTGGCTCATGCTTGGTGCACTTTTCCTGATGGGCTTTGGGCCCTGCCATGTGTGATGGGCCGACCGAATTGGGCCTTGGAGTATGACATTTCCATAGTTATCACTTATCCCCCCTAAAAAGGATCTAATCGGGTGATTTTACTCTGAGGTGTCTCCAATCAAAGAGTGACTGTCGGCAGGATTTTTGAAATTTGAAAATGCTCAGCCAAAGAGATGCGATGCTCAGTCAAAGAGATGCATCTATTCAGACAGTTGTCTTCTCATTAATATCATACACATACATCGAGAATGATGCCTCGCTTTTTGTGCCGTAACGATTGCTTCAATGACATATGGCGGGTGACCGGTGTATAGCAAGTGTACTAGATCAGCTAGTAATATAGGAAAATAAGATTATGACCCAAAATATCGAACCCAAGGGAAACTTGTGCTTGTGTGTGCTATTTCAATTTCAAAACCAATTTCGTGTGTAAAGAGAGAAGAGAAATCCCAAAGTTGTGATGATTTGAAAACTAAGTTAAAACAATTGAAAAGATTAAAGTAAATAAGAAATCTATTTAAAAGCAAGTAAATTGAATGAGATAAAAATCAATGATAAAAACAACTTTCACTAAAGGACTATCCACCTTAATAAGTATTGCTATGACTTAATTAAACAAAAACATACAAAGTGATCATGGAAAATTCAGTTTAGTAAACCCAAATAACTTTATTCAAGATTATTATTCCAAGTATTAAAACTCTCTTATTCAGAACAATTCAATACTTAGCATAAAGAACTAAATTAAGTCTCCTAGATGTCTATTAAAACCTTTCTCAAGAGAATTAACTTTCATCTATTCTTGGTTACCCTTTTCTTAATCTTAACTTACTCAAATTAACACACAATTATAGCTTATTCATATTATAACCATGTATTAATCCAACTAAATTAACCTAAGAGCATGCAAATCATTAATCAACTTAAACCAATTAATTAACCAACTCTTAATCAAGTTAATAATCAATTTAATATTGAGCAAAGACAAGACTATTTTAAGAACCAAGAAATAATCAACTTGTATCAAAATTTAAGAACAAACTCAAGTCATGTCAATACAAGTCAAGGATTCAAGTATCCTTTAGCAAAAGTAAAGAAAACTACTCACTAGACATTCTTAAAAACTAAAAACAATGCTTTGGAAAAAACTATAAAAACAACGAATGTAAAAACTAACTAAGAAAGCTTAATTCTAAAAACTGATTTAAAAGCTTGAATATGATGATTGATGATTTCCGATCCCTTCTTCTGTGTTTTGGACTCTATTTATAGGCAAGAGTAGATGTGGATTCCTTCTTAAACTCTTAGAACCAAAAAGGAAGTAATTTCTGCTTAAAATAGGAAGTTCGTAAATCCTTCGCATCATGGGAGAGTTGGATCACGTGGCCACGCCTCACTATGCCTTCTTCTTCACGTGGGCACATCCCTTGTTCCTCTTCTTCCACATGTGGCCACGTGTGGATTATCTCTTCCTCACACGTGGTCACGTGTTCCACTTGTTTTCTTCAATTTCCCTTTCACGTGGCCATGGCTTCTTTACACTTTATTTCTTCATTTTACTTCACATGGCCACAGCTTCTCAAGCTTTGTTCTTCACGTGGCCACGTGTGAAGCTCTTCAATAATTCACGTGGTCATGTCTTAAGGCTCTGGACTGGACGTCAACTTTTCTTGCATCAATTCTTCATAATTGCACTTTTGGCCCTGAACTTTGCCCTTTTATGTCAAATTAAACCTGAAAATCAACCAAAACACAGAATTAACCTCAAAAACATAAATATTAACAAATTAACTCTAAATTAACATAAATCAAACCAAAAAAACTAAATAACTTAACTAAAAACATATCAAAAACCATATATATTTCACACTTATCAAATACACCACACTTAAACCTTGCTTGCCCTCAAGCAAATTAGAACAAACCCTCCTTCAAAACCATCAAACTTGTATAAAGATATGCAATTTTAAAAACCAAACTTAGCATTTTAATAAGAGCACTCAACATAACTCTAAATAGATTAACTTCAACAAGAGAATCTAAACCAGTTTCCTTGAGTGTGTGCAAGACCAAATCATTTTAAACAATTTTGAAAATCAAAACATCAATGTAACTAGGTAATGAAGTATAAAATATATGAATGCATAAGCATACAATCGGTTTCGTGCTTAAAACTCTAGAAACACAATAGGCCTCTCCTTTAGCATCGGAACCCGTAGGTCATCTCCGCTAAACAACTCAAAACAAGCTTAAAATCACATAGGTCTTACAAAGGGTGTAATGGGGCTAAGGGTTTGTTTATCAAAGAATGGATAAAAGATAATCAAAATGAATATAGCCACTCTAAGACCAAATATATTACAAACACCCCAATAACTTAAGTAATACAAATTTTGCTCATCCTTGCCTTGATTCCAAACTTTCTTTATGCTCTTTCACCAAGAAGTCAATATTTTTCCATTTTTCCTTTCCTTGTACTACCCCACACTTATATTTTTTCATATTTGCTAGTTTTTTTTTATTATTATTGAACTAGCCTTTACAAGCTAACCTCAAGGTAATACAAGGTATATTTTCAATTGACTTCATTAATAACTTTGTTAAGACTTTCTTACTACACCCAAATGAAAATTTACTCTTTCACTCATCCCTTTAATCCTAAAGTGGCTAACTCCATAGGTGAGATAAAAGCTTTTTAGGTTATATGGTTAAAACTTTAGGTATAACAAGAAAATATTAATGGTACGCATTAAGCATACCCTTATAAGCTCAAAATGGTTAATCAAAGGATAAATTCATCAAGGTAGGACACAAGTCTTTTTTAAAAGAGTTTATCAAGAAAATTGTTGCCTAGATCATTTTCTAAGATGCTTGAATTGTTTATATGCTTTGAAGGGTGATGAGGAAGGTTCTAGGGTTCTAAATTTTCTTACTTCACTACTTTATTGCATTGATTTTTTTCTAAGTTAAAAACTGGTCTAAGTGCTTTTAAGAATTTGGAAACTAACAAATATTTATCAAGTTGAAGATTAACCCATCCAAAGGCATATTAAACAACATAAATGTTCTCTTGCTAAGCAAAGGTCTTAAACATGCATATTCTATATCCAATTTCAAAGTGTTCCAAGTTTTGAATATAACTAGGGCAAACTAAGTTCTCATGCAAACTAAGTGAAAAAGGTGAACTACATACGTCTTTATTATGTTTTACAAACTCAAACTATCATAAACATAATAAAAGAAAACAAAACACAAAATAATAGAATTTTAATTCATGAAAAAGAAAAATAAAGTTAAAGAAAAACTTCCTGAAAGGAGGCTACCCCCTCCTCAAAACATTGTTGTCCGCAGCAACCAAAGATCTATTCAAATGGAGGTGGTGTGTGTGAGGTGTTCAAAGCAATTTTTCCAATTTTTAAATTTTGAAAACACTAACTTATCTCTAGGAAAAACATATCTTCTTTTAAAAACATTACTTTACTCATTCTTTTCATGAATCAAAACACATAAACATGCAAAAAATGCAGAAACAAGAACACTTAAACACACAATCATGCAAAAAACACAAATTTTGACTGAAAATATAAAAGAGATAGAAAGGTAGAGTTCTGAGTTTTTGGAGTCTCCAGCTAGACTCTCCAAATCGGTTTTTAAGTATCTTTAAGAACCATGGTTGCTTCAGCAACCTCTTGTTGTCCGATTTGGTACAGTTTGAGCCACTTTGATTTCAGCTTTCGTTTGATCTTTTCTTTATAAACTGCTGCCTTGTTATATATCCATTCTTGAATTTTGTCATGCTCATTGAACCTTCGTTGAGGTTGCACCATCGGTTTAAAATTATCTTCTTTGGGTGTATGATGTGTGCAATCATTGGAGCTAATTCCTCTTAAGTTGGACGTTGCCCAATCAATTTCTCCTATGTGTTTCTTGAGGATTTCAATGAGCATCTCTTCTTCTAACCCTGCCAATAAAGATGAATTAATTAATATATATTTCAAATGAGATGGAAGTGTTTTGAGTCTAGAATCTCCCTTAGGAGGGGATGGTTCATCCTCCAATTCATTATGTTCACTGTGCTCTTGTTCCAAAATTTGTATCAACTTCATCTCCTTTTCTTCTAATTCTTCCACTTCCTTGGGATGCATTAAATAACTTTGAAGCTCATCATCAAGAATGATTTCCTCTTGTTTTGCGTTGACACATTCTTGATTTTCATCAACAAAACAAATGGACTCTTCAAAATCATACGAGGGGTATTTTAAAATTTTATTGACATTGAAACTCATCTTCTCCTTGTTGAATCTCAAAGTGACTGTTTGTCCATGAACATTAATTAAAGCTCTTGCTGTGTTCAAGAATTGCCTCCCCACAATTAACGGCACCTTTCTATCTTCTTCCATGTCCATTACCACAAAGTCAACTGGAAATATAAAATTCCCTACTTTAACCAACAAGTCTTCCATGATTCCCTTTGGCCTTTTCACCGATCTATCCGCCAATTGAAGTGTCATTTGGGTTTCCTTAAGATCCCCTAAATTCAATTTCCTGCAAATTGAATAAGGCATTAGATTAATACTAGCACCCAAATCACATAAAGCATTTCCAACAAAATTCCCCCTTAGTTCACAAGGTAATGTAAAACTACCTGGATCTTTCAATTTTTCAGGAATTTTATTGGTTAGTATAGCATTACAATTACCGGATAATTGAACCGTTCCTATGCCTTCTAGCTTTTTCTTATTAGTGCACAATTCTTTCATAAATTTAGCATATTTAGGCATGTGTAATAAAGCTTCAGCAAATGGTAAATTTATATGCAACTTTTTAAACATGTCTAAAAATCAACTCAATTGCTCATTTTGTTTTTCTTTTCTAGCTAAACAGGAAAAGGTAATTGAGACTCATCAAGAACAGTAGAAACAAGCTTTTCTTTACCTTTATCCTTCTCAACCGTAGGAGGCACTTGTTCATTATTTTTAGAATTAGAAACACTTACCTCTGTTGTCGGTTCCACCTTTTTAGAAGAATCCTTACCAAGTTCAGTCTTCTCTAACTCTTTTCCACTCCTTAAGGCGATTGCTTTGGCTTCTTCCTTTGGGTTTTGGTCTACATTAGATGGAAATGTCCCTTGAGCTCGGTTGGATAAAGAACTAGCAAGTTGCCCCATTTGGTTTTCTAAGTTCCTAATGGATGCCTCTTAGTTTCTCATCCAAATATCTTGCGATTTCCATCTAGCATCTTGACTAGCTAAAATGGAGTTTTGGGAAGCCATGAAATTTGCAATCATTTCTTCAATATTGGATTTCTTTTCTTGAGGAGGTGGAGGTTGAGATTTTTGAAAACTGGGTGGTTGGTGGTATGCTTGTGAAGGATATTGATTTGGATAATGAGGTGGAGCTTGGTTTTGGTATGGATGTTGATTATTGGAAGCTTGATTGTGGTTGAATTGGGGTCTAGGATTGCGGTTAGAAGAAGAACCTTGATTACCTTCCCTCCATGAAAAATTTGGATGGCTTCTCCATCCCGCATTGTAAGTATTGCTATATGGATTCAAGGTATTGACTTCTTCTCCTATACTTTCAGTATTCTTCATTTCCATAGATCCTGGAATTCCTGCATAAGAATCAACTCCATTAGATAACATAGAGATATTTTTAGCTTTAAGCTCATTTATTTCTTTTGAATATTTCTTTTCCATTAATTCTAATTGAGCTTTCAACATAGCTACTTCATCAATATTATGAACTCCCTATTTCTTTTGAGTTACTCTAGAGCTTGCCCATTGAGCATCATTGGTGGCCATCTCATCTAGGAGTAAAAATGCATCTTCGGGAATTTGATTCATGAAGCTTCCATTTGAAGCTGCATCTAATAAAGATCTTGTTGATGGATGAGCACCTGCATAGAAAGTATGCATTAGTTGAAAAATAGGAACTTCATGATGAGGGCAACTTTTTAAGAGTCTCCTAAATCTTTCCCAAGCTTCATGGAATGGTTCCTCATAAAACTGCTGAAAATCACTAATTTGTTTCCTAATGAGGGCGGTCTTCGTAGGTGGGAAGAATTTGCACAAAAATTTCTCTTGCATTTGTTGCCAAGAATGGATGGATTGATTTGGTAGCATTTGAAGCCAATCCCTAGCTTTTCCTATGAGGGTAAATGGGAAGAGTTTCAACCTAATTGCATCAGTCGATACATTAGGAATTTGCACAGTGTCACTCACTTCTAAGAACATATCTAAGTGTTGTGCGGGATCCTCTATGTCTGAATCCGAAAATTGGTTTCTTTGTACCATAGTTATAGTAGCGGGTTTAATCTCAAAGGGTTGGTGGTGAGGAATCCTAATAGTTCTATGCTCGTCATTGATGGAATATGACATGGTATGATAATCATGATAGCACAGCGGAAAAACAAAAATTTTATCATACATACCATACATATCCAAAGATAGAATCGAAACATGCAATTTTAGGGTTATCGAACTTACAACTTTTGATGCCTTTTAAAATTTTTATTCCGATGATGACCAGCAACAAAGATGGCTTTGTCCGCCTTAGATCTCGATCACCAATGCCAAGGAATAGCCTTTTGCGCCACTCCCTCTATTCTCACACACACAATTACACCGTCGGCTTAAAAACGAGATTGCTAGATCTCTTTTTCGGTATTGTGTAAGGGTTATAGTTTGAAGCTACAAAACTTGATTTTGTACTTCTTTAGATTGCTATTACTGCTCAATAACACAAGAGAATGAGGAACAATCCTTTCTCCTTGTGAAAAATTGAACAAAAGAATTAAGAGAGAGAGAGTCACTATTCACGAGTTACTATTCACGAGTTACTATTCATGCCATAAAAAATTAGGTTTAGGGTTTTATTTCTTTTAATATATATGCTTATCCTTTGGCAAGTCATTAATCTGAATTCAACTATCCTAAGATAATTAATTCAAACTCTATCACTTCCTAAAGATAAGTAATATATTTTGAATTAAACTCCTTTGAATTTAAATTCAAATTTGAAATAAAACATAAGACATTTAAATAAATGAAATCACTTAATTTAAATATATAGCATGTGCCGAAATTCCTTGATTTCCCTCTTGGAATTTTGGCCACATCATTAAATATATAAGTGATTTAATTTAATTTAAATTCCTTTAGGCTTTAATATTCAATTAACTTAATTAACACAAGATAATTAATTAATTGAAATTAAACCTTATGGGCTGAATTTCTCTCTCTCATGGACCAAAGCCCAATAGCAATATTATAACCCATTACATACATTAATTTGACTTTAATTAAAAGCCCAAATTAATGTCCAATACTTAATTTAAATATTTTAAGCCCAATGCTTTGTGTGCGATCCTATAGGTCCATTTAATGTTGGCAATGAATTAATAAATTAATTCAAAGGCTATATATATTCTCTAGCAAGATATTATAGCATTCCAAATTAAATGAAAATGCATATGGCATTTGGTGACCTAATGCAATTTCGCATAGTCCCTTACCCATAAATATCAGAATTAATATAAGGCATGGAACTAGTCATCCTTATATACATTAATTCATTTCTTGATATTCCAATGACACTGAATTCTCAGATAAATAATGATTACTCATTATTTCATCTCGGTATGGCCATACACTTCTCAGTTCACTGATCAAGTGGCCGGTGATATTTTTCTCTCTTATCGAGAGGGGTAATCCCTTCACTTCTCTCATGCTCTCTAACATGAATCAGTGCATACCCAATCATACCCGTACTTGTCACTCTGTTACGAGCACGTTAGGTGTATGTCAAAGTACACAGTAATTCATAAAGAGTTTCATAGAGATTTCAGGTCTAAGAACTCCGATACAAAACTTGCATATGAGAAACACTTATGACTTGTACCATGTAGTGTTCTCATGAGCGGATCGAATCCAGATACCATGTTTTTTAACATGTATCTATGATCTATGATTGACACTCTTGTCCTAATGATCCGTAAGACAGAACTCATAAGATCAGAGAGAGCATACTAGTCTTAATTCATTTGTTATTCCCATAACAATGACTGACTAGGGATATTTAGAATGATGTCTCATTTGTTTCAAGGTCTTACAATCCATGTGCCTCACACATGATAACTTAAACCGAAACAACACTCTTGGATAGTTTTATCAATTGATATGCACAGGAATACAAAGGATAAAACAAATGCCTCATTTTATTAATTTCAAGTGTTTCGTTACAATGTATTGGGGCTAGGGCTTACACTAACAATCTCCCACTAGCACTAGTCCCAATTGGGCATAGCCCTAAGACCGAACGCTCTCAAATGAGCTTCGTGCAGATTTGGACGTAACTTTTTCGTCAAAGGATCTGCTACATTGTCTTCACTTGATATCTTGCTAACCTTGACGTCCCCACGATCAATGATTTCTCTGATCAAGTGGTACCTTCTGAGTATGTGTTTGGATTTCTAGTGTGACCGGGGCTCCTTAGCCTGTGCGATGGCCCCATTATTGTCACAGAAAATTTCTAATGGATCTAGGATGCTTGGGACCACTCCTAATCCATTAATGAAATTTTTAATCCAAACAGCCTCTTTTGCAGCCTCACTTGCTGCAATATACTCAGATTCTGTAGTTGAGTCGGCAACGGTTTCTTGCTTTGAGCTTCTCCAGCTGACAACACCACCGTTCAAAACAAAAACAAACCCAGATTGCGATCTAGAATCCTGAGTGCTGGTCTGAAAAGCAGCATCGGCATAACCTTGTATGACGAGCTCTTCTTGACCACCATACACCAAGAAGTGATCCTTAGTCCTTCGCAGGTACTTAAGGATCCCTTTTACAGTAGACCAGTGCTTCTCACCAGGGTCTTGCTGAAACCTACTGGTTATACTCAGTGCATGAGCAACATCCAATCTAGTACATAACATAGCGTACATGATAGATCCAATAGCAGATGCATATGGGATTCTACTCATGTTGTCCCTTTCCTCTTTGGTTTTAGGGCACTGTTCTTTAGTCAAAGGAACTCCCAAAGCCAAAGGTATGTACCCTTTCTTTGAGTCTCCCATACTAAAACGCTTTAGTACTTTGTCTATATACTTTTCTTGACTTAGTCCCAAAAGCCGATTCGATCTATCTCTATAGATTCGAATACCAAGTATTGTCTCGGCTTCACCTAAGTCTTTCATTGAGAAACATTTTCCCAACCATTGCTTAACCTTTTGCAATGTTGGAATATCATTCCCAATGAGAAGGATGTCGTCCACATATAGGACCAGAAACACTACTATGCTCTCACTAACCTTCTTGTACACACAAGGCTCATCTTCGTTCTTGATGAAGTCAAATTCTTTGACTGCCTCATCAAAGCAAAGATTCCAACTTCGGGATGCTTGCTTTAATCCATAAATGGATTTTTGAAGCTTGCATACCTTCTTAGGATGCTTGGGATTGACAAAACCTTCAGGCTGTGTCATATACACATCCTCAAGTAAATTTCCGTTAAGGAAAGCAGTTTTGACAACCATTTGCCATATCTCATAATCATGATATGCAGCTATGGCAAGCAAGATCCTAATAGACTTGAGCATGACTACAGGCAAAAAGGTCTCGTCATAGTCTATACCATGAGTTTGTCGAAAACCTTTTGCTACTAGTCTACCTTTGTAGGTCTTATCAGCTTTTAGTTTGAATAACAACTTGCATTCAATTACCTTAGCACCTTCTGGTGGATCAACCAAGGTCCAAACCTGGTTATCGTACATTGATTGCATCTCGGATTTCATGGCTTCAAGCCAATTATCCGAGTCTGGGCTTTCAATAGCTTCTCGGTAGGTAGTAGGATCCTCACGATCTACTAACTCAATAGTGTCACTGTCAGTGATTAGAAATCCATATCTCTCAATCTCCTGACGTACCCTACCAGACCTTCTAGGTACTTGTGTAATGGGTTCTTGTTCCACAACTGGTTGTGAACTTGATCCCATTTCCAAACCATCCTCTATAGGAGCTTGTGGCACTTGAATTTCTCCAAGTTCTACTTTACTCCCACTGTCTTTCTTGAGAAGGAACTCCTTTTCCAAGAAAACAGCCTTGCGAGCAACAAATACTTTGTTCTCGGCTTGTGAGTAAAAGTAGTATCCCTTTGTTTCTTTGGGATAGCCCACAAACAAGCAGACAGTCGATTTGGACTCTAGTTTGTCAGATGTTAATTTCTTAACATGTGCTTCACAGCCCCAAATCTTGAGAAAAGACATATTAGGTTCTTTCCCAGTCCATACCTCGTATGGTGTCTTCTCAACTGCTTTAGTTGGAGTACGGTTCAATAGAAACGCAGCAGTTTCTAATGCATAACCCCAAAAAGAGATAGGAAGATTAGCTTGACTCATCATAGATCGAACCATGTCCAACAGAGTTCGATTTCTCCTTTCGGACACACCATTCCATTGCGGTGTTCCAGGAGGAGTGAGCTGTGAAATAATACCACACTCTTTTAGATGATCATCAAACACTTGGCTTAAGTATTCGCCACCTCGATCTGATCGAATGGCTTTTATACTTTTGCCAAGTTGGTTTTCTACTTCGTTCTTAAACTCCTTGAATTTCTCAAAAGTTTCAGACTTGTACTTCATTAGATAGACATAGCCATATCTACTGAAGTCATCTGTGAAAGTCACGAAGTAGCTAAAACCACTTCTAGCTTGTGTACTTAATGGTCCACATACATCGGTATGTATTAGTTCCAATAAGCCATTAGTCCTTTCACCTTTCTTGTTAAAAGGACTCTTTGTCATTTTTCCATGCAAACATGGCTCGCATGTGTCATAAGACTCTAAGTCAAATGACCCAAGCACTCCAGTTTGGTGGAGTCTTGAAATGCGTTTTTCGTTTGCATGTCCTAAACGACAATGCCAAAAGTAAGTAGGGTTCAATTCGTTTGATTTAACCCTCTTTGTATTAATGTTGTATATCGACTCTTTGTTTTGTAAATCAAGGATATAAAGGCCATTTTGCAACATGGCATTGCCATAAGAAATGCCTTGGCGACGAATATGAGCATTGCCATTTTTAATAACAAAATCAAATTCATCATTATCCAAACATGAAACTGAAATAATGTTTCTGCTCATAGCAGGCACATAATAACAATTATTCAAAACAATACAAAGTCCGAAAGGTAAAGTGAGGTGATAGTCGCCTATCTCCATGGCAGCAACTCGTGCTCCATTCCCCACACGGAGGTCCACTTTATTCTTCCCAAGTAACCGCCTATTTCTTAGCCCCTGCACATTTGAACAAATGTGAGAACCACAACCGGTATCCAATACCCAAGTGGTAGAAATAGAAAGGTTAATTTCAACAACAAAAATACCAGAACTGGACGCCTTGGCTCCATTCTTTTTTTGTTCTTCCTTGAAGAGAGCGCAATTCTTCCTCCAATGCCCTATCTTGTTGCAATGGAAGCAAGTGCTCTCACTCTCTTTGAGTTTTGGCGCCTTGGGCTTGGATTGGGCCTGAGGTGCACTCCCACTTGACTTGGGTTTTGCCTTTCCCTTTCCCTTTCCCTTAGCGGGTCCCTTCTTAATTCCCTTTTGAACCATTAGAACGGGATTGGTCTTTCGAATGTTCTCTTCAGCATTCTTAAGCATCCCATGAAGCTCAGTGACTGACTTGTTCATTGCATGCATGTTATAATTCATCACAAATGGATCATAAGCAGCATGCAATGATCCTAAGATCAAGTCAGTGGCCAATTCCTTTGGCACTAGTACCTCAAGCTTCTCAAGAGTATCAAGATACCCTTTCATCTTGAGTACATGGGTACTACCAGGTGTACCCTCAGCCATCTTGCAAGAAATTAATGCCTTTGTTGTCACGAACCTCTCGTGACGAGCTTGCTCTTGGAACATCTCCTTGAGGTGCACCATGATCGCATAAGCCTCTTGGTCCATAAATTGCTTTTGCAATTCAGGCACCATAGTGGCCAGCATCAGACAGGTCACATCGTTGGAGTCGCTCTTCTTGGTCTCAAAAGTTTCCTTTTGAACCGCAGAGGCGTTCCTTCCTGGTTCTTCAGGCAAGGGTGCATCCAAAACATATGACTTTTTCTCTTGCTTAAGAACTATTCTTAAGTTTCGAGACCAGTCTATGAAATTGGTGCCATTCAATTTGTCCTTTTCAAGGACCGATCGCAATGAGAAATTGTTATTTGAAGATGCCATTTTCAATCTACAATAAAATTTAGCAAGATTAAATGAGGTCTTATTTATGATCCCACAAACCGAATTAATATTCCTTTAAATAATTCGCGTTAGTGATTTAATGTGGGCCAAGATCCACTTTTCACAACAACTTATTAGTCAAGCTGAGCTTGTACACCTAACAAGTTAAGTTACTTAGGTAGGAAAACTCCAACCATGTCTCGTACATGACTCTTGGATCAAATGGGCTAACATCTTAAGATGTTATAGCACAACCCATTTATTAGTTGCCTAGGTCCGGGCATCCCTTTCCATGATAAGTCCAACCTACATTCACAACCCATGCCTCACAAAGATAATCGGGCGCATCTAGAACTTCTAGTCTACGTGACCGATGATCGATGCCTTGACATGTTTCGAATTAGGAAGGCAACTTTGTGACTTACTATTTTTAGGGATTCATTTTATTACGGCTTACATGGCATACGCTTTGTCATCCATACATAGCATGCATATATATATAATTGCATAAAGTAAAGCGTGACAAACATGGGCCCAAAAACTTACAACTAAGATTCTATACTATTACATAAGAATCTTCGAGTTGGGCTTCTCCACTCCGGTGGGCTTCGTCTTGATTTACAAAGTCTTCAAATAAATTCTATTCTAAGAAATAAATGAAACTTTTACAATAAAATATAATGGCACGCAGGCCATATTTAATTACAAAAACCCAGGGCCCATGAATGCACCATGCATATCCATTCATCACACCAAACAAGCAAATAAATATACATAGCATTCATGGATCAGACAAAGTCCAATTTTAATCAATTTAGCCAAGCCTATTAATGGAAATTGTGTACTTGAACCTTTAAGAGAAGACCCCGTGATGGGCCTGGGACGAAGCCCGATGGACTAAATCCTCTTATTGAATAAGTTCTCTTAAAAGCCCAAAACACAAACTAGTTAGATTTGTGCCATAAATCAACTCTAGTATAATTTCCAATTTTGCCATTTTTAATTTTATGTCATACAGCCCATAAACATTAAAAATACATATAATATGTGCTAACATGAATTAAAAATAAAATCATGAAGAACACATATAATAGAACACGGCATTCATGCAAAAACAAACAAACAACAAAACTAGTTGTTTAATGCTTATGTAATGCCATGAAATGCACAAACATTTAAATCAATTTTATGAGTCATTTAATAATCTAAATAAGTCCATAAATATTGATTTAATATTCTGTACCATTTTAATCTAAATGTGTTTTTACCATTTTAATCAAAACAAAGCAAACAATGTTGATTAAACATGTAACAAACACAAACTAGTCATTGTTTTAAGTGATTTTAAAATTAATCAATTAAATTATCATGGACCAGAATTAAAACCAAATTTAAAAAATGTCCAGACCTGATAATTAATCTTTAAATATCACTTACAAACATGCCAAAAACGTTTTTACATTTAATTTTGAAAACTAGTTGTTTAAACTAGCAATTTACATGCCAACTAGCACCTAGTTTCATGATTAACATGTACCATCAGGTATAAATAATTAAATCCGACCATTACCAGCCCTAATAATATCTTAGGACAGTATATTAACATGTCATATTAATTATAATACCTATCTAATCAATTAAAATCGTTTTTACACCAAAACAATGCAAAAAACTCAAAACAGAAAATTTCAGATTTGCATGTTTTCAAAATAACGATTTTTAATTAATTTTTTCATGCATCTAAAGCACTAAAATAAGCATGTCTAGGCTCTGATACCACTGATGGAATATGACATGGTATGATAATCATGATAGCACAGCGGAAAAATAAAAATTTTATCATACATACCATACATATCCAAAGATAGAATCGAAACATGCAATTTTAGGGTTATCGAACTTACAACTTTTGATGCCTTTTAAAATTTTTATTTCGATGATGACCAGCAACAAAGATGGCTTTGTCCGCCTTAGATCTCGATCACCAATGCCAAGGAATAGCCTTTTGCGCCACTCCCTCTATTCTCACACACACAATTACACCGTCGGCTTAAAAACGAGATTGCTAGATCTCTTTTTCGGTATTGTGTAAGGGTTATAGTTTGAAGCTACAAAACTTGATTTTGTACTTCTTTAGATTGCTATTACTGCTCAATAACACAAGAGAATGAGGAACAATCCTTTCTCCTTGTGAAAAATTGAACAAAAGAATTAAGAGAGAGAGAGTCACTATTCACGAGTTACTATTCACGAGTTACTATTCATGCCATAAAAAAATTAGGTTTAGGGTTTTATTTCTTTTAATATATATGCTTATCCTTTGGCAAGTCATTAATCTGAATTCAACTATCCTAAGATAATTAATTCAAACTCTATCACTTCCTAAAGATAAGTAATATATTTTGAATTAAACTCCTTTGAATTTAAATTCAAATTTGAAATAAAACATAAGACATTTAAATAAATGAAATCACTTAATTTAAATATATAGCATGTGCCGAAATTCCTTGATTTTCCTCTTGGAATTTCGGCCACATCATTAAATATATAAGTGATTTAATTTAATTTAAATTCCTTTAGGCTTTAATATTCAATTAACTTAATTAACACAAGATAATTAATTAATTGAAATTAAACCTTATGGGCTGAATTTCTCTCTCATGGACCAAAGCCCAATAGCAATATTATAACCCATTACATACATTAATTTGACTTTAATTAAAAGCCCAAATTAATGTCCAATACTTAATTTAAATATTTTAAGCCCAATGCTTTGTGTGCGATCCTATAGGTCCATTTAATGTTGGCAATGAATTAATAAATTAATTCAAAGGCTATATATATTCTCTAGCAAGATATTATAGCATTCCAAATTAAATGAAAATGCATATGGCATTTGGTGACCTAATGCAATTTCGCATAGTCCCTTACCCATAAATATCAGAATTAATATAAGGCATGGAACTAGTCATCCTTATATACATTAATTCATTTCTTGATATTCCAATGACACTAAATTCTCAGATAAATAATGATTACTCATTATTTCATCTCGGTATGGCCATACACTTCTCAGTTCACTGATCAAGTGGCCGGTGATATTTTTCTCTCTTATCGAGAGGGGTAATCCCTTCACTTCTCTCATGCTCTCTAACATGAATCAGTGCATACCCAATCATACCCGTACTTGTTACTCTGTTACGAGCACGTTAGGTGTATGTCAAAGTACACAGTAATTCATAAAGAGTTTCATAGAGATTTCAGGTCTAAGAACTCCGATACAAAACTTGCATATGAGAAACACTTATGACTTGTACCATGTAGTGTTCTCATGAACGGATCGAATCCAGATACCATGTTCTTTAACATGTATCTATGATCTCTGATTGACACTCTTGTCCTAATGATCCGTAAGACAGAACTCATAAGATCAGAGAGAGCATGCTAGTCTTAATTCATTTGTTATTCCCATAACAATGACTGACTAGGGATATTTAGAATGATGTCTCATTTGTTTCAAGGTCTTACAATCCATGTGCCTCACACATGATAACTTAAACCGAAACAACACTCTTGGATAGTTTTATCAATTGATATGCACAGGAATACAAAGGATAAAACAAATGCCTCATTTTATTAATTTCAAGTGTTTCATTACAATGTATTGGGGCTAGGGCTTACACTAACAGTCATTCCACCTAGGGATAGCATAATCCCTAATGGTTCTAGGTCTTTACCCATTCCTGGGAGCTTGGTGGGGTATATGTTGCTCTTCGATCCTAGGTGGTGGATCATTCACAGGTTGCTCAATTTATGGATCGTTCATGTTGTCTCTCAATCTTCTAATCCCATGGAATGTCCTCTCAATTTCAGGGTCTAATGGTAAGATGGGGTTATCTCTCACCATAAACCACTGGTCACTTAAAAAGAAAATCAGAAATTAGATGGAGAAGAGAAGAAGACACACAAAAATCACTTTAAAATCAAAATAAATAAACAAACGCCAATGATTCCCCGGCAACGGCGCCAAAAACTTGACCGGTGTCTAGCAAGTGTACTAGATCGGCTAGTAATATAGGGAAATAAGATTATGACCCAAAATATCGAACCCAAGGGAAACTTGTGCTTGTGTGTGCTATTTCAATTTTAAAACCAATTTTATGTGTAAAAAGAGAAGAGAAATCCCAAAGTTGTGATGATTTGAAAACTAAGTTAAAACAATTGAAAAGATTAAAGTAAATAAGAAATCTATTTAAAAGCAAGTAAATTGAATGAGATAAAAATCAATGATAAAAACAACTTTCACTAAAGGACTATCCACCTTAACAAGTATTGCTATGACTTAATTAAACAAAAACATACAAGTGATCATGGAAAATTCAGTTTAGTAAACCCAAATAACTTTATTCAAGATTATTATTCCAAGTATTAAAACTCTCTTATTCAGAACAATTTAATACTTAGCATAAAGAACTGAATTAAGTCTCCTAGATGTCTATTAAAACCTTTCTCAAGAGAATTAACTTTCACCTATTCTTGGTTACCCTTTTCTTAATCTTAACTTACTCAAATTAACACACAATTATAGCTTATTCAGATTATAACCATGTATTAATCCAACTAAATTAACCTAAGAGCATGCAAATCATTAATCAACTTAAACAAATTAATTAACCAACTCTTAATCAAGTTAATAATCAATTTAATATTGAGCAAAGACAAGACTTTTTTAAGAACCAAGAAATAATCAACTTGTATCAAAATTTAAGAACAAACTCAAGTCATGTCAATACAAGTCAAGGATTCAAGTATCCTTTAGCAAAAGTAAAGAAAACTACTCACTAGACATTCTTAAAAACTAAAAACAATGCTTTGGAAAAAACTGTAAAAACAATGAATGTAAAAACTAACTAAGAAAGCTTAATTCTAAAAACTAATTTAAAAGCTTGAATATGATGATTGATGATTTCCGATCCCTTCTTCTATGTTTTGGACTCTATTTATAGGCAAGAGTAGATGTGGATTCCTTCTTAAACTCTTAGAACCAAAAAGGAAGTAATTTCTGCTTAAAATAGGAAGTTCGTAAATCCTTCGCATCATGGGAGAGTTGGATCACGTGGCCACGCCTCACTATGCCTTCTTCTTCACGTGGGCACATCCCTTGTTCCTCTTCTTCCACACGTGGCCACGTGTGGATTATCTCTTCCTCACACGTGGTCACGTGTTCCACTTGTTTTCTTCAATTTCCCTTTCACGTGGCCATGGCTTCTTTACACTTTATTTCTTCATTTTACTTCACATGGCCACGGCTTCTCAAGCTTTGTTCTTCACGTGGCCACGTGTGAAGCTCTTCAATAATTCACGTGGTCACGTCTCAGGGCTCTGGACTGGACGTCAACTTTTCTTGCATCAATTCTTCATAATTGCACTTTTGGCCCTGAACTTTGCCCTTTTATGTCAAATTAAACCTGAAAATCAACCAAAACACAGAATTAACCTCAAAAACATAAATATTAACAAATTAACTCTAAATTAACATAAATAAAACCAAAACAACTAAATAACGTAACTAAAAACATATCAAAAACCATATATATTTCACACTTATCAGCAGGCATCCTGTTGTGAGAAGATTGATGCATTTAAGAGGTTTTTACCTATAAATTGGCAACTTTTGGGCAATTTTTTCTTTACTTTCCAACAACTCTTAGCAAAATTCTACCAGAATTCCTTCTCAACCTCTGACTTTCAAATCTTAGCGATTTTTCATAGTTCTCGTAATGTTACCCACATAAGTAATTCTTGTTAAATATCTTTAACTTTTCTTTCATCTGCTTCATCTGCATTCATCTTCATCCTAATTCCTCAAAAGAAATTTCTATTGTAGATCCCTAGAGTTTTCTTAGGACTATTGAGAATGGCTTCCAGCAGCAATCAGTCAATAGATAGGAGTTTTATTAAAGAATAAAGGAACCATCCGGCGGTTGCTAACCCTTCCAGACTGAGTGCAAGAGAAGTGGCCAAGATTCCTTCTAGATGTGGCTTCCTGCAGAAGTGTTCGTGCTAGCTTACCCCGACTCCATGGCGATGACAGAGGGGCCTTTTGGCCACAAAAATAATGAGTGGTTAATTTTCCACCTCTGAAGCTTGGATGCAGGGTTGAGACTGCCATTTGGTCCATTTGAGATAGCAGTGCTGAGGGCTTATGGAGTTACCCCAAACCAAGTGAACTCAAAGGAATCAAGGACCGTCATCTGCTTCAAGATCCTCTATAAAATTGAGAGGGTGGCTCCAATGCTGACTCTCTTCACCCATTTTTTCTATATTTTAGGTCGTAGTGACGAGATGGAGCATTTCTTTACCAGCCGACTAAAGAAGAAGCTTTTCACCGTCCCATCCTCACTGAAAGGGTTTAAGAAGAAATTCTTCTAAGTGGGGATGTCCGATGGGTTTTGGAGTCAACCTTACCCGATCGAAGGTGACAGCCGGCCTCAAAGATCAAGCTACTAGGCAATCTTTATATGAGGCAGACATCAAGAAATTGATGGATGTCGTGGTACAGAAAGGGGAGCCATAGGACTCCAACTACCTCTTGAGGATTTTGTTTGGGTCCTCCAGTTCTGATGCTTGTGAAGACACACAACATGAGCGTTAGGGTTCAGAGGAAGGAGAAAGCATGACATAATCATTCGTTACATGTGCATTTTACTGATATCACATGTAATGGCCTCAACATCGGGTTAGTCATGAATAGTATTTCTCGATAGTGAATAGTGCTTCCGAACTAAAAATTACATCCAAAAGTGAAAAATATTTTATTAGACTATCGAAAAATATTAGTCATAGGTAATTCGGGATTAAAATTTAAAGTAAATTTGAGGTCAAATAGACCTCCAAAAGTTAAAAGCGCGAAAAACATAGCAATTAGGGTGTATGGTAATAGTTGACCAAAGATTTGATCGGACCATTAAAAATAGTAAATAAAATCTAAAAATTACATGTGCCTAAAATAATATGTAGAATTTTTGGTAACAAAAAGTGATTTTTTTGGTAACACCGCTAATTTTAAATCGGATCAATTTAATTGAATTGGATCAAAAATGGACTCTAATTGGATTAAAATTTTAGGTACAGTCTATCTTTAATGTAATAAGAATGATGGAATCAAATTTGAAGTGATTTGGAGTTGGAAAGTAGAAGAATTTAATTAGAACCATTTATCGGGTAATTTTCCAGCTTAAACTAAAAATAGCTTAAGCCCAAATAAATACCCAGCCCAAAGCCAATTAAGAGGGCATATGAAAGGCAAAAAGGTCATAGAAATCCAGCATGTTCCATCATCTCCTTCTCTCCTTTCTCATGGCCGAACCATCTTCACCATAGTTTCTCTCTCATCTCTTTCATTTTTCTCCCAAATTACCTTAAAGTAAAGCATAAAATAGTATTTCCTGCCTCTCTAAACCACCCTAGCAGCCTTTGATTGTAAGGACCCAATCATGACCCTAATCAGATTATTGTTAATTAATAAGAACCATCGTTAATTAAGGCAAAATTAGATTATTTTGCAATTATTGAGGTTAAGTCCCAAAAGGGGTATTTTGGTAATTTTAGCATGTAAATATATGAGTTAAGTTAAATTATAATTAAAGAAAAGGATATAATTAAAGTGAATTAGAAAGTCTTTGGGTTAAGTTGAAAGAAATTGATATAATGAATGTTTAATTGTGTATAAGGGTATAGTGGGGATTTCCTTGGTGAGATATTTATCCCACTATAAATTAAAGTTTGGGGAGAGATGGAGAGGGGTATTTTGAGGGATCTCTCTCTCTCTCTATGGTTACGGTTTGGAGAAAAGGAGCTAGGGTTTGTGAGCTAACATCAAAGGTGATGTTTCCCTTGAAGATTTCTTCTTTCTTTTCTTTTAATTTGGGATGTTTGGTGAGGGATTGCAAGATATTATTGTTATCACCATGTGTAAGGAGAAGAGAGAAATAGATAGATCAAGTGAAGAAGAATGAAGAACTTATGAGCAAAGGAGATGGTTCAAGAGGATAAAAGAAAGAGTTAAATCTTCAATGAGGTATGAGACTATTATGATGATTTTGTGAATGGAAATGTTGTTGATAAGTGTTGCCTGTAGATGAAATTAAAGGAATTAGGGTTAGGTTTTCTAAATACGTAAATCGGGATGAAAGGGAAGATTGTTTGCTTTAAGATGCCGAGTCGTGAACTCCTTCACGAGCCGTGAACTTTTGCCTTATTTTTCCTCACAACTTGTGATTATGGCCTTTGTTACCTGTTGACTCATGAATGTCTTCACAAGTCATGCATTCTTGTCCGACTCATGAATGCCTTCACGAGTTGTGAACTATTTGCCCCTGGGTCACTCGTGAATGTGTTTTTCCTCCTTGGTCTCTAACTTGTGAATCCCTTCACAAGTCGTGAATTCTTGTTCGAGTCGTGAATCCCTTCACGAGTCTTGAATTGTTGTTCAAGTCGTGAATCCCTTCACGAGTCGTGAAATTTAGCCTTTTTCTTCACTCGTGAGCCCCTTCACGAGTCATGAACTTCACCCTTTTTCTTCACTCGTGAATCCCTACACGAGTCATGAATTTATTCCTTTAGCGTGCGCAGCCACTTATGGCCTTTCCTCCTCTCCTTGCATGGCCAAGTAAAGCCTATTGATACACATGTTTTCTTCTCTACCTTAATGGACATATGTACTCCTTGATTCTTCCAAGCCAGTTCTCATCCAAGATTAAGCCACGTAATAAGATATCGAAGATAATATTATTTGGTTCATAAAATTATTTAGCGAACAAGATTTGAGGTGAATTGTTTATAGTAAGTAAAACTAATGACAATGTTTACTAAGTGATGATTGTTATGCGATTTAATATCAATGGACTAATAGACTATGGAAGCCTCTTTCTTTAATGTTAAAGTCCCTAAAAATATGATTTATAAAGGCATGAGTATAAGATGAAGTATTATAGAATTTTAAAAGATATAAAATGCTATTATGAGAGGAGAAGATTGAGTTAAGCTATAATTCATCCAAAGTCACCTGTAAGGTAAATTAGAGCATGATCGCTTAATATGAAAACCTATATATATATATATATATATGTGTGTGTGTGTGTGTGTGTGTGTGTGTGTGTGTGTGTGTGTGTGTGTGTGTAGAGTGGAGTGAAAATCTTAGGACAATAATCCTATAAGATTATGAATTGGAGTCCACTTGAATTATAATTAGAAAGACTTACAAGTGATAATGCTAAAATAGTTAGGTTTCTCAAATGTGTTTTGTGCCTAATAGCCAGAAAACTAAGAAGAGTGAGAAGAAATAAAGTAATCATAGGGTATATGCTATTTGATATGTCCTTTATAGTATAGTATAAAGTATGCGCTCGGCCAAAACAAATGGTTCTACCAAGATACTATACTTTGGTAATCCTTTTAAGTGGCACGAGAATAATATGATTTAGCTTAGTAATGATAAGAAGATAGTTGAAATGTTACTTTAAACGTACATGCTAATTAATGTATTTTATATACGGGTATAAGGTATGTAATATGCCTAAGTTAAAAAGAGAAGGAGTGTCTTAAGGGATATTATAAAACTATAAAAGCTTGTTTATACTTCAAGTCATAATGGGAATTGATGGTGAACCTTGAAGTAAAGGATTATACTCGCCTGTTTTTCATACCCTATGATGTAAAATAAAAGTTACAAGTCTACAAGTAACGTGCTAACAATTAAGATGATACAATCTTATACAACTCACCTAGGAAAGTAATGTTATAAAATAGAAAGTATAAATAAGATGATCATGACATATGTGATAACGTTAAGGTAGATAATCTATTGCCTATGATATAATAGACTATAAAAGTGAGCTAAAGGGGTTAAAGATGAATAAGTGTTGACTTTAAGCTACAAGAGAACTTATTTGTTCTATTATACGGATCATGGATGCTTAAGTGCTGCTATATATATGATTATGTGGCAATGTGATTAATTATAAGAATAGGGAACTATTTACGGCAAGCAATAACAAGGTACGCCATTGAGAACTATTTATGAGTTATGTAAGTTTTTATATGGTATGATTGATTTGAGCATGCTATGATGAGTAGCTTGACTTACTATGTAAACAAGTACGAGTAATAAGAAAAAATATGTATTGCCATGTTTAAGCTGTATATATATGTACGAGTGTATGTGGATACACGCAATGCTAATCATGAAAGATGACATGTTATTATTGTTTGCATAAAAACATAACTATTATGATATGAACGAAAGAACATTAAGGCAACCATACGATCATATGATAGCATTCATATGTAATAGAGCCTAAAGCTCAACATTGATGTATGATAAGAATGATATACATTCTTTTATGAAAAGTGGCTTTAAGCCAAATAATGTGCTACGTAAATAAGAATATGTTAAATCAAAAATGTCTTAAAAGTTAAGCCTACGGGTCTTAGTTCAGTTCTGGATTAGATAGGCATGCCTAAAGGGATACAGTCGCAGCTGCCATAGTTGACCCCATTTGGGTCTTATTCCTTAATGGAACCATTGTTTGACCCCATTTGGATCCATATTTTATTCCTTGCTGGAACCATTACTTGACCCTATTTGGCTCCATAGTTTGATATCTTCAGATATCCATAGTTTGATACCTTCGGGTATCCATTGCTCCCGTTATCCACCTTTCGAACTAGTACTTAGGCAAGCTATTAAAGATGTAAATTGTACAAAAAATAAAGTAACGTATGTTTCTATTGTATCACGTATATATATATATATTGGAATCATGATAATTATCTATTTTATTGCTTTATTCTAAATTTTAGTTATTTATAAACTATTTTCTATGAAATTAAACGCCATGTTATGTATTACTTGATTGTGATGTCTTGTATTAACTATGAGAAAGGTCATCGTGTGGGTGCCAGTGTGAGTTGGTTTCACGATGAATAGTTAGGCCACATGGACCACAAGCTTGCAATATTGAACTAAACGTTATATGAACTATGACATGCATAATAATATTAATGTATGGGAAACTTAGAAAATATTTGCATGTGGTATGGAAACCTTGTCTGTTAATCATGGGGTGTAATACCTATTCCTTAGAATGGCATGCAAATTCATGAGTATGTATATGAACATCTATATATATATGTGTATATGTATAATTCTAATATAAACCAAAGTGCAAAGTATGATATGATATGAATTTGTATGATGTTTAAAGGGCAACGATAAGTTTGTAATATATGTAATGAAAATATGCCTAGCAATATCTCTTGCAAACATTATATAACATGAGCATTTCCTTTTGGCTATAAATGAATGTTAAATACAAATATTAGGTAACCAAATTGGTTAATGGCATAAAGTTAAAGGTTGTACGAATATGATGATGATATTAGTATTCTTGAATAGAAGAATTATAAGATGCATGAACTCTTCTAGGAAACACAAGAGGGCTAAATATGATCATTAATTAACAGGTTCAAGGATAAGATAAGTTTATGCAATGGTCTTGGTTTAGTAAAGATGGCATCTATGGTTAAGGTTGAAAACTCCCCAGAATGTCCACTGTGGCATAATAAATATTGCAAAGTCATATGTTATTGTGATAGTTGTATTTGATTTTATGAAGATAATTGTAAGAGCTTATCCAAAGAATTTTGTTCCCCGCTAAGCTTTATAGCTTAGCACGGGTTTGTTTATCCGTGTAGGTTTCAATATAAGCTTCAGTGGGATTGGTAGCTTTAGTGGCTTGACCACCATTGAAGAGAACATTGGGCAGAATTGCGATTGCCTTAGAGGATTTCAGCATGTTTAAAAGGCCATTATGTTATAATTCCCTATTTATAAGTTTGATTTATTTTATTATGGCATGTAATTATGGACTGTCTTATTATTATTTTGGACTAAGCTTTACTAGGTTTTGATGATGATGGTTGATGATTATCCATGGTTAGTGGATTAGGGTGTTACATTGATCTTTGATTAAAGGAAAGAAATTAAGATAAATCAAGAGATAAAGTCTAGGGGTCAATTTGAGATAAATTAAATTTTTGGTTTTAATTTGCCTAGAGTTCATTTTTACTGTCATTTTAAGCATTTGAGATCAAAATCATAAGGTTTATATTGATATTATATTCGACCAATGAAGGATTTCAAGAGGAAAAACACATTTCCAAGGCCAAAGGCAAAAAAAAAAGTCTAGGCAAGGAAAAGCACAAGAAAAAGGTTAGTGGCTAAATAATCCTTTTATTTCCCTATTAATTGTATGATTTTCCTTTAGGTTTATTAAGGAAAATTTAATCTAAATGGGTATAATTAAAATTGATGTTATAATTGTGTAATTAGATCTTAATTATACCTATTAGAAAGCTTAAATAAATTTAAAAGCATATGTATAGTATACTTTATATTATGGTCGAATGGTGATCCAAGGGAAAACAATGTGTTTTTAAGTTATTTTGATGAATTTAAGCCTTATAATGATAATAGAAATGAAATTTCATGTCCATGAATTTTTGTAAAATTTATAGGAATTAAATGAATATTTTTAAGATAAATTTTAGTTAGGTATAAAAGTGAAAATGTGAACTTAATGTGAATTATTGCATAAATTGATGATAAAATGGTGAATTATTATGAAATAATTCATAGGCTATACAAAGAGAGTAAAAAGACTGACTGAAAATTTAATGTATTAAAAAGATTTTGAAAAGTTTTGAAAAAGTATTGAAAAGAGTGAAAAATTGAATAATAATTTAAAATTATGTGAATTTGTGCCCTTAGATATAGTCAAGCAGTAAAATCTAGCTCAGCATATAATTGACTGGCTATAGGGATATCTGTATGCGGTGCAAGTCATGACGACTTGCTTTGCTATGATATGATCTTTGATCTCCATAGTATCTATAATACATACTATCATATGTTCTGTGAGGAATTGTCTTTTAGGATAATTTCTCAGTCTACTGTGGCCCTATAGGATCCACATCCCGTATATCCAGTCTAAAAGTTTTCTGCCGGATCTGTACTAGGAGCATAATAATAAAAAATGTAAAAAGTGTTAAAAGAAAGCTAAAGTTGAAGATAAAATTGAATAAGGACCAAAATGAAAAGAGTAAAAAGTTTACGAGCAAAATGTTAATTTTTCCAAATGATAGATTTAATAAGTAAAAGTGATAAGAAAATGATTAATAAGGGTAAAATGGTAATTTGGTTAACCAACGGTCTAAAAAGTCAACTTTTGAAAAATTAAAGGACTAAAATATAATTTTACATGAAAAAATCAAAATAAGGTTTAAATGGTAAATTGTAAGCCTATTAATAAAGTAAAAGGAGAAAATAAGAGAAGAAATGGCATTTTGGTAAATAAGAAATAAAAAGGGTATTTTTGTAATAAATTAAAAGTTTAAGGACTAAACTGAAAAATTATGTAAAATTTTGATATTAAATGAAAAAATTATGTTTATAGCCATGTACCATGATTTTGAATGAGGAAAATTGATAAATTAAGCATAATTAGGAAATTGTGCATATTAGAGAAATACTATGATTATTAGTCACAATTGGACATTTTTAATGCTCAGCACGTAGGATTGACTACATGCATATACTGAAGATTTGGAGTAATAAAGTACATAGGAATGAAGGATATCAAAAGAAAATAGAATTGCTAGTTTTGTATTTGGCATGTATATTATTCATGGTTGTATTAAGAACTGATTTGTAAAAGAATAGTTTTGTATATGAGTGAGAATAGTGCATTGTATATACTTACATGGAAAATATGTATTCTATTGTGCTGGAGAATGTGAATAGTATATATGGATTTTTATACACGATTGTGCTTCGAAGAGGCTGTGATAATTGTCTGCTTTTTAGGGGGCTAGTTAAGAATATAGCCATTATATTATCGAATTTTCAAAAAATGCATAGTAAAATTGGACAGTTACAGGTTAGCGATAACTAGAAGTTATATTTTGAAAGGTGAAATTTGTAATCCTAAGGAAAAAAAAATAAAACAATTACTTAAGCCGATAAGACTGTTACAGTAAGGGTGTTACATTTTGTGGTATCAGAGTAGTGGTTTAGACGATTCTAAGATCGGAGTGGGAATAAGTGAATGATTTGTTCGTATATACATGTCAATTGTTAGTAAAAAGGTGTTATGAAAATCTAATGTGTACTTGCTTCTTTCTGTTTTATAGTAAAAAGATGTCTTCCGATTGTGATAGACAGGTAAGGGATGGAGAAAGTGAGGCATCAACAGGTACTGGGTAGCAGAAGGCTCTTCAGCAGTAGGCTTCCGCTCCAACAGTACCACCTTCGCCTCCACAGCTAGACTTCCTTAACCTTATGGACGACTACATTCAACAGCAGCTGCAAGCAAGTCAGGATCAGTCCTCGCAGATAGCTACTCATGTACAGCCAGCTCCACCTAGAAGAAAGCCTATTTTAGAGCAGTTAAAAAGGCTTGAAGCAGAAGATTTTTCTAAAAGAGATCCTCTGACACCAGCACAAGTAGAAGACTGGTTATTTAAGATAAAGAAACTTTTTGAAATTACAAACAGTTCAGCAGAGGAGAAACTGGAGGGCATAGTTGCTTTGCTACAAAGACCCGTATTTGTTTGGTGGGATTCAATTAGGGAACATACCCCAGTGGACCAGTTGACTTGGGGATTCTTTGTGACTCAGTTTGAGCTTAAGTATTTTGGATCTAAGTATAAATTGGCAATGTATGATGCCTTTTAAACGCTTAGACTGGGTAATAAGCTAGTGGCAAAGTGATGCCTACCTTAACGAGAGTCATTTTGCAGAAGAAAAGCTACGATAGAGATTTGAGAGAAGACTGCATATTGAGCTCAGATAGAAAATAGGGACCCAGCAGTACCCTACCTTAAGAGCTATCATTGAGGCAGCTATTAAATTGGAGACCATCTAGGCTAACCAGGTTGAGAGACAGTCCCAATTCCAGTAAAAGAGGAAGCAGGGACATTGTAGTGGAAAAGGAGCTCAAGGTAAGAAGGTAAAGGGATCCTCAGTACCTCAGGGCCATCCTCCAATTCCAACAAGTCGAGGTCAGGGTGGTGCATCATATGGCAGAGCTCCAACTATCTCAGCAGCCAGTACTTCTTGAGATAGAGACAGTGGGACAGTTACAACCAGTGACCATTGTGGTAAATTCCATCATAGGGAGTGTAGATTTCTGACAGGAGCATGCTTTAGGTATGGGTTCAGTGATCATTAGATCAGAGACTGTCCAACATTATAAACTACTTTAATTACTTCTCCAGCATCAGGTACTGGGTACTCTGCACCGAGAGGTCATGGTAGGGGAGCTACCCCCATCACTTTAGCTTCTAAGCCAGTTGGGTAGTCATCGCAGGGACAGAGGTGAGCTGTAGGCTAAACATATACTGTTAGAGCTAGAGAGGATGAGGATGCTCCAGATGTGATAGTAGATAAATTTTTCCTATTATCTGATTCTGTTCATACTTTGATTGATCCTGGTTTGACTCATTCCTATATTAGTACTGATTTAGCTCAGCATAAAAGGATGAAAGAGGCATGCTTGGACCAAGATATCTTGGTGATTAATCTTCTGGGGTATAGTGTAGTGATGAATAAAGTGTACAAATAGTATCCTGTTAGTGCCTAGGGATATGTATTCCTGGCAAATCTGATTGAGTTACCCTTTCATGAGTTCGTTGTGATACTAAGGATGGATTGGTTATCCACCTACCAAGCGAGTGTTGATTGCAAAAGGAAAAGGATCACTTTAAAGCTTGAAGATGGTTGAGAGATCATAGTGGTAGGTGTGAAGGCTGATTTTTTATCTGATGTGATATCTACTACTACTGCTAAGAGATTGATCAAGAAAAGGTGTGTAGCTTACATATGTTATGCAGTGGAGGCAAAGAAAGATAGTCCAAAGGTGTTAGAAGTGCCTACTGTCAGAGAGTTCCAGGATGTGTTCCTTGATGAGTTACCAGGTTTATCACCTGACAGGGAAGTGGAATTCTCTATTGATGTTACTCCAGGCACTGCACCTATCTCTATTGCTCCTTACAGAATGGCACCTACAGAGTTAAAAGAATTGAAGATTCAGCTATAGGAACTGCTTGATAAAGGATTCATCAAACCCAGTGTTTCTCCTTGGGGAGCACCACAGGTTGTGCATTAATTACAAATAGCTGAATAAAGTGACCATAAAGAATAAATACCCCATTCCTGGCATTAAAGATTTGTTTGATCAGCTGAAGGGAGTGGGTGTATTTTCCAAAATTGAATTGAGATCGGGATACTACCAGATGGGAGTAAAAGCTACAGATGTGCCTAAAACTACTTTTTGCACTAGGTATGGCCATTATGAGTTTTTAGTCATGCCATTTGGTCTTACAAATGCACCAACTGCCTTCATGGATTTGATGAATAGGGTTTTCAATCCCTATCTGGATCAGTTCGTAGTGGTTTTCATCGATGACATTCTGGTATATTCCAAGACACCAGAAGAACATGATAAGAATTTGTATGCCAAATTCAGTAAATGTGATTTTTGGTTGAATAAAGTATCTTTCTTAGGTCATGTGATTTTTACAAAAGGAATTAAGGTGGATCCTTCAAAGACTGATGCAATTCTTAGTGAAAGCCACCTAAAAATATGATTGAAGTGAGAATTTTTTTGGGTTTATCTAGGTATTACAGGAGATTCATAAAGGGCTTTTCCACTATTACAGTCCCTATGACTTAACTGCTACAAAAGCATACCAAATTTGTATGGACTGATAAATTTCAAGAATACTTCGAGAAACTCAAAAGTATGCTGACAAAAGCTCCTGTTCTCACTCAACCTAAGCCAGGCAAGGATTTTATGATTTATAATGATGTGTTCAGAAATGGTTTAGGCTGTGTTTTGATGTAGGAAGGCAAGGTGATTACTTATGCCTCCCGATAGCTCAAGACTCATGAGAAGAATTATCCTACTCATGATTTGGAACTAGCAGCTATTATTTTTGCACTGAAGATTTGGAGGCACTATCTGTATAGAGAGAGATGTTATATTTATTATGATCATAAGAGTTTAAAGTATTTGCTTATCTAGAGAGAGCTCAATCTCACACAGAGATGCTGGTTGGAGTTGATTAAAGACTTTGATTGCTTTACCGACTACAATCCAAGGAAATCCAATGTGATAGCCGATGCACTTAGTAGAAAATTCATATCAGGTAATGTAAATATTTTCAAATAAATCTATATAAATGATTAATAAGTTTTATTGATTGATATTAATATTTGCATCTTTTAGGGCTATGAATGTCAGTTTGAGTCTGGCGCCAGATGGAGCTTTATTGGCTGAAATGCAGTTGAAACCAGACTTTGTGCATCAAGTAAAAATGGCTCAGAAAGATGATAACCGATTGAAAATAGTTATGAACAAGTTAAAGGATAGCATTGAATGATATTATTCTTTAAATGATAACGGAAGCCTTTCCTACAAGAAAAGACTCTGTGTTCCGGATTAGAAGGAACTAAAAAAGAATATCCTTACCGAAGCACACCATAGTAGCTATACCATGCATCCTATAGGTAACAAGATGTACCAAGATTTGAAATCTTATTATTGGTGGCCGGGTATGAAATAGGATGTGACAGAATTTGTAACGTCCTAAAATCCAAGTCGGTTAATAATGACCTACATATTGGTGAATAGTATTTTGATACTGGTTACAAGGGTTGATTTATTAAAGGTATAATGTAAGTTTGTATAATTTCAAAGATTTTAAAATAATAATAATAATAATAATAATAATAATAATAATAATAATAAACACAAAATATCTTAGTAGGGGAGACCTCTAGAATTTTCTAGGTGGAATGATTTGAACCATAAAATGTAATAAAAGAAAAATAATAAGTAAAAATAGAAAGGGAAAAAAGAAAAAGGAGAAGAGGGGAGAGAAAATAAGAAGCAGGGAAGGGCCGTCGCTTTCATCGGTGATCCTTGTGCCGCCGCTATCTCCTAACTCCTGTCATGGTGATGCTGTCATCCCTTCCATCGATCACAGCAATGGCAACGCCTCTTTTTCGCCATGCCCCCATACCATATCTCTCTCCTCTCCATATCAAACGCTTTCTTTCTCGGGCGAACCATGACTGTAGACGGCGACTTAGTTGTACCTGTGAGTTTTCAAAGGGATGACATCCACCCCAATGTCTTCTATCTGCCTCCAACCACTGCCAATGGGTGGATCGAAAAAAGAAGGGGATCGATGGTTTTGAGCAGATCCCGACCAAGTGATGGAGCACTGGAGTGCATGACCAACCACCGTGAGATCTCGGGGCCTTGATCTCTACGGCGGCATCAGCCATGTCCCTCCGATCAAGCTCAAGTGAGGCTCCGGCGAGTACAATAATGAGTAAAAATGAGAAAAATGCAAGAAATCAACTCTAATAGGTATATGACTACCAAATTTATTTTTGTATATTTTTTTGTCTAAATTATGAAATTTAGTTACAGAAATTACCTATTATTTCTCCTTAAAATGGAATATTTGTCTTTGGTTTATTTTAATTTGCATAATATAATGGATTGTTAAGTTTGTCCTTAAATTTTTATTTGAAAATTTAGTCAAAGATTGCATTCTTGCAACCTGTTTTGAATGATCTTTATAGAACATAATATAGGGAATGTTTGTGTAAAGGTGATTGGATTACAATTTGTTAAGTGCTATAAGTTTTTGACTGTAATGATGTAAAATTTGTCACGTGTGTGCAATTAGGTGCCTAAAATAGCTGATTAAAAGTGGAGATGACTTAATTGTTTTATGTGAAAACAAGTTAGACAAGTTTTTCTCATTCCTTTCGTCGCTTTTTAACGTGATATCCAATTAATAATATAACTTGGTGTGTCTGAATTAGAGGTCGAATTAGAGATATAAAATTTGAGACAATTGAAATTATAATTACAATCTAGGGGAAATTGAATTGTCATCAGTATGTACATATATGCATAGGGGTAAATATGACTTGAGCTTTAATTTGTAAGAAATAAATTGGATTCTTGTCTTGTTAACTCTTAATTGTTAATTTAGATGCATTGGATAACGGAGCTAATTTTTCATATATTTAATTTGAATTGTCCAATAAATGTAATTGATATGCATTTACTAATTTAAGAAACCAAGTGACATGTTAAAGCGTGTATAATTTGGGGCTTTGGAATTACATTATAATGATTTACAAGTGAAATATGAAAATTTATTAATTACACTTTAGGGATAATTTAGTATGAAATTGAAATGCAAAGTGAATAAATTGGCTCAAAGTTGGTGGAGTAATGGATTATAAATATATATAAATAATAATGTTCATGAGAGAACATATTTTGGTGATAGAACTATAACATGGTATGGAGTTCACACCTTAAGTGTTCAAAACACAAATAAAATAATAAAAGAAGAAACTATGTGTTAACTTATTTGTATAAATTTGAGAATAAGATATTCCTTTACATTGTTATGTTTCATTTGGAGAGAATATGATCGGCCAAATATATACTTATATAATGGTCTAAATTTTTATGTTACAACTTATGACTATTAAAAGGTATGTAATTGCTTTTAAATATTGTACGATGGTTATGCGTTCATAGCTAAATATGTGATTTTGCTTCTTATTTCGATAGTTCATATTAACTGTTAAACTGGTAAGGATTATAAACAAAGTATATAATTTAAAAGTTAAGACATACAAGTATATATGTATCTTGAATATATATATATATATATATATGTATATGTATATGTATATACAAATGATATTATTTATTTGTTAAGCAATGATGACGGTGTAGACTGAATTGATTGGCATAATTAATGTCATGATAGGTGCATGGGTATGACTGAATTTCTGTGTATAATCTAAACAAGGTGACAAATGAATAGTTTATAAATTGGGTTGAAAAGTAGTAAAGTAGAGCACTACGGTGCCTATAATAGTAAATGATGTTGTTGATGGAACAAATAAGAAATAATGATGAAATGAAGTTATTAAAGATAAAGGAAATGACAGATACCATGGGTATATATATAATGCTAATACATGTAAATGAAACTATTTAATGTCTTTAGTGATAATTTCATATTTGCCCTTAGTAAAATTAGATAGGAATTAAGGTAATCAGATAAGGTTGGCATGCCAATTAGGAAATTTGTAATCCGGCGCCTTGATATGTAACACCAGATTGCATGGCTCCAAGAGCTCTTCCGATGTATGTAATTAAATTGAGTTGTGGATTGGATGGCTCCGAGAGCTTAATCCACAATTGTATGTATATGTGTGTGTGTGTGTGTGTGTGTGTGTGTGTGGAAATGCATATGTTTAATAGAAAAATTAAGTATATTGTTTGAGAAAATTGTTAAAGGGGGATTTGATGGTTTTGAGAACTCAATCCCTCAATTATATCCCGTTTATCCAGCTCGTTGCAATTTCACTGGATTTTACTAGGGGTATATAAAGATAAAGATAAAGATAAAGATAAAGATAAAGATAAAAATAAACATAAAAATAAAAATAAAAATAAAAATAAAAAAAATTAATTAACAAATAGATAATATTGGTATAATAAAATACTTTATTAAACAAGGCAAATAGTTTATTTATACTGAATTTAATTATGTAAAACATAAACTAGCTAATATAATACAGTTAGAGGTATACATATATGTTAGCTCGTGCATGTAAATAATTGGGTACGAATGTTCTAAGATTGGGTGTTTGTAACCGTCTAATACTAATTAGCAAATAAATTGAGTGAATTAAAGACTAATTTTGGAAATAACAATTTAGGATAATAACATGTTCACTCTAAATAGATAAATTTCTGTTAACGATTTAATTTTAAATAATCTGTAAGCAATTGAGTATAATTTTAAGAAATTGTTTGTTTCAAATTACATATGGAGTTTCCTTATTGATTTCTTGTGTAATTATGCATTTTTGAATTTTGAATCTTATGACTATTATATGTACATTATATATTATTGTATGTGATTATTTGAAATTTTATAAATGTATTTTTCAAGCTGTAAAATTTGAGAAATAAATTTGGTAGTCACCACTAAGCTTTTAGCTTAGAGCGTGGTTTTCTCCGTGCGTAGGTTGATATATGGGATGTTCGAGACAAGTAAAGCAGCTATTTTGGAAATGCTACAGCTGAGATTAGCAGATGGATATAGTTACACCAAGAAGATGATTACACTATGCTAGTATTATGTTATTTTGGCATGTACACGATTAAGTTGTAATATAAATGATGCTTTATTGATGATGAAAAAGAGATTTTGTAGTTGTTATAACTGTATGATGAAATTATATAGATGTAGTTGAGAATGAAATATTAGTATTATGTTTATTTGACAGATGAAGAATGTTAGTTTAAATGTTTTGTGGAGACGGATAGGAATATATGTGTTAGAGTGTGATTGAAGTTGTGGAAATAGATGTATGATGATAGAAGTGTTGATTTTTATATTCTTTTTTTTCATAGGAAGTTTGATAAGTGTGAAATATATATGGTTTTTGATATGTTTTTAGTTAAGTTATTTAGTTGTTTTGGTTTGATTTAGGTTAATTTAGAGTTAATTTGTTAATATTTATGTTTTTTGAGGTTAATTCTGTGTTTTGTTTGATTTTCAGGTTTAATTTGACATAAAAGGGCTTAAAGTGTAAAAAGGATAAAGTTTAGGGCTAAAAGTGCAAATATGAAGAAATTGGGCGAGAAAACTAGTGTCCAGTCCAAAGCCTTGAGCCGTGACCACGTGAGAGTATTGAAGAATTCATCACGTGGCCACGTGAAGAACAAAAGCAATAAGAACCGTGGGCATGTGAAATTTCCTCTTGTAAGAACCGTGGCCATGTGATAAAGAAGGGATGAAATTTTGAAGACCACGTGACCACGTGGATTCCCAGTGAAGGACCACACATGGCCACGTGTGGAAGAAGAAGAAAGTGAGTCATGCCCACGTGTGAAGGAAGAACAAAGGAGGCGTGGCCACGCGATTAACTCTCCCATGTCGCGAAGGATTTACGAACTTCCTGTTTAGCAGACTTTGATTCCTATTTTATGACCAGAGTTTAACAAGGAGACTACTACAACTCTTGCCTATAAATAGCAGTCCAAAAACACAGAAGAGGATCATCAATCTTTGTCATCAAACTTTAGAATTAAGCCTTAGAATTAAGCTTGTTTTCTTAGCTGTTTACATTCTTTGTTTTTACAGTCTTTTTCAAAACATTGTTTTTAGTTTTAAAGAATGTCTTGTGAGTAGTTTTCTTTACTTTTGCTAAAGGATACTTGAATCCTTGACTTGTATTGTTATGACTTGAGTTTGTTCTTCAATTTTAATACAAGTTGATTATTTCTTGGTTCTTAAACATAGTCTTGTCTTTTCTCAATTTTAAGTTGATTATTAACTTGATTAAGAATTGGTTAATTAATTGGTTTAAGTTGATAAATAACTTGCATGCTCTTAGGTTAATTTAGTTGGATTAATGCATGATTATAATCTGAATAAGCTATAATTGTGTGTTAATTTGAGTAAGCTAAGATTAAGAAAAGTGTAACCAAGAATAGGTGAAAGTTAAATCTCTTGAGAAAAGCTTTAATAGACATCTAGGAGACTTTATTCAGTTCCTTATGCTAAGTATTGAATTGTTCTGAATAAGAGAGTTTTAATGCTTGGAATGATAATCTTGAATAAAGTTGTCTGGCTTTATTAAACTGAATTCTCCATAATCACTTGTATGTTTTCTTTTAATTAAGTCATAGCAATATTAGTTAAGGTGGATAGTCCTTTAGTGAAAGTTGTCTTTATCATTGATTTTTAACTTATTCAATTTACTTGCTTTCAAAAGATCTCTTACTTACTTTAGTTTTTTCAATTGTTTTAACTTAGTTTTAAATTCTTGTTTTCAAATGATCACAACTTTGGAATTTCTCTTCTCTCTTTACACACAAAATTGGTTTTGAAATGTAAATAGCACATACAAGCACAAGTTTCCCTTGGGTTCGATATTTTGGGTCATAATCTTATTTCCCTATATTACTAGCCGATCTAGTACACTTGCTAGACACCGGTCAAAGTTGTCAATATTTAGGAAAAATTCTGTCAAAATTTCTAGTAAATGAATAGTAATTTTATTATATCAAGATTTTAAGAAGTAAATTTTATACTTAGTCAGTTTAAAAGAAGTTAAGTCTGGGTGTGACATTCGATATCTGGGTCTTCTAACTGACCGGATATAGGGTGTTACAGAATTTGTGAGCAAATGTTTGATATGTCAGCAAGTAAAGGCTAAACATTAGGTTCCTTCATGATTGCTTCATCTTATTTTGATACCAGAGTGAAAATGGGATAGGGTAACTATGGATTTTGTCATTGGATTACCTGTTACTCAGAGTAAGCATGATGCTATATGGGTGATTATTGACAAACTCACCAAATCTGCTCATTTCTTGCCTGTTCGGATGGATTATCCTTTAACCAGGCTAGCAAAAATCTACATTAATGAGATAGTGAGACTGCATGGAGTGCCATCATCCATCATATCTGACAAGAATCCCAAATTTACTTCCCATTTTTGGAAAAGACTACAAGAAGCTCTAGGTGTGAGGCTCCATTTTAGCACAACATTTCACCTCCAGACAGATCGCCAGTCAGAAAGGGTGATTCAAATTCTAGAAGATATGCTACGATGTTGTGTACTTGAGTTTGATAGCAATTGGGAAAAGTATCTATCTCTTACAGAATTTGCCTACAACAACAGCTATCAGTATAGTATAAAGATGGCTCCTTTTAAGGCTTTATATGGAAGGAAATGTAGGACTTCTTTATCTTAGACCAAACTGAGTGCAAAAAAAGCTGGTAGGATCTAACTTGATCCGTGAAACAGAAGAAAAAGTGCGAATCATCAAAGGTAGATTGAAAGAAGCCATGGATCGCTAAAAATCCCATGCAGATCTGAAGAGGAAAGATATAGAGTTTCAGGTCAGAGACATAGTGTTCCTAAAGGTATCTCCATGGAAGACAATTCTAAGATTTGGCAAGAAGGGCATGTTAAGTCTGAGATTTATTAGCACTTATGAGATACTTCAGCGAGTGGGTCATGTAGCTTATCGATTGAAGCTACCTTCAGAATTAGAGAAGATGCACGATGTGTTCCATGTATCCATGCTCAGAAGGTACAGATCTGACCCTAGCCATGTGATCACACTAGTAGAAATACAAGTGCAAATCGATATGGCCTATGAAGAAATAAACAAGTTTCACTAGGAACTAGAAGCGACCATGAGATAGCAATATCCTCTGCTCTTTAAATCAGGTAAATTTTGAGGATGAAATTTCTTTTAGTAAGGGAGAATTGTAATGGTCTCAACACCGGGTTAGCCGTGAACAGTATTTTTCGATAGTGAATAGCATTTTCGGTCTGAAAAATATACCCGAATGTTAAAAATATCTTATTAGACTATTAAAATATATTGGTCATGGGTAGTCCGGGGTTGAAATTTGAAGTGAATTTGAGGTCAAATAGACCTCCAAAAGTCAAAAGCACAAAAAATAGAGCAATTAGGGTTTAGCATAATAGTTGACCAAAGATTTGACCGGACCATTAAAAATAGTAAATAAAGTCTAAAAATTATTAAAAATTATATATAAGCCTAAAATAATGTGTAGAATATTTTTATAACAAAATGTGAATTTTTCAATAACACCGTTTATTTTGAATCGGACCAATTTAATTGAATCAAATCGAAAATAGACTTCCATTAGGCTGAAATTTTAGGTACAGCCTATTTTTAATGTGATAAAAATTATGAAATCAAATTTAAAGTGATTTATAGTTGGAAAGTGGAATAATTTAATTAGAACCATTTATCGGATAATTTTTGGGCTTAAACTAAAAATAGCTTACGCCCAAATAAAAGTCCAGTCCAAAGCCCATTAAAAGGGCATATAAAAGGCAAAAAGGTCATAGAAATCTAGCAGCTTCCACCATCTCTTTCTCTCCTTCTCATGGCTGAACAATCTTCACCATAGTTTCTATCTCATTTCTTCCATTTTTCTCTCAAATTACCCTAAATCAAAGCATAGAATAGTATTTTCTACCTCTCTAGACCACCTTAGTAACCTTTGATCTTTGATTAAAGGAAAGAAATCAAGATAAATCAAGAGATAAAGTCTAGGGGTCAATTTGAGGTAAGTTAAATTCTTGGTTTTAATTTGGTTTTTAGGTGCTTACTACAAGTTTTGGATGCCTAAAGTTAATTTTTGTTGTTATTTTAAGCATTTGAGATCAAAATCATAGGGTTTATATTGATATTATATTCGGCCAATGAAGGATTTCAAGAGAAAGAACACATTTCCAAGACTAAAGGCAAAGAAAATAAAGTCTAGGCAAGAAAAAACACAAGAAAAAGGTTAGTAGCTAAATAATCATTTTATTTCCATATTAGTTGTATGATTTTCCTTTAGGTTTATTAAGGAAAATTTAATCTAAATGGGTATAATTGAAATTGATGTTATAATAGTGTAATTAGATCTTAATTATGCCTATTAGGAAGCTTAAATAAATTTAAAAGCATATGTATAGTATACTTTATGCTATGGCCGAATGGTGATCCAAAGGAAAATAATGTGTTTTTAAGTTGTTTTGATGAATTTAAGCCTTATAATATAATAGGAATGAAATTTGTTGTCTATGAATTTTTGTAGAATTTATAAGAATTAAATGAATATTTTTTAGATAAATTTTAGTTAGGTATAAAAGTGAAAATGTGAAATTAATGTGAATTATTGCATAAATTGATGATAAAGTGGTGAATTATTATGAAATAATTCATAGACTATACAAAGGGACTGGAACGACTGACTGAAAATTTAATGTATTAAAAAGGTATTGAAACGTTTTGAAAAAGTATTGAAAAGAGTGAAAAAACTGAATAATAATTTGAAATTAAGTGAATTTGTGCCCTTAAAATTAGTCAGGCAGTAAAATTTAGCTTAGGATATAATTAGCTGGCCATAGAGATATTTATACTGTGGTGCAAGTCATGACGACTTACTTTGCTATGTTAGGATCTTTGATCTCCGTAGTATCTGTCATATGTACTATCATATGTTCTTTAAGGAATGATCTTTTGAGATCATTTCTAAGTCTACTGTGGTCGTGTGGGGTTCACGTCCCATATATCCGATCTGAGAGTTTATGTCGAGTCTGCACTCGAGGCATAATAATAAATAAATGTTAAAAGTGTTAAAAGAAAGCTAAATTTGAAGATAAAAGTGAATAAGAAACAAAATGAAAAGAAATAAAAAGTTTAGGGGCAAAATGATAAGTTTCCCAAATGTTAGATTTAATAAGTAAAAATGATAAGAAAATGATTAATAAGGGTAAAATGGTAATTTGGTCAACCAACGGTCTAAAATGTCAACTTTTAAAAAATTAAAGGAATAAAATGTAATTTTACATGAGAAAGTCAAAATAAGGTTTAAATGGTAAATTGTAAGACTATCAATAGAGTAAAAGGAGAAAATAAGAGTAGAAATGGCATTTTGGTAAATAAGGAACAAAAAGGGTATTTTTGTAATAAATTGAATGTTTAAGGACTAAACTAAAAGTTATGTAAAGTTTTGATATTAAATAAAAAAGTTATGTTTATAGTCGTGTACCATGATTTTGAATGAAGAAAATTGATAAATTAAGCATAATTAGGAAATTATGCATATTAGAGAAATATTATGATTGTTTGTTACCACTGGGTATGTTTAATGCTCAGCATGTAGGATTGACTATGTACAGGTACTGAAGATTTGGAGCAATAAAGTACACAAGAATGAAGTACATTAGAAGGAAATAGAATTGCTAGTTTTGTATTTGGCATTTATATTATTCATGGTTGTGTTAATAACTAATTTGTAAAAGAATAGTTTTATATATGAGTGAGAATAATGGACTGTTTATGCTTATATGGAAATATGTATTCTGTTGTGCTGGAGAATGTAAATGTTATATATGGATGTTTATAAACTGTTGTGCCTCGGAGAGGTTGTGACAATTGTCTGCTTTTCAGGGAGGCTAGTTAAAAATATAGCCATTATATTGCCGAATTTTCAACAAATGCATAGTAAAACTGCACAATTATAGGCCAGCGATAACTAGACATTATATTTTGAAAGGTGAAATTTGTAATCCTAAGGAAAAAAATAAAAAAAAAAAATTCGACCAATTGCTTAAGCCGATAAGACTGTTACAGTAAGGGTGTTACATCACATAAATAAAAGATATTTATCTTATCTCTTGTTGGTGTTGTAATTGAAGATGAAATGGCTGGAGGAGATGATTTGACCAAGCAGCTAGCTGATTGGGCAAAAGCGAAAAGAGTTACCGAACGGGCTTCTCGAGAGGAGAAGTCCAAAAGAAGGAGACTTATACCTTCCTCATCGGTTCAAGCTCTGAGGGATCTAATCAGAGGTCCTCCCTCCACTGCTGCTGCTGCTGCTCTTGCATTTCATCCACTACTGATGATAACCGATCCTGCAGCTTCCTCATCTGGTGCAGAGGGTCGACTTCCCTTGAGGCAGCTACGACTAAGGGATGAGTCCAACTCTGAAGAGACATTGCCTGTCAATAGCTCATTCAGCATACCATGTCTGAGGGAAGTCCCACAGAAAAGGGTAGCCGAACTGCATGAAGCTGTTCGAAAGCAGGCTAAGGAGGCAGCACGGAAGAAAGGGGCCGATTTAGTGGCTGTAGTGGATGCTCGGATTGCAGTTAGAGGCAAAGCGCCTAGCTAGAGCGAGCCTTCCCAAAGGGCAGCAGGGAGAGCCCATGAAAGGCGAACCGTGCCCTTGAATGACATACTGAAGGAGAACTTCGGCAACGATTGGTCTGTCAGAGATAAGGCAGTCTCCAATTTCATTTGCCGGGGTCTTCTCCAAGACAATGACTTCAAGGTCATGGAAGATCCCAACCTGCTGAATCTGGAGTGTGGCTTATTCAAACAGCAGAGCTTGGAGGTGAAGTTTGTTGTTTTACTCCTTTCTTTTCAGCAAATTTGCTGCTTTTTAGTGATTTACTAACTGTTGTTGTTTTTTTTTTTAGCTGATCAAGTGTGGCTTGCACATACATGGCCTAGGAAACTTCCTGAAAACCAAACTAAGGACATTGTTCGGTTGAAGGGAGAGGCAGACGCTAAAGTGAATGCTATTAAAGAAGAGGCCTCTCTTCTTTGGTCAGAGGTGGATACCTTGATGAAGGAAACTTCTTAGAATGCCAAAGAACTGAAGTCTTGGTAGGGCAAAGCAACTGACTAAGGAAGGAAGTGGAGCACTTGATTGCTGATGATGCTCAATAGCAGAAGCTCGAGGAAGACGTCGCCAAACTAAATGCCCAATGCCAAGTCTTGTCCTCCGAGTGCGCCAAAGCCAATAAGGGCCAATGCAAAGCTCTTGCAGAGCATGACCAGCTCTATACTGAATTGGACGTCTTGAAGGCCACTTTGGATAAGAAGGAGTTGGCATGGAGCAAAAAGCATAAAGAGGAGCTTACCTCTCAAAAGGATCAACTGCTCGATCAACTGGGTGAAGCCTAGGGGAAGTTGTTATCTCGGCCGATCCATAAAGCTAGGAAATGCTTTCATGGGGCCAATCTCCATTGGATAGAGGACCCAGGTGTCTTGCCTGATCCTTCATCTGGTGATGATGAGGAGGAGACCTTTCGAGAGGGGACGGTTAAGGGCACAGATAATGATGAAAGACCAAGTAAAGATCCCTCACCATTCGAAGTTCCTCCTACTTCCTCCCGCTGAGGTGGCTGAGCTTGAGCCTGTGATCCTCTTACCTGTAGAGCCTTTTTAAACTGTTGTCGAGCCTTTAAAAGAGCCTTCTTTAGGGCCAACTATTCAGCTATCTGAACCGACTGTACAGGTGATGCTCTTTAAGTCTACCGCCAATCCTGTCGGGGAGCCATCTACTATAGATATTATGGATATAAAAAATTAGAACTTTTGCTCTTCTTCTTTTTTCTAAAGTTTGTAACTTATACTATTCATTTTATCAATAAAATGCAATCATTTTTTTGGATTTTCCTTCTACATATTCGTAATGTAGTTCAACGAATGTTTTCCTTTTGTTTTCAATGCAATTTAATACATGCTTTCATGTTCAGTAGTATCTTTAATCCTTTTACTTTACTTGTGTTGATGTTAATCGAATCAACTAATTAAGTAGTGAAGATAATTCCTGAACTTGTAAAAAAATAACTCGTAAACCAGTTGTTGATTGGAAAAACATAATCAGCTACTCATCTGGCATAAGTTAAGAATTAGGCTTAAAAGCTTAGGCATGCGATCCAATCGAAATGTTTGATTGGTCGGCCATATGAACACCAAGCGTAGCGGATAATCATTAGGACTCACATTCACTTGTGATTTTGAAAACAAATTCGTACGTTGAGTTAGCATTTTAACTTGCATTCTGATTCACGATTGTTGCATAATACTTAACACGGAAGAAATTGTTGATTCCATTAGACCTGTAATGGACAAATTGCTTCAAATAAACTTGACCTACAAACAAATGGACTTTAACTTTCACGTTTTGGACTCAGGATGAACGTCGAGCCTAACGGATAAGTTGCACCAAACATTAAATAAACCTACAAATAAATGGACTCCAGCTTTTGCATTTTTAGGTCGAGATGAGCATCGAGCCTAGCAGATAAGCTGTACCGAACATTAAATAAATGGACTTTAACTTTTACATTTTTGGCTCGGGAAGAATGTCGAGCCTAGTGGATAAGTTACACCAATCAAAGATCGTCAATCGGGATTTTCACCGGTCAAAATTAATTACATAGATCAGGATTTTTGTTGATCAGAATTAATAAGATCATCGGTCTCAAAAAATCGAAATAAAGACATTAATCAAGAAATCTGGCTCTTTTGATCAGGATGCACATTGATCGAGGATCAATTAGATCGTAAATTAGGATTTAACCTGTAAATAAATGGACTCTAAATTTTCACATTTTGGGCTCGAGATGAACATCTAGCCTAGTGAATAAATCGTACCAAACATACCTTTTATGGAGATGGAAAGTAATTTCTCTGTTTATTGAATTTGATTTCTGGCACAATATTACATGTGGTACTTCTTGAGTACTTCGACATTCCAACTCCTAGGGATGTCTTGCCCATCTAGCATTCTAAGCTTGTATGCACTTGAGCCTAAGACCTTAGAGATTTCATAAGTTCCTTCCTAATTAGGCATCAACTTCCCGACTCATGCATTCCCTATTTTTAAGTCTGCCTTTCTGAGCACCAAGTCACCAACATTGAAAGTTCTTGACTCACCATCGTGTTGTGATACTTGGCAACCCTTTGCTTGTAGGCAGTGATTTTGGTGTAGGCATCTTCTCTTCTTTCTTCTATCAGGTCTAAATCTTAACACCTTTCCTGGATGTTGATCCGATCAGAATAGAATGTCATTCGATAGGAAGGGATGCCGACATCTACTGGGATCATTGCCTCAGGGCCATAGATAAGAGAGAATGGAATTTGGTGAGTGCTTGCCATTGGGAAAGTTCTATAGGACCACAGGATGCTCTGCAGTTCTTCAATCCAATGGCCTTTATCTTTGCCTAGTCGCTTCTTCAATCCTTCCAGGATTGTCTGATTCAAGACTTTGGTCATCTCATTGCTTTATGGGTGAGCAACTAAAGTGAATCTGAGGCCAAAGTTTCTAAAGATGGAGATGCCGAACTTCTTGCCATTATCTGCAATAAAAATTTTGGGTAAGCCATACTTGCAGATGATGTCCTTCCAGGCAAAGTTCCTGACCCTTTCTGCCATGATTATTGCTAGAGGTTCTGCCTTGATCCATTTGGAGAAGTGGTTCATGGCTACGATGAGGAATTTCATCTGCCTTTTGCCTTAAGAAAAAGGCCCCACAATGTCTAGGGCCCACTGGTCGAATGACCAGGTGATATCGATTGACTGTTGATCTACCGCTGGTTGTCTTATTATCCTTCCATGAATATGGCATTGTTGGCATCTTCTCACTTTCTCCTGGGCATCTTTGAAATTATTTGGCCAGAAATATTCGGTCTGGAGTTTCTTTTTTGCCATGGCTCGGCTGGCCTCATGTGCCCCATAGATGCCTTCATGGATCTCTTTGAGAATATAGCCCCCTTCTTCCCTTGTCACGCACTTGAGCCAAGGATAACTGAATTTTTTTTTTGTACAAATCACCATCAATTATAGAATAGCTGAGGGATTTTCATGATACCTTTCGATCTACAGCTTTGTCATCAGGTAATTGCCCTGTTTGTAAGAACGTCTGATCGGGCTCATCCATAAGTCATCCATTTGTTCAATCTCCATTGTCTCTGGTTCATCTAAGGAGGGGGAGGCTTGGTCGACAACCATGATATTCTCTTCTATCACTTCCTGCTCAAAAGCGAACATTTTGGCTAGCCAATTGGGCAACATTGTTTGATCTCTCAGCATCTTCTGGAGAAACCATTCTGATCTAGGCTCTTCCAATGTTCTGAGTGTGGCTTTAACTTTCACCAAGTACTGAATCATGTTAGTCTCCCTTGCTTTGAAGGTGCCCAAAACTTGGCTGGTCACAAGCTAAGAGTTGCTTTTTATTGTTACTGACTCTGGTAGGATGGCGTGGAGTAGCCTTAGGCCTTGAAGGAGTGCCTTATACTCTGCCATATTGTTAGATGCTTTAAAATTAAGTCTAATTGTGTATCTTATGGTGATGCCAAGGGGGCCTATTATTACATTACCTACACCTGCTCGAGTGTCATTCGAGGCTCCATCCACGATCATCTCCCATGTCAGTCGTTAAAGCTGGGCATCCATCTTTTTGCCGGTGAACTTAGCCATAAAATTTGCTAGCGCCTACGCTTTTATGGCCATCCTAGGCTCGTACTTCATGTCCCAAGATTGGAGCTTGATTGTTCATCCTACCATCTTGCCCTCTAGGTCGGGGGTCTGGAAAATTTTTCTTATCGGCTTACCCGATTGGACCATAATGGTGTGTGCTTCAAAATATTACCTTAGCTTTCGTATGCACATCATAAGGGCAATGATAAGCTGCTCGATCAGCCCCTTCTTCAATTTTGTCCCCCGAGAACCTGGCTCACATAGTACACAGGCAGTTGCTGGGTTTTTTCTTTCCTAACCAGGACTCCTGCAATAGCTTTGGCTGAGGTAGACAGGTAAAGATAGAGATTTTCACCTGGGACAGATCGGCTCAGTAGTGGTGGGTTGGTGAGGAATTTCTTTAACTCTTTAAAAGCTTGTTGATAATCCATTCTCCAGCTAAAAGTGTCATTCTTCCTCAGCTTCTAGAAGAATGGAGTGTAACACTTGGCTGAGGAGGAAATGAATCTTCTGAGGGTCATGATTCTTCCGTTCAGCTTTTAAATATTTTTTATGTTTCTCGGGGGCTGCATTTCCAAGATGGCCTTTATCTTCTCTGGGTTCGCTTCAATCCCCCTTTGAAAAACTATGAAACCCAAGAATTTTCTTGAGGGAACCCCGAAAATACACTTTTTAAGGTTGATCTTTATCTGAAACTTGTTCAGCATGGCAAAAAATTTTGCCAAATTGGTAGAGTGTTCCTCTGGGCTTTTACTCTTGATAATCATGTCATCTATATAAACTTTCATGTTTCACCCGATCTAGTCTTTGAAAATTTTGTTCATGAGATGCTATATGTGGCACCTGTATTTTTCAGATCGAACAGCATTACCTTGTAGCAAAAGGTTCCGTCATCCATAATAAAACTTATCTTTTCCTAATCCAAAAGCCATATCAGGATCTGGTGGTAGCCAGCATATGTGTCGAGGAGAGAGTAGATGGCATGGCATGCTGTTGCATCCACTAACTGGTCTATACTTGGCAAAGGGTAGCTGTCCTTTGGACATGCCTTATTAAGATATGTGAAGTCCATGCATATTCGTAGCTTTCCTGTCTTCTTTTTTACCAAGACCATGTTGGCAAGCCACTCTGGATAATCAACCTCTCAAATCGTATCAACCTTTAGTAGCTTGTCAACCTCCCTAGATATAAATTTCTTTTGATCAGAAGCATGCCTACGTAACTTCTACATGACCAGTTGATGGGTTGGGTCCACATTAAACTTGTGGGTCATCACTTCAAGATAGATCCTAGGGATGTCATCCGACTTCCAGGTGAAAGATGCTTAGTTGATCATCAAAACCTATATGATCGTATCCTCTACTTTCGAGCTCATGCTTATCCCAACCTGGACACTCTTGCCTTTTGACAGAGCTCTTACTTTCACCTTTTCGGTAGGATCTATTCTTAGCCTTGTTGTCAACTTGGATCGCTCCAGACCTGGCTCAACAATCATGGCCTCTTTTTGCTATTTGATCATAATGATATACGCCTTACGATATGCCTTTTGGTCACCTCTAAGGATGGCAACGCCCTATATTGTGGGGATTTTCATCACCATATATCGTATGATGGTGACAGCTCCGGTCTGAAAGAGTAGGGGCCTGCCAAAAATGACGTTATAGGAAAAATCATATCAATGACCTTGAAAGTTACCTTGAATACGTGGGTGAGTGCCTCTTGGCCAAGTTTAACAAATATCTCTATGGATCCTTCCACTAGGACTATAGCATTGCCTAGCCCCATCAGAGGGGTGGCATTCAATTTCAGCTCCTCTATCAGCATCCCATTGCTATGTAAGCCTAGAGGGTGAGTACATTTATAACGTTGTCGTTATCCACCAAAATCCTTTTTACATCAAAATTATGGATCCAAGCCCTGATGACTAAAGCATCCTTGTGAGAAAACATTATGTCTCGGGTGTCTTCACTGGATATGGTGATAGGAGCAAATCGCTCGGCTTTCTGAGAGACATATATGCCTTTTTCCTTCTTCTTCTTGGAGATCTCTTCTCCATACGATGATCCTCTAGTAATCATGTTTATGACCCCAACGTATGGCCTATGTGGATCTGGATTTCTAGGGTTTATGTGCTTATCATCATCATTTGAGCTAGAATCATCGTTCTTGATGTCAGACTATCTATGGGAACTTTCCCTTCTAGCCGAACCTACAAATCTTTTGAGGGATCCTCTTTGTAGGAGTCGTTTGATCTCCTCCTTCAACAAGTAACACTCGCCAGTTGTATAACTGACATCTCTATGAAACTCATAGTATTTGCTATGATTGCTCGCTCTTTTTGACCATTCGGATAGCTTCTTAGGCCAGCTGACTTTCTTGTGATTTTCTTTAATCCACATCAATACCTGGGTAGGGTTAGTGTTGAGTAGGGTAAAAGTCCGAGCCAATTGGTGATTAGATCGATTGGACCTATCTCATTTGACTTTCTTTCACTTATCTAGACTTTTTAAAGTAGAGACTCAGTTGGGGCTCCTTGTTATCCGTTTGAATATGAAAGTTCGGTTGAATGATTGCCCATCCGAATACTGCAGCCTGTCTATGACACTGGTCCTTCTTTGCCTATTAGACCTTAAGGCATCATCCAGTTAGATGTGTTGCCTAGCCCTTTTCATCAGATCGAAGAAGCTAACTGGTGATCTTGTTGTTATTGATTCAAATAAGGGGCGATAAGTGATGCCCCCAGTTAAGGTGATCGTCATCATTTTCATATTTACATTCCTCACCTCAGATATCGTGACTTGGAACCTATCGATGTAATATTTAAGACTTTCATCGATCATTTGGTAGAGGTTGCACAAATCACTCACCAACTTGGGCGTTCGGGTCTGCACAATAAACTGAGTGGTGAATAACTCTTTGAGCTATCTGAAGGAGGTTATTGATTCCTAAGGCAACTTATGGAACCAATTTAAGGCATCTCCTCCTAGAGTGGCAAGGAAGATCCTGCAGGCGATCTTCTCATCATAGATGTAGACCTGCACCTTGGTCAAGTACTCCGCCAAATGGGTAGTAGGATCAGTTTTACCTGTGTACTTATCCATCACTATGTCCCTCCATCTAGGAGGTAGCTTGAACTCTATTATTTTCCTTTAAAATAGAGAGGCAGTATTTTTACAAGTGTTTCCCTCAAACATACCTCTCTTGGGGTTTACCAAGTCAAAATGCCTGAATTTTTGCTTGAACCATTTATTCTCCCTACTTATGGCTATTGAGGTAAACTTATCTTTCAATCTTTTGGAGCGGCCACGGCTAGGCGTGCACATAAAGGATAGGTCATCTCCAATTGAGGCGATGGAAGACCTGCTGGGGCAATAGGGGGAGTCTCTACTTGAGGACATTATCCCCTCGCCTTTATCATATATGCCTAGGGTTCTGACACCTATTCTTCCGCCGTCATGAGCTTGCGGCTCGTTAATGGAGATTCCTCGATTTCTCCTCCTTTTGAAGTTTTCGATCGTGAAGTCTTCTTCATAGTCTATTTCAGAAGTATTAGGCATTTGCTTGTTTTGATGGTCTGAAAAATGCTCTTAGTGAAATCACTAAGAAGAGTGTGCATGTTCTTAACCGTGATAGGGGTGTTTTTCGACTGCCATAGGATGGCATCGTCAAACTCTAAGAGAAGGTTATGCCTAGCTGAGGATCTATGAGATCTCTCTCTTCTCCCTACGGGCCTAGATCTGCCCTGATCATTATTGTTATGGTGATGCTCTCTGGAAGCTATGTGCTCAGTGGATCTTAAACCAGCCATGTCTCTCAACGAAAGCACCAATTGATAAGACGTGAAAGTCTTTATCTGAAAAGAGGGGAAGAGCTGACTGTTGTTCTCGATCGGATGCTGAGTTCCTGCAGGAAAGGGAGCCCGGTCGATCTAGGTGTAAGCACTTCGAAGCTTAAGTTAGTAGCTTTCTAAAGAAAATTCTTAGAGAGAGAGTCTTAAAGATTCAATACCTGGAGCCACTGTGCATTGGGCTATTTATAGGAGTTAAGAGGGGTGCACTCGAGTGCCTTGGATTTGATAATTGGCTGTCAAAGCAGGTGAGCGGCAAAGTGACAAGGAGCAGTTGGAAAGCATGGGTTTTGCCTTGTGTTAGTGGACTGATTGAGACTTGATATCCCATCAGTCTAATCGGACATCAAGTAGCCTCTTTCTTGGCTTGTGGTTCACGTTTGGTGTTATTTTTTTGATGGGCCTTGGGCCCTGCCAGGTGTGATGGGCCGACCGGATTGGGCCTTGAAGTATGATATTTCCATAATTATCAATCCCAAAATTATACAGAATTTCATTGTAATCATTATATATTTAATTAAAAATATTTTTATTCACTTTTCAAATTAGATGTTTCATATAAAAGATATGTAATATTTATTTTAATTTTGCCCCTCTGGATATAAATTCCACCCCTGAAAAGAGAGAACCCTAGATGTTATGCTATTAATTATATCATATACAAAAGTTATGTAGTCTAATATCTAGTATGCGTTGTTTATTCTACCCATTAAGAAAATTTGTAGAAATAGATACTAAGAACAATAACTGATGCTACGGACAATTGTGCATGGTTGATTTGTCACCGTGTGTTCAATAATGGAGACCAATTCAAATTTAAATGAAGAACAAAATCTGCGAGTTAATATTTACTCGTGTATGATATTCCCTACTAGTACAAATAACAATACGTGTATAGATAATTTCTTGGAAATTTAACTTTTAAGGAATACCAGTCAGATTTTTAGACTAAAAATGACTTAGGTTAGGAACAATACGTGATCTCCCAGATCGAGAAGGTTTGTACGAGTCATACCAACAATATATTAGTCTAATATTGGTCTTGTTGACCAACATTTGCATTTATATTCAATGAATTAAGTTACGTTGTATCTTACACGAGAAAGTTGCATGTAATTTGTGTAATATGCTCAAATCGTCTTGCAATTATGCCGAGCAAAATTAATTTAAATTTAAAATTTTATTCAAATTCGTAAAAAAAAATTCAAATTCAATCTAATTCAAAAAAATATCTATCAGATCAATTCAAAAATTATCCATTTTATTCCCTAAATCAATGAATTTGTATCAGATGCCCAATAGATATCCCCCTTTCACCAAGTCTAGTTGCCCCCCACCTCTTTTCTCTCTCTCTCTCAAAATCATCTGTTATTTTCACTCTCGCCGTCTATAACGCCTTAAAATCACTACTGGTATGAATAGTACTTCTCAATGGTGAATAATGACATTGAGAATGAATAATACCACTTCGATCCCACTAACACTTAGAAAAATTTTATGTTACCATTAAAAAGTACAAATTCATAATGAGTCTGGTGATATAATTTGAGCTGAAATTGAGGTCAAATAGTCCTTCAAAAGTCAAAAATAAAAATAAATCACGAATCCGAAAAATGAGTCAAACTAATTTTGATCGGCTTGAAAATATACTACGAATTTTTAAAAATTATTTCGATCATACGGAATATCTTAGAATAATGAATATGAATTTTTAGAAGTAAAAAATAAAATTTTGACAATTTTAAATTTTAAGATTTTCATGCTGGCCGAAAATATTTTGATGCTTTAAAACTTATCGAAACAAATTCTGATTGATTCAAAATTTTAAAAATATTTTAATTATAATATTTAGAAATTTTTGAAATAATTGATTAAAAATAAAATAAGGATGGATGTGACAATGAAAAATTGACAAGTAGCACAATAGTTACCACTCATAGTTGATTATTAGGGTTTGAAGAAGAGTCTAGAGATAGCATAAGAAAGTATAATAAATTTTCAAAATCAAATCAAAGTATGAATTTATCATCAATTGAATGCAAAAAATAGATTAATATATTATTATTATTTTGTTAGACTAAGTTTTTACTATTTATATATTCAATATTTCTATAGAATTCTATTTTTTGACTAAAATTAAATTATTAATGAAAATTGTATACATTCATTAAAAATTATTTTTATTAAAAAATATAAATTATAAATAAATCAACATGCATTAAACTCATATATCGATCAAAATTCGTCAAACTCATTTGAAAATTGATCCACTTATGATTCATAATTTTTTGATCTATTTATGATCCGTTCATTTATGGCCCAATTCAAATCCGTCCAACCTGTTTATTTGCCACATGTACTTGCAATTACGACTTTTATTACTTATAAATCATTTTTGGAATAATTACCAACACATATCCTTCTTTAAAAGTTCTTGCAATGCTGAATTTTATTACATATAAATAACCAAAACATATGTTTCCGAAGACGCAATGAAAAAAATTTATAGTAAGAAATAATATGTCAAATTTCATTTACAATTTAAGAAATTTGTTAAGTTTTGGAATCCAAACTTAACTAAAAAAATTAGATATACTTTTATCGGATAGTGTGGGTTAAACTAAATGAAAAAAAATATATATAATTTTTCAATCTTTTCGATTTTTTTTAAATATTTATTTAAAAAAATAAAATCTATCAAAAAAATTCATGTGATTTGTTAACCAACTATATCTTAAAAAATTAAAAAATAAAAAATTAAAAGATGCATTTATGTATTTTTTCAGAAGAGACAAAAATACTAAATTATCTATAAATATATATTATTCACGTATATGAATATTTCTGGCTTATCTCACTCTCTCGCCCTTTTCAAACTCTCTTTGTCATCATTAGAGTAGCTGCCGCACGAGTTCATTTTCAATTTCACGTCTTGAATTATGAAGGGTAATTATCCCCCTTCTTTCTTTGGCTTTATTCCAATTTTCGGACAATATTGACAAGTGATTGAGTTATTTTTTATGGCAGAAAATTAATTGAGTTAAAAAAGAAAGTTATTATTAAGATTCAAAGTTTTTTATGATATTATTTAATTTTAATTACTTCGGGTTTGGATGGTAACAAACAGTTTGGAATGATTTTGCAAATAGAGTATTTTAGTAAAACTTTTATTTCAGTATAATTTTAAATGTTTTAACATATAGATTGAAAGAAAAAGAATACACGGTTTAATTTATCATAAAAAAATTTAACAAACAATCGAAAATAATTTTCGAAATGGTTTCTAGTCTTTACCATTCAATATCTTAATACAAAAATCATTTTAATATTATTTTAGAACTTTTTTATTTTGGTCAATTTAACCATCGCTATCCTAGTAAATTAGTCTTTATCATTCAATATCTTAATCCAAAAATCATTTTAATCTTATTTTAGAACTTTTTTTATTTTGGTCGATTTAACCATCGCCATCCTAGTAAATTAGTTGGTATTTATTTTATGATTTAGAAAAATTATTTGTTTGATTTTATTCTATATAGGGGCTTTTGAAGAGGTATTGGGAGACTCTCACATCTAAGGAAAAAAAAAGAAGATAATTATCTTTTTTTCATTAATTACTTTTTTTTTTGTTTTCTCATATGCGAATTAATTATTTTTTTATAGAATACTATTATTATTTATTAAAATAAATGTCTCTATATTTCGAAAATAACTATGATAGTTTTGTATATAATAACGATATTGATAAATATCATCATAACTTAATGTAGTGACTTAATAATTATAAATTTCCAAAAAAGTAAATTACAACATACCTCATAAAATACATACATTTACTATTTGCTTAACCTATGCATGTTCACTGCTTTTGTTCGAAATTCTGTATTTTTTTATTATGTTTTTCATAATATTTCATGTAATTATATTCTTTTCCTGATTTTTATTTCCTCCCAAATTAACTATTTTTGGATGCCCATATCCGATTAATTTTTGGGTTGATTTTTGAGTTAGAAGAAAATAGTTTGATTTGGAACAAAAGAATTCAAATTGTAGAATTCGTTTACAAATGAATTTCATATGGAACTCATTTGTAAATGAATTTTTATACTTGAAATAAAATAATTAAAATATAGAATTAAAAATGAATTAATTATTTTTATGTTTGGAATAAATGAATAAAAAAATTCATTTTTATGTTATTTCCTAAAATATCATCCATGTCAATTTTAATACATTTTTTGGTAATAATAGATTAAAAAAAGCTATATATAATTCACATGACACCAAGTCAATTATACACTTATGAAATAAACTGAATACATTTTTAGCATTAAATTAAACTAATAACATAATAGTGGACTATTATAATAAATAATACCTTTATTGACATTTGAGTCAATTTACCATCAAAATTTTATTAATTATTATTGTTGTTGTTGTTGAATAATAATAATAATAATAATAATGATGATGATGATATTTACTATAACCATGTTGATAATAATTACTTAAAATAAATCAAATTAAAAAATACTAAAGAATTGTTTTATTCTCAAAAGTGTATATATATGTTATAAGGGTATTATGGTCTTTCAAAATTTAACTTCTTAAAAATAAGAAATTTATTTGTAAATTTAACCTATTTTGATGGAATTTGGTGAAAAAATAATGAATTTTATAGAATTCAATTTATATTTTTTTTTTCATTCCAAGCATGAAAAATTAAAATCACAAATAAATTTTATAAAATTTTATGAAATTCATTCATTTCAAGCATAACCTTAATGTTTAGTTGAGGTTTGTAAATCCTGCCACCGATTTTCACATTACATTTTACTGTTTTTGAACTCGATTTAGCTCTCATATAGAAAAGTGATCTAAATTTATTTAACATCCAAAATGATCCAACTCTATTTAATTTGATTATTATTTATTAATGTTTATTCATGAATTTTTATCCAATGTGAAAATAAAAAATGATTATTATAGATTACTATGTATAATTTTTCTTAAATTATTGCATTTTTTGTAGATTGTACTCTTAAAATAATTAAATATCATATTATTCGTTATATTTATTTAAAATAAAACTAAGCTCTTTTTAATACATACTATTAAAAATATAAAATTATCTTTTAAATTTGTTAAAACACATCATATTATTTTTCTATCATTGATTACGAGTTAAAAGTATTTCATAAAATGATATGCATTTTTATAAAATAAGATAATATTTTAATAAATTTAAAAAACTAACATAGGTTAGTTTAAAAGGGCAATTTACACTTTATTTTGATGAGAGTAAATTAAATTTACTTTAATAAGTGAAAATGAGTGAAAATGGAAGTAATGAAATTTGTATTTTCAGTTTTTTTTTCATTGTATTGTTTTAATAACTTAACAATTATATAGAGTGAATTAGATTTTCGTAGATGTATTTGACAGCTATGTCCTTATGCATAACGTGATGATGTATTTATAGGGAGAGTGATAATTCGATAATTTCAGCAAATTATTTTCATTATCCATTCATTTATTCTGTTTTCTCTTCAAATTGAAAGAAAATAAAATGCTTAACAGAGAATTAATTGAGAAATTTGATTTCCATGGAATTTTGCTTTCAATTTTACGATTTTATAATCCAAATAAGAAAAAGTAACGTACTTTCAATCTACTTCCTACCCAATTACTCCAATTTTTCCTTGATCCGAACAAATGGTTAAAATAAGTAAAGTCATGCTGTTCTTTTATGATCAAAGAAATGATTTATCTGACCAAACGTTGGAGGGTATATCGGCAGGAGAAGTTGTTAAGTGGCGGAAATCATGGTTATTAAAATCGGACTGGATCGACTGGTTAAACCAGTTTAACTGCGAACCTGCAGGTCAATTGGTTGGTTCAACTGTACAAAACCGAATTGGACAGGAAAAAACCGAATTGAACCGAAAAACCGTACAAAATCGGGTTTTTGGCTGAAAATTGTAAAAAATTATATTTTTTTGTATTTTTTCACCCCCCATATATATATATATATATATATATGAAATTTTCATAATTTATTTCTTTGAAAAAATTAGTATTTTAAATTCTAAAAATGTCACTTAATAATTTAATATACTTATTATCTATTTGAATTTATTGTAATTAAATATAATTATACTTATATATACAAAGTTAATGTTTTTTATGTTTGCTTCATTAGTACTCCATCTAAAAATGAAATTTTTTCATAATATGATTGTATTTTTATGTTTCTAATATATAATATTCAAAAATTAATAATTAATTACTTGTAATAATAAAATTTAAATTATGTTTTGTAACTTATTATTAGAATATTTGTGACATATATTAATGTTTGATGGTTATTTTTTTTAATTTTTATATAATAGTATTTATAAAATTATAATAATTTATAATATTTTAATAATAAAAAAAATTCGGTTGAATTTGGTTGAACCAATCGAATCATGAATTTCCAGCTTCGTCAGTTTTTTATCTGGTCCAATTTTAATAACATTGGCGGAAACAGTCATGATGTTGCGTACGCGGCAGTGCACTTTTACTACAAGAAAATTGCCATTCAAAAGTTCCATTTGTTCATTCCCGTTAATATAACTCTAAGAGATTCGTTCAAAGTCCCCAACCCCAAAATCCACGATATCATACCCACAATTGATTTATTTCTTTATTTGGTATATTAATTTTTTATTATTTTTTTTTAAATTCTACTCTTTGGCTGATGGGTATAATTATGATTGTTCTCCTCAACTCTTCCCTGCTATTCTCAAGATTCTCTCTTCCTTTGCAATCATAAAACCCTCTCTTTTTCTCTCCTTTTTTCTGCTTCTTCAATCGGTAAATTCTGTTGTGGATTTTCATTGTTTAATTGCATTGGGTCTTATGAATGTTTCATTTCTTGAACTGTTTTATCATACGTTTTCCTGCTTTCTTTTCGAGTTCGTTTATTGCAAATTTCATTTACTGCATTTGTGCTTGAACTTGAGTCATAATGGAAATTATTCTTATTTCTTTGAATGTTGAATTGCCTTTTTGTAAAAGCTTTGGTTAAGCTTTGTGATGGTTTGCTTTGTTGTTTCTTTACCTAATTGAAGAAATTCTTGATTCTTTTGTTGCTTATCTCAGATGCTAATGGAAATGTCAATGCTAACATGTTGCTTTAAGAATAATACATAACTGATCACATTCATGGTTAATAAATAAGGAGACTTGCTCTGACAACTTGTGTTTATTTGAATATTTACCATTAGAATTTCCCACTTTCTGTTCCTTCTACGTATCTGGATTAAGAACTATAGTTTCTCTCGCTAGCAGATCAATGTCAGTTTCGGAAAATTCGTCACCTGCCATGGAGCGAAGGGTAGCTGAAAATGAAGTTGAACAGATTAAACTACTTGCTGCGGTCAATGATGAACATGATGGTGTTATCGTGGAGTTGAGTGAGCCTATGGATTCTGAAGTCTTTGCATCAATGCTTAGAGCTTCAATTGCTAATTGGAGAAAGCAGGTTGGACTATTTTAAGTTTAGTATCTACTAGTTCTATCAGATGCTCTTGTAACTGCTGTGACATTAGTGGTCTGCAATCATGTATGCAGGGGAAGAGAGGCATTTGGATTAAAGTGCCAATTGAATTAGTCAATCTCGTTAAGGCTGCTGTGAAGGTAATTAGTTGTCTTTGTATAATACGGTGACGAACATGAAAGATGCCTTATCCTTTTATTGACTGTTACCAGTTATTCTACTTTTCTTGTTTGAACTGTTAATGATCAACTCTGTAATTTACCTTACAGGAAGGGTTTTGGTACCATCATGCAGAGCCAACATATTTGATGCTTATATACTGGATCCCAAAAGGTGCTCATACTCTTCCTGCCAACGCCAGTCACCGTGTGAGTATTGGTGCATTTGTCATGAATGACAAAAGAGAGGTACGTTGTTATTGCTCATCAAATTGAAGTTGAGGAGTTCTTTGGGAATTTCTATGTGGATGTTTGTTCTTGGATGCTCATTATTATGTCCCACAGATCTCTCTTAGTAGATGACCTTATGCTAATGCGGATCATCTAAGGAAAAAGGATTTGCGTTTTGCTGATTTCCTGCAGAGGAAAGTCTGTTTATGCATGAGAAGTATTGTTAGGCAGTGGGAGTGTAATGGTTCAAAGTTCTTTTATATTTTCATTAGTACATTGAATGCGTGTCTTCATTTCTTGGAATATCTTCTGTCTCTTTATTATGATTTCTGTTATTTCTACTAACGGATTGATGTTTGACATGGTCATCTGCCATGTATTTGTCTTCCTGACAATGCTAAAGTTCTATGCACATGCACACATGCGTGTATCCTGCCATGCATGTATGTTTACTTTTTTGCAGTACTCTGTAGTCTTTTATTAAAAATTTTTATATGCAATTTCATTTGAAGGTGCTAGTGGTCCAAGAAAAAAGTGGAATACTTCGAGGGACAGGCGTGTGGAAGTTCCCCACTGGAGTAGTTGATGAGGTATTATCATTATGATTTCCTCTGATTATATATAATTTTAGTGTGGAAGATCAACACATAGAAATACATTTTCTACAGGGAGAAGATGTATGTGCAGCTGCGCTAAGAGAAGTTAAAGAAGAGACAGATGTAAGTTACTTTTATGGAAATCATAACTGTTAAAGATAAAACTTATAAAATGTAATATAATTTTGAAACTTTCCTTTTTGATGCAACAGATTGATGCAAAATTTGTGGAAGTACTAGCATTCAGGTAAACACACCGCTAAAATTTAATTCTTACCTGCACTTTGACCCAAAAAAGAAAAAAAAAAAAAGAGCAGAAAACCTATTTTTCCTACTTATTGTGCCTTGCTTGCTAGTACCTGTCCACCCTAAAGTCTGGGATCTTGAACAACTTCCCCACATCTATATAATGGTGGCGTAGCTTTTTGTGCATCAGTATAATTTCATATTTAATTGCTGTTCTCGCATGATTTTCTGCTGCAGAATGGTTCCATAAAACAAAACACACTATTTATTTATTTTTGGTTTGGGGGGAAGATTGGAGATCTAAAGAATAGAGAGCAGGACAAATTTCATGTTATGTGCATCTAAAGATCACATCATTCATAATTGATCTTTTTTGGAAATTATTTTAAGTCACCATACTTAAAATGTACAGGCAAAGCCACAAATCTTTCTTTGAGAAGTCAGATTTATTCTTTTTATGCTTGCTCGAACCACTTTCCTTTGACATCCAGAAGCAGGAATCAGAGATAGAGGCAGCACAGGCAAGTTTTGTTGAAATCTTATTTTCATTTTAAATGTGTATGGTTCACTACTAAAACCTATAATTTGACTTTGCTTGTTGCATAGCCTTCTTGATAACCACTAGATGGTGCATAGCTCATAATTTTGACTGAACTTTTTATTGTTTAGTATTTGTTAACATAAAAGGAGCCAGTTTTGTATTTACGAACATTTTTTCCTTGCAACTGTCTGCAGTGGATGCCACTGGCGGAATATGTGGCACAGCCATTTGTGCAGAAAAACGAGCTTTTGAAGCAAATCTTTGCTATATGCTTGACAAAGATAGATAAGAACTATTCTGGGTTTTCTGCTGTGCCCGTCTCCTTGAGTCCCTCAGACGAAAAGAACTATCTATACTTCAACAGTGGAGACCTGAATAAGCATTAAGGTCTGGGAATCACTTATCAGCCTATGGAATTATACTCTGGATACAGTTCTAGGTCTGCAAGTTCAGCCAACAGATATAGCATGATATTATTTTAATTCATTCTTTATAAAAGGAAATAACTGTTTATCTTGTTACAATGTTACTTCATTGTTTGATTCATTATAAGCTCAGTTGATTAATAAATTTCTCCCTTGTTGTCTTAATTAACAATTATTGCCCTATGCTAAAAAATAGAAAATAAAATAAAATTATTACCGGTATATTAAAGCTATGGTTCATGGATTTAATGGATGGATGATCACTCTCACACTTATCACACTGTTCTCCTTATATGGCATTATTTCTTTTACCCGTTTGATTTTGCTGTATTTGGGATGATTTGAAATAATATGCTTTTATTGGTTGGATTAGAGAAAATAATAATTAGACCATAAACGGGTGGGTTATAAATAGACGTATTATAAATAGACCAAAATATATGGATCATATATGAGCCAATATCCAAATGGATTTAACGGATTTGGGTCAACTAATGTGTTTAATGCATGTTGATTTATTTTTCATTGGTTCATTCATCCTTATTTTATTTTTCCATCAAAATTATTTTAAAAATTTCTAAATATTATAATTAAGATGTTTTTAAAATTTTGAGTCAATCGAAATTCATTTCAATAGGTTTCAGGAATCGAAATATTTCCAGCCGGTCCGAAAATTCTAAATTTTAAAATTGTCCAAAATTTTAATTTTCACTTTTAAAAATTAATATTTATTATTTTAAGATGTTTCATATAATCAAATAATTTTTGAAAGTCCGTAAAATATTTTCAATCCGATCAAAATTAGTTTGAATCCTTTTCGATTCCATGATTTATTTTTATTTTTAGAGGATTATTTGATCTCAATTTCAGCTCAAATTATACCACCGAACTCCTCATGAATTATACTTTCTAATAACGACATAAAATTTTTTTGGAACTCGGTGGGCCTGATATGGTATTATTCACCTTTAGTATTACTATTCACCATAAAAAAGTACTATTCATATCGGTAGTGATTCTGAGGCATTACAGACGATGAGGGTGGAAAGAATAGACGATTTTGAGAGAGAAAAGAGGAGAACCAGATTGAGTGAATAGGGAGGTCCATTGAACCCAGATGGATTACATGTAACTTAAATATACATCAACTTATTACATCTACTTTTTTAATGAAATTAACATTTTTATACATTGAAATAATATAAAAAATAATGCAATAAAAAATATTGATCCAAATATATTGGATAGTCCAAATGAATCAGGTAGTCCATATAGGTCGTATTATAGTCCAAATAGTTCGCATGTTGCCAGATGTAGATCAATCAGTTTGATAATTTTTTAAAAAAATTAACCCTCATTATAATGTAATATTAAAATTACTACAGTAAAAAAATATAATAATCCAAATGGATTATATTTTAGTTGACCCAATAGACATCATAGCTAGACCAATTGGGTATTTTGTAGAAAATCCATTGGACATCGTAGGCAAGATACAAATGGATTACATATTTAGTATGTCATTTTTCGGCTGGCTCAATATATATATTTTTGGATTGAATTGAGTTTGAATCATTTTTTTTAACAGATTTGATCGAGATTTTGGATTTGTGCCAATTTTACCAGCCCTAATGACAGTCGATTCGGTGGAAAAACTACATACTTTCGAGTTGATTTTTTCATTTTTAGACCTATTAATACCTAACCGAATTCATTATATAGCTTAGTAAATAATAATGTTATAACTTGGGACAAATAAGAAAAATAAAAATAAATGGATGGACGAGATACTAAGACGGAGATGTTAGCCTTGGCCTCTCCATAGCATACCCCTTCGTCATTGCAATCAATGGAACAAGTGTCTTTAATCCTTCCAGCAACTGGATAATAAATAGTTAAAAGAGTACAGATAAAGATTGTTTTAGCAAAATCGACATTTTAGAGCCGACATTAATGTCATAATAGAGGATCAAGGGATTAATGTCACAATGAAGCAATGATGGTTAAAACAGACTTCTCTATGCGGCTGATATCTAATCTACAACTATGAACTAAATTACAATTCAATTGTACATTTTCTACACCCTGTCAGGGCGGGAGCATTTTATACGATCAAATTATCCACCCATCAAGCCAAAAGGCATAAGTAGAATGAGCTTTTGCCGATGAGAGAGGACATTACGCTCATTTATATAGTATACCTATAACACAGTAATTATCAAGAACATTCGTCTCTTGGTTTTGGAGAATGCATTAAACTAAAACGTATCAATCATCATTGATTTTCAGGCCGGACACTGACCTGGAAAGCCCAATACCATTCCCGCACTTTTGTAACTCAGATTCAATGGTTTTAGCAATTTCTGCTCCTTCTGCAGCTGACTCAGGCAGATCCACATGGAAAGACCCTTGTTTAATTGGTTTTGTATGTTCATTAATCACAGATTGCTGCTTGATGTAATTGTACAGTTGTTGATGAAAGGGATGATCCAAAGAAAAGCAATTGTCTGAAGTCTCTGAATGCCTAGATGATCCTGATCCTTCCCTTTTACAGAAATGAGGAAGAGATGCCAAATCCATTATCTACATTGAAAATTCCCAATATCAATCCCTACAAAGCTATGCACGCACTACTACGTTGAATGGAATGCGAGCTTGTAAGGTGTCTATAGATAAATTATCAAATATAGGAAATGCAATCAATGCATAATATGCGAGAGTTTCCAACACCTCAGAAGACATGTCGCAAAAACCTTACCTTCAACAGCTCATCTCGCCCGTTACCCGATAAAACCTGAACTTTTTTTCTTGTTCTTTCTTGCAGCAAAGGCTTCACAACCTGTCCAAAAATCAAGTATTAATTGGTTTCATAACTTAATTACAATAAGATCATTCATAATCAAGTGATATAAATGTAAAGCTGACCACAAGATCACTGTGTTTCTAATTCAATGTACTAATAAAGCGATGCAGAAATTAGTAAATTTAACAGCAGGAGAGATACACTGACAATGAAGCAAGGGCCTACCTTCCAACAAGCTGAAAATATGTAAGGGACATTTACAATGTAATATGTTTTTGTTTTTTCTGGATAGTTCAAGTCATCAATAGTTGAAATGATTGTCAGCAACTGCAGGAGCACAAAGCAGAGGACACTGTTAATCTGACACAGCAAATAACAAACTGCAACATTGTAGTATTGAACATTGATAGTTCTTATATACTGCTAGAGGCTAAGATAAAACAAATAACAGCAACTAATTAACCTATCCTGCTAGTTCTAAAACAAAGTTAACCAAGATGTGATTGTTGTTGATCCCCAAACAGAAAGAAGTTAACACAATGTTGAAAGGAAGATATGGAAAATTAGAGATAAACAACGACGGAGGAAAATAAATAAATAAATAAAAATAAAAAAAATTTGGTAGGATGGCAAGTTACCTTTATTTGGCTCAGTGCTGACAGCTTCAGACCAGTCATATCCAAAACTTTCACACAGGTGGTCATGGGCCGTTGATGTTTTTTTGAAGCAGGAGGCTACAAAAGTACATAGGTCAATTAAAACCACTTAAAACAATCAGTAGACTCAAATTTAATGCTCACCAAAATTACACGATCCCGATATTCATTGATTTGAATGTGTGACTGCACATAGTAATGAACCTGTGATGAAATAGCAGATGAGAAATAATGTTATAATTTGTTTCAATTCTTGTCACTTCAGCAATCATAGGATTATGATGTATAGCAAATTTACTTTTCAAAATTCAAAAAGATGTTAGATATGCAACACAATAACACACGTTTTCTTATGATACTTACAGATGCTTTATCAAATGTGCTGAGCCCAACACCAATGGCAAACACAGGGAGACCCTGAAAAAGAAGCAAAAAAGTCATTGAAATACAAACACATTGTACAATTGCTAACTTTTCCAAGCATCATTGAACAAGATACAGCATCATCAGTATTACTCCAAACTGGAAGTGAGAAACCAAAAGGATGAAATAACTTCACAGCTAAAGTGAGCACCTCTCTCGAATAACCAGACATTCCAATGAGCTGTGAATCACGCACTGCTCTGTACAAAAGACTTCTTCAGTCTGCACACCATGAGTCACATCGAGGCTTAAGAGTATTCCACTTTGCAAATGTAACCAAAAAACTTCAATCAATAAGAGAATGCCAAACCTCAGCATAATCATTTGAGAAACAAAAATGAATGCATCACAAATATGACAAAATTTCTTGGTCAATTTTCCATTGTCAATACTTAATTTTATCAAATATAAAGCTCATAATAGAAACATTAGAGACAACAATTAGCTGACAATGCCTTAGGTGTGGTTTAATTTTAAAATGCCAATTGGCATCTCTCAAAATTTCATTTACCTTAGAGCAGGCAATTGTCATCTTATGCCATGGCAGCTTATAATTAAAGAAAAATGAATACCACGTATGGTCCAAACATCAACTAAAATACAAATATTGGCAAAATCATATCCAGCAAAGTGTAAGTTACATGGTGCGCCTTCTCATTACAAAACTCACCACTAGGATATTGTCGATCTCATTTTGAATCCTCCAGTGCAAACAATCAACTAACTAGAGCATCACAAATGTACCATATTAGGAGATGGAGATTGAATAGCTTTTGTAACATCTAAAGAAATAATAGTTGATATATCCACAAAGCATTTCCACAGAAAAAAGTTCTGCAAACCATTTTATGGGCTTTGGTAACATTCCAATCCCTAGCCTTCAGGAAACGAACCAAAGTTTCTGCTTGATATCCTTGATGGACATTCTGCAGTAACAAAGTAATCATTTATCCAAAAAATAGTTGAAAGCACAAAGGCTATCCAAAAGATAGTGAGAGTTAAGAACAAACAAAAACTTTCCCAATTGAAGTCCATAAGATCCAAAAGACACTAATAGCACAAAATAGAAATCAAGCATTTCAGACACCCAAACACAAGTAAATTGTCAGTTACAACCAATTATCCCATATTTTTGCAATATTTCATTCAAATTTAACAATGCTATGAAAGACATAGTGGCATTGCTGTATACACGGGATTTAAGAGTCAATATGAGTTCAAACCAAGAAAAAAGCCTCTTTCAAGTTAGAGAAAGGATATACACATCAAACTTCTTGGACTGATGCAACATCATTTTACAAATTCAGGTATCAAGAAATGCAGAAAATGTTTTGCTTGAGGAAAACAAAACTTTGCATTCTGTGCCAATTTATAACTTTAAGGAAACAATCTCAATCATTCTTGATCATTTCACACATCAATCAGTTATAGAAAAAATCTCCAAAAACTTGTCCACAGATGGCCCAAAGTTGGCTGTCAGGATTGAGCATCATGCAGCAGTTTGCTACTAATATAAACTCTACAGCTCGATAGCCACATCACTGGTGATTATGCTATAACTTCCTTGAACAGAGAGATGAAAACTAACCTTGCAACAAAATATACCAGAACAACAAATTATTCATCAGCAATGCATCAATTATCCCTTTCTATACAGCTGGATGAGTCAGGGAAATATTCTGCTATCAAATTGCTAGTGATCAAAAATAATTTCAGAAGCTTAGTGAAAGTCATTGCAGCATATTTTGCCAGCACAGAAGCTGTAACGTCCTATTTGGTCATTGCACTCCGATTGCAAAAGGAAAACACAGAGGGAGGGAGATGGGGAGAGATAGAATGAAACAGTTCTAATTAGTACTGCACAAATGCCAAAGCTTCAATTGCATACTCTGCCATAGTTTTCCTTTAGAAAATCAGGAAAAAGATAGGAAATGAAGTATAAATGTAATTTCTAGTTTTAAAACTCAAGAACCAGATCAAATGCTGCTGAGAGGAAAACAAATATTAAACATGAAGAATCTACTGCAGTAACACCTGCTTAAGAAATTACATGTTTCGAGTATTGAGGCGAAAAATCTCCTCTACCACATACTGCTGCAGGTAAGATGCAGAAGTGGCAAACATCTGTCTATTAGTTTGATTATTAATTTCAAATGGACCACATATTATTGGTTAAATGGAACTTCTAGAGACCTAAGCCTTATAGAATCCTGATACTAACCTGAAAATGAATTTTCCAACGTGTAATGCTAGAAAACCATATTCTTGAATCAACTATAAACGTAACCATGTTCAGCAAACCAAGAGATGAAGGTTTCTACTAACCGACAAGAAAATTTATATGCTCTCATAACCAAGCCCATGTTTCCAGTTGAAGTTGAAAAGATTCAGATCAGACAGGAAATGAATACCAAATAAGCTATGAATCAAACAATCAAAAGCAATTCCAATAATACATATGGAAAAACATTAAGCAAAAGGTCAAGCCCTTCAGATTCAAAATCAGTGGATCAGCATCAAAACATGCAGCTAAATACGACTATATCACCTAATTACCCATATCAAGACTGAAATTTGGCAGCAAAACTTCTGAGCCAAGTTGAGAAAATCAAAACTATAGTAGTGAAATAGAATTGAAAAGTAAAATGCATACCTCGTATGTTCTTTTCAATGGCTCCTCAACTGCCACCGCATTTCAATAAATAAACCAGCAACAAATCAATGGAAGGCAATTAATTTACGCAATATTTTAAAATTAATTAGATCACAACAGAAACAAATAAAACAAGTAAAGTGGAGATCAACCTTGATCCATGAGAGCTTTGAACTGATTGATTGCCTCATCTGGAACAATACCCATTTCTCTCTCCTCCCTCTCTCTATCTCTAAAGTACAGAAGTAGGAAAGAGAAATGCAAGATACAAAATGTTGGGAACTATTTCAACTTGTCTTGGTTGACTCCTTTTGAACTGGCACTGGTAGCATCTCGAACTGGATTCAAAGAAACCCAGAAACAATAATAAATCCCAAAAAGATAGTAATTTTAAGGCGGTAATATTGAGAAAGAATCAGAGTAATAAAGACAGAACTTTGATTTCGTTTTAGAGGTCAAGAAAGGCGGGTCTACCAGCAAGGTACATAGCCCACCTAGAAAATTAAAAAGTAAGGAAAAAAAAAAAAGAAAAAATTGAAGCTTTAAAAAAGAAATGCTCTCTCTCCCTCTCTTACATTGTGTGCTTCACGTGGAGACCAGAGCACCGCGCCACAAGTATCCATGAGACCAACGATTTTTGTTTATGAGTGTTTATTTTTTTGTTTTTTCTCCATTTTATGCAACCTCGTAAATTTTTATTTTTTTTAACATTTCTCATCAATCATCAATATTTTTATTTCTCATCAATCATCAATAGTTTTAATTTTCGATTTTTCGGTTAATTAAACCAAATCGATCGAAAATTTCAATTTAATTTGAATTCGATTATTTTATAAATTCAATTTGATTGATAAAAATATTAAAAATTTAATTTTCGATTATTTCAATTCGATTTGATTATTGAACCGACCCAACCATTATACAGGCATGCTATGAATTTCATAGAGGCATTTTCAATATAAACACATCATAGTTTCCCATACCCTGTGATGCGCACCAAACCCTATAAGCATTCAACTTATTTCTAAAAATCCGCTTTTAACTTTTAAGATCGAATCGAGGCTACCTTAATTCGTGAAAATCAATTGCTTTGCAATGGTTAAGAATTCAACCCAATATGCGATGCCTCTGGCTTCAAAAGACATGAGACAACATCCTAAAGTATCCTTTTTCATTTGCTAATGACTAACTTACAGGGCATTTGCTAAGCATCATAAGTCTTGCATTATGGAGTCACCACCCAATAAAATATTGAAAAAATGATTCTTACCTTATGAAGCTAAAATCAGAGATAGTTCATATTTCACCCCTCGTTATGTATTTGATTGATTGTTATATGAATAATTGTTTATGGCTAATTATTCCAGTCTTCCTCTCATGCAATACGAGGTAAATAATAAATAACATATTACAAGCACGTAAAAAGTTATAAAACCATACATATTTTGTTTGAGAGCATTGATTTTAGCATGCGTATATTAAAAAAATGAATTTTGGAGACTTTTTTTTGGAATGAAAAAGAATGAGCGCGTTTGGACCCAAAAATAAATCATTATATAAGGAAAATCTTTTTAGCTTGTTTTTAATTCTATCGTTTGGGGAAAACTTTTAATATAAATAATGCAAGTATAAAAGCATACATAAATCAGGATATTTATTGAATCGAAAATATGGATTTCCTCATGCATATTTATCAAAATCGTTTGTGTGATTTTTATAATCAAATAGGACATTGATCCATCTTATTGATAAAATCCCATTAATTGAGTAAAAATATTTAATATAAATTTTTCTAATTTTTATGCCAAAATTACTTTTTTATTAATTATTACGAATGGCATGATAAAAGCCAAATACAAATAACTTTAACAACTTAAATAAATTTAGATAAATTAACTTCCTTAGGGTCTAATTGGATTCCTTATTTCTCCAAGATGCTCTTAACAAATCCAAGCATTTATGAGTAAGAAAAACGATGAAGGTAAATGGATTAGTTAAACAAGAAGAATAATAATAAAATTGATATATTGCAAATATAACATTATAAGTTAGAGAATAAATATATGACAATATTAAAAATTAATGCAAAAAACAAAAAGAATAAGTATACGAATCAAAAGAAATGAGAAAATGAAACTCATAAATAGGTAAAGGAGTGAGTCACGAACCCATTTAAGGAAGAAAAAAAGTCACGGCTTAAGAAGAACGAATCACGGCCTTGAGTGGAACGAGTCATGTTCCCTCAAGTGAGTCACTAGCCACTTAATAGAAAGTTACAGTGAGTCACTATCCAAGTCCGTGACTAAATCACGATTCAAGGCTGTAAGTCACTTTTGGATTGTCCAGTAGCTATTGGAACAACACCATGACCAAAGCTTAAAGCTCTAAATCAATTCTTAAGGCTCGCAACTCAAAAAGAAAACTTTTATGCCCTTTAAAATCAATTTACATAATCAAAATAAGGCTTAAAAACACAAAACAATATAATTTACACTAAATCATCTAGTGAGAGAAACATATTCTTAGAGAGAGAAAGCAACAATTAACATATATAAAAATTCATTCAATTTTCAAGGATATAGCATATTCATACATAAAACATAAAATCACTCATAAATATGCCAATAAACATTATTTGTATAAGAAGAACAAGATACATGAGGTTACACAAATAACAAAAATGAGAAACAGAGCATGGCCATTATAGGGAAAATCCAAAATGGACTTTTATAAAAATTAAAGTGTTAGATCTACACAAAAGCTAAAGATTTGCCTCTTATATTACCTTCAGTATAGCTATTTTCCAAACCTGATGAGAGTGCTCTATAGCTCTCTTCCCTGCTTCTTATATTCTTCTTTCAAAACCAGACTCAAAAAACCAGTTGTTTTTCTTTTTTTTCTTTTTTTTTCCCTTTTCAAGGTTTGTTATTTGTTATCAATTCAAAAAACATCCCATCTCTTAAAATGTGTTGGATTAGGATTAAAACAGAAGATTTTTATTTTGAAATGATCCCCTATTTATTAGGAAAAATTATGATTTTGGGCAAAAAAACCCAGTTACAGTCTTGACTGGTGAGTCACAATCCCTAACACATGGTCTTGACTGAGTGGGCCCTTTCTAAAAAGACTAAAAAACCATTTTAAATAAAAAGAGAGCGAGTCACAAACTAAAGGTTATGACTCACTAGTGAGTTACGATCTTGAGTTGAACCCTAAAACCGAAATCGTGATCTAAAAGAGGGAAGCGAGTCACTTTTTAAGGCTGTGACTCATAAATGAGTCACGATATTGACCTATGAGTCAAGGTCGTGACTTATTTTTGAGTCAAATAATAGCTCTTAATTATGCTCGCCTCACTCAATCCAAAGAAAGGAATCCATCTGTGTTTTCAAAAAACCATTTTTCCCCTTAAGATTTGATAAAATATTTTCTCGATAAAGCCCAATGCATGAGAAGAAAAAGCACTGCTACTTCCTGACTATTTCTAAAATAGCATTATCCTTATTAGGTAACCTTAACAGAGGCTAGCTCAGGCCCAATATCTACAGTTGCCCCCAAGTTTGGGAAGACTAGTACACTGGTATCTAGATTTGCAAAAGTTTATAGTAAAACGATAAAAGATGCTTATATAAAGTAGTGAATCTCGAAGTGTAGACATTACCATTCGAGGGAGTAAATTTCTAGTTGAGTGATTATCGCTAAATTGTTGGCATTTCAACTTTTTCTTGAGTGATTACCATCTTCTTGTTGACATTTTAACTCTTAATTTGGTATTTACCGTTAGCTTGATGATATTTTAACCTTGGATTAAATAAATAATTACAGTCAACTTATCAATATTTTAACTCTTGATTGAATCAGGGTGATTATCATCCGTTTGTCAATATTTTAATCCGGCATTAACTGGGTGATAACCATCAATTTGTCAAGATTTTAGCCTCAGTTAGGATGTTTAATTAGTGCCATCTTGTTGGCATATAAAATCAAGGAGAATGAGAGATTATATGTCCCATAGGAAAGTTTTCCCTTATGTGGTTATATCACAAAGTTTTCCCTTCCATGGTTATATCACTTTTTGGATGAGTGTTAGTACCTACGAAAATGCTTGACATCAAAACCCTGATGCAATAAAGGAAAATGTTTACCTTTTATGGATTTGCATGATTTTCTTCATGTATGTTTAATTTATGAGAAAGGAGGTTGCGCTTTACAGGGCAGGTTTGAGCATACTCCTGACACCTATACAACCTAAGTGTAAGAGGATTTCATTTTGATATGATTGTATAACATTTATGATGTTTGAAATGTTGTTAATGTGAAGTTTTTTAGGATGTAACCATATGTGAGACATTAATAGATTAGGTCATGATAGGTTATTAAAATTTTTCATATTCCTTGTTGTTTTTTTCTTTTTCCAATTTTTAAATTCAAATCTTTATTGAATTAATTATGATTATGTGAACAGTCATCTTTTGCTGTTTATTCATCACTTGTTGAATGTCATACTAATACTTGTGGAGAAATTGACACATGTATGTCTAAATAAACATTATAAAAAAAGGAAAATATCAACCACACATCATTCAAACAAACAAAATACAAATGAAGGAGTTAAAACCATAAATGTGAATATACCTAGAAATAAGTAGTAATTCAAACATTAATTAACATAATAAAAATAATAATAAGCATCTCCCTAAAGGTCATCGATGATGCCTTGGTGTGAAAGGACTTAGTGGTCTAATTAAAAGGCTTGGTGGCAGTTACGAAGGCTATGAAGGCTTTGCCTAAGATGGATCTATAGGTAGCAGCGATGGTTGGGGTACCTCAAACTCAAATCCCATCCTTTAGGATAGAGGAACTAAAATCTGGTTCACTAGTCCAGCTAAATGATGCATGCTGTCATGAAATTGTCTCATAGCCATCTCATGTCGACATACTGTCGCCTCTTTCTGGGCTTGATGTGTAACATGGTGCTCCCTGCTCTCTCCTATAGCCTCTCTAAAATCAAAAATTGCTCTGTTAATCCTTTATGTGATCTTTCCCATAGCAAGCACTAATGTACCCAGGATATAAGAATTTCTACCATAGGTGCGATCAGATGTAGTGACCATCTCTTGAACTTTGTGTACATCCCGCATCAGACTCTCAACAATAGTATCTAAGCGAGTCAATTTGCTTTGTAGATCTATGAGAATGCTAGGAGAAGCCATAGTGGGTGGTACTGGATAATGAGAAATAGAAGCCCCAGGATCTTTATATGTATGAAACATGCGAGCCTTCTGCGATGCTAGCATATATAGTCTACTAGAACCCCTAGATTGTTGGAAATTATCGGTTACATGCATCTCATACATAAGCGAAATTTAAAATTTTTAACCAATATATCTGATCTTGCCATGAATTTACAATATATATATTAATGAGAATAAGAAAAATCACCTTTGATTTTTGTTGTACAGTTGATTTTTCTTCTCATCGAGTTATCGCAAACCACAGTGTCTAAAATCGAACACCTCCAATGAGTAATCCATACTAAAAAAGGAATGAATGAACCAACAATTGGGAGAAACAAGGGCTCGCCGAAATCTCTAGATGCTAGCTTTTGGGAGTGGCATCTAGGGTTGAGAGAAAAGAGAGAAGAAGCTTTTCTTAATTGTTCACACTTAACCCTAATTTCACATCTCTTGGATTTTTATAGTTAGGTTAAAAAAGTCCAACTTCATAATGGGATTGGGCTCTTTGAAATTGTTGGAGAATTATTAATTGGGCTTCTGGAATTATTTATAATTATTTGGGCTTAATTAAATCCAATTTAAGCCCTTTCACAAAAGACTATGCACAAAACCCACAAACTAGGCCCTTTGTACATATACTTGGATTTAATTACCCAAATGAATTCCACATCCAACAAAATTAAATATGTAGGATCCATAACACTTATGTAACATATTTAATTTATTTTGGTCCAAGAAATAGGCCTATAAGGTTTTCTGTTTGGAGTTGGCGTGTGGCCCTTCTTTTGGAGGGTTTCTGCACCAACTTCACTTCTCTGGGCCTTTGTAATTCCTCCAATGGATCTATTAATTATTTTATCAGCCCTATAATACTTATAGTCCAATAATAATTAATTATAAAATATATTATTTCAATTAGGTCAAATTTTACAGAATATTTCTCAAAAGTTCTGCGAACAATTTTACTTGATCATAATTAATTAAACTCTTTAATTAATTATTCTCTTATTCACTTCTCTGTTCCCATAATAATATCAAATATTATTATCCTTGTCATTTTATCATTTTATCCTTTTCTCTATATGTGTGTGACTTATTGGGTTCCTGTCCATATTGGTAGTATAATATGTAATTGTGAGTTCCATTCAAAACTCACATGATTTAAACTTCTTTAAATTATTTTATCAATCCCTATTGATATTCTTGATACACTATTATACAAGTCATGATTGGCATCTAGCTAAGCATCATGACTACCCAAATGTCAGGAAAGTTAAGTGGTTTAAATATACCCTTCCATAGAAATAGTTACCGTGCAATTACTCATTTCACCACTCTTATCTCAATTAGATTCTGAGTATGGATTTCTGTCAACTCATATAAATCTAATTACATATGTTCTATTAATTTAACCATTTTTCCAAAAATGCCCTCCATGGATCTCTATCCATCTTGGCATATTACTCTGGCCAGAGATTCTCTGAATAAAGCAATTATAAAATCATGTGAGATAACTTCCCTTACTAAATCTGGGATACTGAATCCTTTGTCAATCACTCAACTATCTTCAAGTAGGTCATGATATATCCAATCTCCTAACTATGTTCACTCCTAGTTGGAAGTAATCAGTTATGGAGTTAAAATATACCACTTGCTACTTAAGATAAATTTGGTGATCTCAAGTCTAAGGATACTTGCACAACCGTTATGAAGAGATTCCTTGCTTACATAGATTTAATATCCATGTGAGGATTCTCTTTTCAGGTCTCCAATGAACTTGTTCTTCTAACAAGCATCCACATGTTAGCTTTGATTATCTTCCATAATCACAGTTATGAGAACCACTGCTTGAACCATTCAAGAAGCATAGCATGTGCTAGTCTGTCCGAATTAACAATGTCCTATCTTATTAATTCTATGACTAAGGATATTTAGATATTAACATATTTGCATGCAATAGACACCTTATATAATGAACACTTTCATGATTGTCTTTACACTGTGTTTATAATATCAAGGACTTCATTTATTAATTTAAGATTTACAAACTCATGTATTTAAACATAGTATTAATAAATGAATAATGCCTTCTATTAAGAATATAAATTTATACATTTCATCCCTTTTACATGGGCTCTAGGACATACTCTCTAACATAGATGGCATAACCTACGATCTTGTCAAACATCTAAGACTGGTCCTTGTGCTAGAAGCTTAGATGTTTGAATGTGTCTGTTCAATGGGAGAATGGCCACTATGTATAAGACTTTCAATATTCTCATATGTCTAATAAATAGAAAGATGGGCACAATGCACATAATCCTCAAATTGCTTATCATCTGCAGGCACAACATATTAATGCCTATAAATCCTAAACTCTCAATCTACCTCCTCTATTGACAATAATCTATAAACACCTAGATGTGTATGTTTGATCATATGCATATCCAATGCCATCTCCAAGCTCACAACCATATCTCCTTTAACCTGTGGTCCCATCTTAGACTCAAGGACACTAAATGAAAGTAATAGTTAAGTGACTATGCCACCAATAACCACTGTAGTGCCTGGAGCTCGAGTTAATCTAAAGAATATTTTGTAAAATTTCATGGCTAATATTGAAATGCTGACCTGCAACCATACCCCACAAGCTCTAGATATCTATAACATTCCAAAACCCTAAAATTCTTAAATGTCCCGTAAACGAACATAGTAGAACTCTCTATAAATATCTCAGTACTTATGAAATTAACATAGTCGCTTTTGCAGTCATAAGATCGTAAGAAATGCCTGGCTTGAAAATAATAGCCCACTACTTGTCTCCAATTATCCTTCTAGTGATCGCCACACCATCACCTATGGGTAAATCGAAAACCTCAAATCCCTATGCCCAAGACATACTGAAGGGTTATCCAAAACCTCAAAATGTAACAACTCTATCCTTAGTATCGGGGTGTTGATATCCCTCATACTGAAACATAGCTAAAAACTGGTGAACTACCTTTTGATATGTAGCAAAGGCAAGACTATAGAAATCCATCCAACCAACTCATGCAAGTAGATACTATAGATCCTACTAGATACCTATAGTCTGTAGAAAGTGTTGGCTTATGAATTGACTGGACTAAATATGTACTCTATATAATGCTTGATACTTAGTAGTTTTCTCTAGTGTCATCCACTTTGGCTCCTAAACATTTGGCTATGGTTAAGCATGTCTATGTCAAGGCACCTGTATGATTATAAGATAGATTAGTATATTTAGGCATAAATGCATTTATTAAATGAGTATGTAACTATGATTATGAATTTGAGGTCAATTATGATCAAGGCATCATGTTATAATATAATAATTTACTAAAATAACAAATTCGAGTAGCAGTATAACTGTTAGTTTCTACATTAACAATATTAGAGGTAAGCAAAAATGACAGCAAATCATGAACATAAGCTTTAATGAACTCATTCAGATTACTAATAATGATAGCAATAATTATAGAGCTATGCGAATTAGAATCCATTTAATTTTAATAATATGCCGACTAAGTATCATAATAGTAAAAAATATGTACAGAAAGAACGTACACACACATTTTATTGTCAAAATCCAACTCCTATTGAAGAACAACCATATTACATCAAAATTTGATTTAATCTAGATAATTCATGTCAATATTTTAGATACATATCGCATATTAACATAAAATGGAAAAATTTTGACAAACATCAGGTGGTATGATGGCAAAACATTGGAGGCCTCCCTGCCAAAAAAATGACATAAACAATGCCTACAATCTGATACAAGCATTTCATATACAATTAAACACATTCTAACCATACTATAGGCGCTCATATGCATTTGCATGCAACAAATCAAACGTATAGCAACATTTATCGAATACATAACTCACACACTCCTAAGGTCTCATTTATATTAACTTATCTATTTATATTCGCACATATTGTGTACATGGGCAAGCATATATACCATTCGTAAGTATCATCTTAATTCATAAAAATTCCTAATAAACATGTCTTATTCAATTAGCATGCATAATTACTAACTAAACTAAGTAGCTAGGTATTAAAACAAAACTAAAGGCTAAAGCAAAAATAAGCCCAAATTTTCACAAAGCTTACTTAAATTTGGCTTGCCTTTTCCCATCGATTTCCTCTATTTTTTGTTATTTTGATTTATTATTTTATTTCGCCTTCCCTATTGCTCCCATTGTTCCTTTTTATATTTTTTTACTATGTCTTAGCTATCATTATTCTTCATGTCTTACATAATATAACCTAATTACTAATTTAGTCTAAGTCATATTAACAACAAACAAGCATTAAGAAAGACAATCTTTACAGTTGAAGCAAAAGGAAATTAAAACAAGCAAACAACCAAAGTAAAATTAAAATGATAAATTTAGATCTAATTAAACCAATAATTAAAGAAAAAAAGGAAAACATCATAAATGAATAACAAATTACCAGAAAATGAAGGAAAACTAACCTTAAGTCTTTAATGGCAAGATGAGATTTACGAAATAAAGCTTGATAAAATCGATACCCACAATTACGCAATTTGATTGCGAGTTCAATAGTACTAACAATGTGTAAAATGGAGTTCGGAGTAAGGAGAAATGGGAAAAAATGACTCTCGAAGAACATAAGTCATATTCCAGAAAAGGGAGAAAAGAAAGAATGAAGAAGAAGAAGAAGAAGAAGAAGAAGAAGAAGAAGAAGAAGAAAAAGAAGAAGAAGAAGAAGAAAGAAAGAAAGAAAGAAAGAAAGAACAAGTTTTAAAATAAAATTTGGCAAGTCATAGCCCAAGGCCCATGAGTCACTTGGTGAGTCATAGCCCTAGGGTGTGACTCATGTGCAAAACAATGCAATGCCACTAAAAGGAATGAGTCATAGACCAAGGGGTATGACTCGACAAGTGAGTCACAGTCTTAACCCGTGACATATCGAAAAATGGTTAATATTTCCACTAACAACCGTGAGGGCCATAAATACTCATTAGTAGATACTAATGTTCATTAAATGCTACTTAATAACATCAAATTAAACCCCAATTTAAATTTTACTTACTTAAATCCTAACTTAAATATCAAAATATTTTTAATTTATCATTAAAACTAATTATTTAATTTCATATATTTATACTTATATTTTAGTATTATATATTGCACTCCCTAAATAAAAACTTCAAAGTCCCTATAGCATTATTACAGACTTTTCCCTACAAAATCCAAAAATTCAATGAGATCAGTTATAAAAAATGCATGCTTCATGCAAAATGCATCATCTAAGTGGCTCGAGAATGACTCAAGGTCCATAGGAGTGAGTCAAATGAGTCAGAGTGACTCACTTTTGGCCCATAATTACCCCTAAATTCTTGGCAATATGAGCTCTTCATGTGGTCTCCTGTTCCAAGTAAGTATTTCTTTGCCTTGGCTTTTTGTTACTCTTATTAATTAATATATTATATTATTATTTATTTTGCAATATTTTTTATTTTATTATTTCATTCACTACTTATGTGTTATCTTTATAACAATTACTATGATGATAACATAATTATTATCATTAATATACTTTATATGCTTCATTTATTACATTACCTATCTGTATATTATTAAAAAAATATAAACTCTTTATTTTTCGTTTGCTTATTTTTTTTGTCATTTATACACATATATATTATTTATAGGTTTATTCTTTTAAATGACCACAAATTTCTTCACTAAAGTGCATAGGCTATTTAATGTCTCCAGAACCTAGGAAAACTCAATCCTGGTGATAAGTGTGGATTATATATAGTTTTTGATATATTTTTAGCTGTGTTATTTAGTTGTTTTGGTTTTATTTAGGTTAAATTAGAGTTAATTTGTTAGCTTTATGTTTTTGAAGTTTATTGTAAATTTTGATGTTTTTCAGGATTATTTTGCAAGAAAATGACTTAATTGTAAAAAGGGCAAAGATTTGGGCCAAAACTGTAAATATGGAAAATTTATGCGAGAAAGTGATCGTGAGGTCCAAAAGATCGATGCATGGCCACGTGAAAATGAATGAAGAAGAAGACATGGCCACGTGAGAAGGAGAAAAGAAGAGAAACCATGTAACACGTGACCACGTGTGAAACAAAGGAAGACCACACGTGACCATGTGTGAGGAAGAACAAAAACAACACATGGCCACGTGTGGAATTACACTAGAAATCACGTGGCCACGTGTTCAAACTCTCACTTTGCGAAGGATTTTCTCGAGCTTCCTGTTTTGGGCAGAGTTTGCTTCCTATTTGATTTTAAGAGTTTGAGAAGGAATCCACGACATTTTTGGCCTATAAATAGCAAGCTAAAACATCAAAGAAGGAATCAATTAGTAGAATCAATTAGAGAAATCTTAGAATTAGGTTTAGTTATTTTACATTGTTTTTATGTTTTCATTATTTTTCTTCAACTTTGTCTTTAGTTTTTAAACATGTTTAGGAAGTAGTTTTTCTCCTTTTGCTAATGGATTCTTGAAAACTTATATTTTCATTGTTATGACTTTATTTTGAGCTTAATTTCAATAACGGTTGATTATTTCTTGGTTTTAAGCATATTCTTATCTTTGATTGTGTTGAGATTGATTGTTGGTTTATTGAATAAATAACTAAAAATTGGTTTTGACATAGTTAATGATTCGTATGTTCTTGGGTTAACTCTTTAATGTTTATGTATGATTGTTATCCGAAATATGAGATGATTATGTGTGAATTTTATTGGTTAATACTAAGAGAGGAAGAACTAAGAATAAATTGGAATTGAATCACTTGAGAAAGGCTTCAATGAATATTTAGGAAGTTCAAACTAGACTTGCATGCTAAGTGTTAGATTTGTCTATGAGTTTAATACTAAGAATGATATACTTGAATAAAGATATCTTGCTCTATTACTAGTTTTTCCATAATCACTGGTGTTTATATTGAATTTAAGTCATTACAATGAAAATTAAGGTTGATAGTTTCTTTAGCAAGAGAATTTCAATTATTGTTTTGTTCTTAATTCATGTTTTAGCTTTTGTTTTGTTGTTTATTTTGTTTAATTTTTGCTTTTAAATTAAAAACATTTGGGAAACAATCTTGGATTAATTTAATTCATACATAGATATTATTCTTAGCAATCCATGTTCCTTTGGGTACGATATTTGGGGTCTTAATTTATATTTTCCTGTATTACTAGCCGGTCTAGTACACTTGCTAGACACCGATCACTTGGCCCCATACTCTGGCCTAAAATTTATGTGAAGAATTCAACTTGACACTAATCTCTTATTAGTAGCTGCCCAATATTAATTAAGATCCTTGATTTCATATTTTTAGATTTACTCATCAGGAATTATATCTATTGACTGAAGAATTTGCCCAGATCATTGGCGTTCACTTTAACCCTGAAACCTTGCCATATTTTCCAAACTTCATACCAGATAACCCAAGAGATGCAAGCTAAGCTTTAGGAATCCTGCCCTCGATTGTCTTTAGACTAGTGCCTTAATAAGGACCCATTCCCGCAGAACCATTGACTGATGCACTAAAAGATGTCTTTGACATTCTTACTTTCCATGTCAGCATTATTTTGCTGATCTATCTTACTCTGTATTCAACAGTGAACTTAGGGGAACCATCCAAAAATTACATATTTCTTGGGATTATCGAAGGTATACGCAATGGACTAACACCCAGTAACGCCTTAAAATTTTCATCTGACATGCATGGTATATTTTAAAGCATGAACACTAACCCTAGGATAGTTTTTAGGATGATGACAGTTAAATAGTATAGAAAAATTTAAAAGTACATAAGTATTAAATGTGCTCAAGTTAGAAAAATCTAAGGATGGGTGACCTGGTAAAAGGGTTAGAATTAACCCCTAAATGAGAAAACGGATATTAAATAGAGCCCAGTGGTATAATTTAAGGTGAAATTGAGAATGGATAAGCCCTCAAACTGGACAACAAATAATTTACTCAGATCGAAAAGGGTTGACCAAAACTTTGATCAACCTGAAAATATTCCATACACCTTTAAAAATGATTTTATTTGCCTAGATCCACTATAAATAATCCTAATTAATATTTGAAAGTGAAAAATACTTTTCTTGGCGACTTTGAATTTTTGAGTTTTGGATAAGTTGATTTTCTTGATGACTTTGAATTTTCGAGTTTCAGATATTATCTAGAGAATTCACTCACCTTCTTCCCTTCCATTAGTGTCCCTCACATAACCACCGTTTCCTCATATTTCTTCAATTTTCTTTATCTTAATCCCACCAAATTCATCAAATTTCATGTCTTAAATAATTCTAAGACTCTAAATTCATCTATAGTCATCTCAATGATCAATTTTAAGTGAGGAAAGAGGATGAAATCGTGAAGAGAAAGTTTGGACCAAGAATTCAAGTAAATTAATTTAGTAATATTTTGATGAATTTATTGAATTTCTAAGTAGATTTTGATGTAGAGATTTATATTTTGAGTATATTTTAAATTATGGATGAAGAAAATTTGAGTAAATAATTCAAGGAGGATTTAGCCAAGGTAGATTTACAAAAGAAATCAAATGGACACAAAAAGGAAAAGGAAGGAAAAAATATAAAAGGAAGAGAAATCATGAAGAAAGCTTGAAAAATAGGTATGTGGATGCAAAATGTAATGGCTTGAACATCGGGTAAGCTGTGAATAGTATTTTTTGATAGTAAATAGTATTTTGGGCTGATAAGTACATCCAGAGGTGAAAAATATTTTATTTGATTAATATTGATCACAACTAGTCTGAAGTTAAAATTTGAAGTGAAATTGAGATTAAATAGGTCTCAAAAAGTCAAAAATACAAAAATGAAGCAGTTCAATTTAAATAGTAACTAGGTTGACCTAGATTTGATCGAACCTTTAAAAATAGTAAATGAAGTCTAAAAATTACCAAAAATTATATATGTATCTAGAATGATACATAGAATATTTTGGCTATAAAAAGTTAATTTTTCGATAACATCAATAATTATTGAATTAGATCGGTCTAATTGAATCAAACCAATAACTGACTCTGATTGGGCTAAAATTTTGTATAAAATCTATTTTTGACATGATAAGAATGTTGGAATCAAAATTGAATTGATTTAGATTTTGAAAGGGAGAGAATTTTAGGAAAATGGTATAATAGGCTTAAATAGGGGTTTTGAGCCTTAAGTGAGTAGGCCTTGGTTGAACCAAAGCCCAACCCACTTAAGCCCATATATAAAGGGATAAGGGAGATATTTTTGGCCAGCAATCTTCATCTCCATTAGCCTCTTTCCTCCTCTTTCATGGCCGAACCACTCTTGCCTTTTTTCTCTCAAAATTTCTTCATGTTTCTCTCTCTTTCTCTCTAAATCCAAGCATTCTAGCTGATATTCTACCTTCTTTAGATGATTAATTAAGTCATTATCCCTTGATTAGAGAAATATAAGCAAGAGAAATTAAGTGCAAAAGCTTAGGGTGTCAATTTGAGGGAAGAGAAAATCATGATTTTAATTTCGTTCTAAGGTACCCACAAGTATTTTTAGGTTCCTAGAGTTCATTTATGTGGTTAATTTAAGCATTTGAGAACAAAAAAATGTTTCTTATGTTAAAAAATTTGGCCATGGTAGATTCTTAAGGTGAGGGACAAGCTTCTAAGGCCAAAGGGAAAGAAAAGGAAGCCTAGGCAAGCCTAAGCCAAGGAGGAAGGTTAGTGGCTATTAAATCTTTCTGTTTCCCTTGAATTAGCATGATTTCACTTTATGTAACTTAGGGAAAACTAAGAAAAATGCTTGTGTAATAACCTTAGAATAATAAATGAAGACCTTGAATATACCTATTAAAAAGCTTAATTTGAATTAAAAACATGTGTAATGTGAATTTTCTTTGATGGCCGAATTTTATCTTAAAGGAAACTAAAGTGTAATTTATGTATTTTGATGAATTTTTGCCATAAAATAACTATAAAAATGAATTAATATATCCATTAATTTTTGTGAAATTTATGGAAATTATTTAAGTATTTTTTAGAAAAGGATTTGATTATGTATAAAGTGTATTTGTTGAATTATTATGAAATAATTAATTAAATAAGTAAAAAATAATTAATTATTATGAAATAATTCACAAACTGTGTACAAGAAATGAAAAAATTGACTAACGGATTTACTAAAATGAATAAGCTATTGAAACTGTTAAAAATCTGAAATGGATATTGAAATTAAGTGAATTTTTGCCCTTAGTAACAGTTAGACAATCAAAATCTAGCTCAGGATATAATTAGCTAGCCATAGAGACACCTATACCGCGGTGCAAGTCATAGTGACTTACTTTGTTATGGTAGGATCACTAATCTTCCATAGTATCTGCTCTGTTTTATATTCTATTCTATGAAAAATAGTCCTTTGAGGTCATTTCTTAGTCTATATTATGGCCCTATGGGATCCACATCCCCTATATTCGGTTTGAAATTTTTATCGGGATTGTGCTATAGGCATAATAATAATAAAAAATTAAAAATACAAAAAAATAGCTAAAAGTGAAGTTTAGAATAAAAAAGAACCTAATTGAAAAGAAATAAAAAATTTTAGGGGCAAAATAGTAATTTTTCAAATATTGTATGTAATGGGTAAAAGTGATAATGAAATGAATAAAAAAGGTAAAATGTTAATTTAGTGATCAACAGTCTAAAAATGAACTTTTAAGAAGTAAAAAGGATTAAAATGTAATTTTACATGAAAAATATAAAATAAGAACTAATTGGTAATTTTGTAAGCTAATAATTGAATGTGAAGTAAAAATAAGCAAACTAGTGGCAAATTTGTAATTAGTGTGTAAAAAGAGGTAATTTTGTAATAAAATGAAAAGTTTTGGACTAAATTGAAAAGTTTGCCAAAGTAATGGTAATAACTTGAAACGATTGTTAAGAATATTGGTAGTTGTATTTTTGATAGAAAATATAATGGATTTTTGCATAATTAATGTAATTATGCTTGTTTGGGAAATATTTCAATTTATAGTCACCACCGGGCATATTTAATGCTCAGCATGTAGTTGTTACTGCGTGTAAGTTTCAAAGAATAATTGGAGCAATCATACATAAAGGAGTCAATTTTGCAGGAACATGAGATAATTAGGAATTATCTTTGTGTATTGGCATGTATATATTTGTATTTGTTGAAGTAAAAGAATTGGTTTGTAATGGTACAGTATTTGTATATATAAATGTGTGATTGGCAGGTAGTGGATTGATTGAGTATGTTTGAAATGAAATTGAGAATGTATGGATGAAAAGAATATATAGTTTATGAACTGTTATGCCCCTAAGTGGCTGTGGAATTATTTGCTTTTCAATGGGCTAGTCCAGTTTATAGCCATTATATTGCCGGATTTTTGTAAAATGAATAGTAAAATTGAATAGTTACAGGTCAGCGACAAGTTTGATTTGTTAGCATGAATAATGAATAAGAATTGGTAACTAGGAATTAATTGGTTTAAAAAAAAAATTCCTACTTAAGCGCTTAAGTTCGTAGGATTGTTTAGTAAGGGTGTTACATTTTGTGGTATTAGAGCAATGGTTTAAACGGTTCTAAGATCGGAGTGGGATTAAGTGTATGATTTGTCTGTATATACATGCCAATTGTAAGTGAAAATGGTGTTATGGGATCTAATGTGTACTTGCTCCTTTTTGTTTTATATTGAAAAGATGTCCTCCGACAGAGATAGATAGGTGGGGGATGGTGAAAGCAAGGCTTCCATTGGCACTGGACAGCAGAAGGCCCCACAACAGCATACTTCTTCACCAGCAATGCCACCTCCACCCCTATAGCTGGATTTCCCTAATTTGATGGCTGACTATTTACAACAGAGGTTGTAGGTAGGTTAGGCATAGCCTTTTCAGGCAACAGTATAGGTACAACCACCAACTCTACCTAGAAAAAAACCTATTTTAGAGCAATTAAAAATATTAGGAGCTGAGGATTTTCATGTGCATGACCCATTGACACCAACCTAAGTAGAGGAATTGTTATTTAAAATAATAAGACTATTTAAGATCATAAATAGCCCACTGGAAGAAAAGTTTGAAGGTCTTATGGCTTTGCTTTAGGAACCAGCTTTTATCAGGTCGAACTCATTTAGGAGGCACACCCTAGTGGATCAGTTGAGTTGGGGATTCTTTATGTCCCAGTTTGAAAAGAAATATATTGGCTCAAAGTATAAAGTAGCAATGTATGATGCCTTCTGGAGGTTAAAACAAGGGAATAAATCAGTGGTGAAGTATGAATGCAAATTTGAGCACTGAGTGCCTATTTGGATAAAAGCCAATCCACAGAAGAAAATTTATGTCAGAGATTTGAGGGGGGACTGGACACTAAGCTCAGATAGATCATTGGGACCCATAAATACCCATTTTGAGTGCTATGGTTGAGGCTACCATTAAGTTGGAAATTATTCAGGCAGAAAAAGCTGATAAGAAGTTCCGATTTCAACAAAAAAGAAAGCAGGGATAGTCCAATGGTAAGGGAGGACAAGGTAAGAAGTCTAAGGAATCTCCAACACCTCAAAGCCATTCACCAGCTATAGTAGGCTGAGGATAGGGTAGTACAACCCGTGATAGAGATAGTGGGATAGCTGTAACTTGTGATCACTGTAGCAAGGTTTATCTAGGGGAGTGCAAATATTTCATTGAAGCATACCTTAAGTGTAGGTCCAGAGATCATTAGATTAGAGACTGTCTTATAGTGTAAACTGCTTCAACCACCTCACCAGCAATAGGTACCGGTCCTCTGCATCGAAAGGTCATTGTAGGGGGATTGCCCCTATCACTTTAGGCTCTAAACCAGCTAGACAGTCATCTCGAGGTCATAGATGAGCTGCATGTCAGACTTATTCTATCAGGATCAAAGAGGATGAGGATGCTCTAGATGTGATCGTAGGTAAATTCCTTTTGTTTTCTGATTTAGTACATGCTTTGATAGATCCTGGTTCTACCCATTCCTACATTAGCACTAATTTAGCACGAGGTAAAGGGATGAGAGATACATGCTTAGACCAAGATATTTTGGTGAGTAATCCTTTGAAGCATAGTGTAGTGGTGAACAAAGTATATATACAGTGTCCTATCAGTGCCCATGATCATGTATTCCTGGCAAATTTGATTGAACTGCCATTCAATGAGTTCGATGTGATTTTAGGGATGGATTGGTTATCTTCCCACCAAGCTACAATTGACTGCAAAAGAAAGAGGGTCACTTTGAAGCTTGAAGAAGGTCAAAAAATCATGGTTGTAGGTGTGAGAACCAACTTTTTATCTGATGTGATATCTACTATAGTTGCTAAAAAACTGATTAGAAAAGGGTGCATAGCTTACTTGTGCTATGTAGTGGAGACAAAAAGAGATAGTCCAAAGGTGTTAGAAGTGCCTAAAGTCAGAGAGTTCTTTGATGTGTTCCCTGGTGAGTTACCAGGCTTAACACCTGACAGGGAAGTGAAATTCTCCATTTATGTTACTCCAGGCCCTGCTTCTATCTTCATTGCTCCTTACAGAATAACACCTACAGAATTAAAGATTTAGCTGTAAGAATTGCTTTATAAAGGGTTTATTAGACCCAGTGTTTCTCCCTGGGGACCACCAGTCTTGTTTATAAAGAAAAAGGATGGGACACTTTGGTTGTGCATTGATTATAGACAGCTGAATAAAGTGACTATTGAGAATAAATACCCCTTTCCTCGCATTGAAGACTTGTATGATCAGCTGAAGGGAGTGGGTGTATTCTCAAAGATTAATATGAGATCAAACTATTATCAGATGGCAATGAAAGAAATAGATGTGCCCAAGACTACTTTTCACACTAGATATGGCCATTATGAGTTCTTAGCCATGCCATTTGGGCTCATAAATGCACCAGCCGCCTTTATGGATTTGATAAACAGGGTCTTCTACCCTTATTTGGAACAGTTTGTGGTGGTCTTCATCGATGACATCCTTGTGTATTCCAAGACACCAAAAGAGCATGATAAGCATCTGAGGATTGTTCTGTAGACATTAAGCGAAAAGTAACTATATGCCAAGTTCAGCAAATGTGATTTTGGGTTGAATGAAGTATCCTTTTTGGGTTATGTAGTGTTTGCTGAAGGTATAAAGGTGGATCCTTCAAAGATTGAAGCGATTCTTCAGTGGAATCCACCTAAGATGTTACTAAAGTGAGGACTTTCCTGGGTTTAGCCAAGTATTATAGGAGATTTATAAAGGGCTTCTCCACCATTGCAATTCCTTTGACTCGACTGCTATAGAAGCATATTAAGTTTATATGAATTGCTAAATGCCAATAGTGTTTTGAAAAGCTTAAAAGGATGCTAATAGAAGCTCTTATCCTTACGCAACTCAAGTCAGGCAAGGATTTTTTAATCTACGGTGACACCTTCAGAAATGGTTTAGGCTATGTACTGATGCAAGAAGGCAAAGTGATTGCTTATACCTCCTGACAGCTTAAGACTCATGAGAATAACTATTCTACCCATGATCTGGAGCTAGTAGCCATAGTTTTTGCTTGAAGATTTGAAGGCATTATCTATATGGAGAAAGATGCTACATTTACTTAGATCATAAGAGCTTGAAATATCTGCTGACTCAAAGGAAACTCAACCTTAGATAGAGACACTAATTAGAGTTGATTAAAGATTATGATTGCTTTATCGACTACCATCCAGGAAAAGCTAATATAGTAGCTAATGCACTTAGCAGAAAATTCATGTCAAGTAATGTGAATGCTTTCAAATGAATTTGTATAAGTGATTGATAAGTGTTATTAACTAATGATAGTATTTGAATCTCTTTAGGCTATGATTGTCAGTTTGAGTTTGGCTCTAGATAGGGCATTGTTAGCTGAAATGTAAGTGAAACCTGACTTTGTACATTAGGTGAAAATAGCCCAGAAAGAAGATGACCAACTGATAACCATTATGAATAACCTAAAAGATAGTAGTGAAGGAGACTATTCCTTGAAATATGATGGAAGCCTTGGCTACAAGAAAAGATTACGTGTTTAAAATAAGGAGGAACTAAAGAAAAGCATCCTGATAGAAGCTCACCATAACAGTTATGCCTTGTATTTTGGAGATAACAAGATATACTAGGACTTTAAATCTCATTATTGGTAGTCAAGTATAAAGCAGGATGTGAGAGAGTTTGTAAGCAAATGTCTTATATTTCAATAAGTAAAAGTAGAACACCAAGTTGCTTCAAGATTGTTTCATCCCATTTTGATACTAGAGTGGAAATGGGATAGGGTAACTATGGATTTTATGGTTGGATTGCCTGTAACCTAAAGGAAATATGATGTTATATGGGTGATTATTGACAAACTCACCAAATCTGCCTATTTCTTGCTAATGTAGATGGATTATCCTTTGACCAAGCTGGCAAAAATCTACATTAATTAAGTGGTGAGGTTGCATGGGGTGCCATCATCCATTATTTCTAGCAGGGATCTTAGATTTACTTCCCATTTTTGGAAATGTTTGCAAGAAGCTTTGGGTATGAGGCTCTATTTCAGCACAACATTCACCCTCAGACAGATGGTCAGTTCAAATGGGTAATTTAGATATAAAAAGATATATTGCGATGATATGTATTAGATTTTAGTAATAGTTGGGAAAAATACTTATCTTTATTAGAGTTTGCCTATAACAACAACTATCAATCCAGCATAAAGATGGCTCCTTTTGAAGCTTTGTATGGAAAAAATGTAGAACTCCTTTGTGTTGGACAAAACTGAGTGAAAAGAAGTTGGTAAGATCTAACTTTATCCATCAATCAAAAGAAAAAGTTCGAATCATCAAAGGTAGATTAAAGGAAGCTATGGATCATCAGAAATCCTATGCATATATGAAGAGAAAAGATATAAAGTTTCAGGTTGGAGATAGAGTTTTTCTAAAGGTATATCCATGAAAAAAGATTTTAAGATTTGTCTAAAAAGGCAAGTTAAGTCCAAGATTGATTGGCTCTTATGAGATACTTCAACGAGTGGGTCAAGTAGCTTATCAGTTGAAGTTGCCATCAAAATTAGAGAAGATGCATGATGTATTTCACGTGTCTATGCTCCGAAGGTATAAATCTGATCATAGCCATATGATCACACTAGAAGAAATCCAAGTGCAAGTTGATATAACCTATGAAGAAAGACCATTTCAGAGCCTAGCTAGGGAAATCAAACAGCCTAAGAATAAACAGGTTACACTTATGAAGGTTTTATGGCACCGTCACAATGTGGAAGAAGTTACATAGGAGCCCGAAGCTATAATGAGGTAACAATATCATCTTCTCTTCGATACAGGTAAATTTTGAAGATGAAATTTCTTTTAATAGGGGAGAATTATAATGGTTTGAACGTCGGGTCAGCTGTGAATAGTATTTTTCTATAATGAATAATGTTTTCTGGCTGAAAAGTACACCTAGAGATGAAAAATATTTTGTTTGACCATAAAAAAATATTGATCACGGTTAGTCCTGATTGAAATTTTAAGTGAAATTGAGATCAAATAGGCCTTTAAAGGTCAAAAATACAAAAAAACAAAGCAGTTTGATTTAAATAGTAACTAGATTGACTTAGATTTGATTGAACCTTTAAAAATAGTAAATAAAGTCTAAAAATTGCCAAAAATTGTATATGTATCTAAAATAATATGTAGAATATTTTGGCAGTAAAAAGTAACTGATTCTGATTAGGTAATATCGGTAATTATCTAATCAGACTGATCTAATTGAATTGAATTAGTAACTGACTCCGATTGGCTTAAAATTTTGTATACAATCTATTTTTGACATGATAAGAATATTGGAATTAAAATTGAATTAATTTAGATTTGGGAAGGGAGAGAATTGTAGGAAAGTGGCATAATGAGCTTAAATAAGGATTTTGGGCCTTAAGTGAGTGGGCCTTGGTTGAACCAAAGCCCAAACCACTTAAGCCCATATATAAAGGGATAAGGGAGATATTTTTGGCCAGCCATCTTCATCTTCATCATCCCTTTTCCTCATTTTTCATGGCCAAACCACTCTTGCCTTTTCTCTTTTAAAATTTCTTCAAGTTTCTCTCTATTTCTCTTTAAATAAATGCATCTTCACTGGTATTCTACCTCCCTAGATGATTACTTAAGCCTCTATCCATTTATTAGAGAAAGTTAAGCAACAAAAATCAAGTAAAAAAGCTTAAGGTGTCTATTTGAGGTAAGATAAAATCATGGTTTTAATTTTATTTTAAGGTATCTACAAGTATTTTTAAGTGCCTATAGTTCATTTAAGTGGTTAATTTAAGCATTTAAGAACAAAAAAATAGTATTTCTTATGTTAAAGAATTCATCCATGGTGTGTTCTTAAGGTGGGTGAGAAGCTTCCAAGGCCAAAGGGAAATAAAAGGAAGCTTTGGCAAGCCTAAGCTAAGAAGAAAGGTTAGTGGCCATTAAATCTTTACATTTCCCTTGAATTAGCATGATCTCCCTTTATGTAACTTAGGGAAAATTAAGAAAAATGTATGTGTAATTGAAATTGACCTTAGAATAATGAATTAAGACATTGAATATGCCTATTAAAAAGCTTAATTTGAATTAAAAGCATGTGTAATGTGAATTTTCTTTGATGGCCGAATTGTGTCTTAAAGGGAACTAAAGTGTAATTTGTGTATTTTAATGAATTTTTGCTATAAAATGACTGTAGAAATGAATTAATGTGTCCATTAATTTTTTTAGAATTTATGAAAATTATTTAAGTATTTTTGAGAAAAGGATTTGATTATGTATAAAGTATTTTTGTTGAATTATTGTGAAATAATTCATTAAATAATTGAAAAATGGTGAATTATTATGAAATAATTCACAAACAGTGTAAAAGAAATGAAAAAGTTGACTGACGAATTTATTGAAATGAATAAGCTATTGAAATTGTTAAAAATCTGAAATGGGTATTGAAATTAAGTGAATTTTTGCACCTAGTAATAGTCAAACTGACAAAATCTAGCTAAGGATATAATTGGCTAGCCACAGGAATATCTATACAGCGATACAAGTCATTACAATTTGTTTTGCTATGGTAGGATCACTGATCTTCCATAGTAAATGCTCAATTCTGTATTATGTTCTATGAGAAATGATCCTTTGGGATCATTTCTCAGTGTTTATTATGGCTTTGGGAGGTTTATATCCTGTATATTTGGTCTGAAAATTTTTACCGAGATTGTACTATAGGCATAATGATAAAAACAAGTTAAAAATGCAAAAAGATAGCTAAAAGTGAAGTTTATAATGAAAAATGATCTAATTGAAAAGAAATAAAAATTTTAGGGGCAAAAAAGTAATTTTTCCAAATATTATATGCAATAGGTAAAAGTAATGATGAAATGAATAAAAAGGGTAAAATTGTAATTTAGTGATCAACTGTCCAAAAATGAACTTTTAAGAAGTAAAAATGACTAAAATATAATTTTACATAAAAAAGTTAAACTAAGGACCAATTGGTAATTTTGTAAGCCAATAATTGAATGTGAAGTGAAAATAAGCAAACTAGTGGTAATTTTGTAATTAGTGTGTAAAAAGGATAATTTTGTAATAAAATGAAAAGTTTGGACTAAATTGAAAAGTTTACCAAAATATTGGTAATAAATTAAAACATTATTAAGAATATTGGTAATTGTATTTTTGATAGAAAATATAATGGATTTTAGCATAATTAATGTAATTATGCTTGTTTGGGAAATATTTTGATTTATAGTCACTAATGGGCATATTTGATGCTCAGCATATAGTTGTTACTGCATGTAGGTTTCGAAGAATAGCCAAAGCAATAGTACATAAAGGAGCCAATTTTGCAGGAACATAAGATATTTAGGAATTATTTTTTTGTATTGGCATGTATATATTTGTATTTGTTGAAGTAATGTAATGGTACAATATTTGTATATATAAATATGTGATTGGCAGGTAGTGGATTAATTGAGTTTGTTTGAATTAAAATTGAGAATGTATAGATGAAAATAATATATTGTTTATGAACTGTTATATCCCCGAGAGGCTGTGAAATTATTTATTTTTCAGGAAGCTAGTTCAATTTGTAACTGTTATATTGCCGAATTTTTGTAAAATGAATAGTAAAATTGGATAGTTGCAGGTCACTGACAAGTTGGATTTATTAACATGAATAATGAATAAGAATTGGTAACTAGGAATTAATTGGTTTAAGAAGAAATTTTTTTTTTTGCTTAATCGCTTAAATCCGTAGGATTGTTTAGTAAGGGTATTATACCCAAACTAATTTATTTCATGTGTTTGGGATTATGAAAGTTAGGAATTTTGCAATAAGTTGAATACAAATTTAATTATTGGTACATGAATGAAATTAGATATGAATTAATGAGATTCGTATAAGAAATTGCATGAAATTATGATTAAAGGTGAGAAATTGGTGTAGGGAAGCATTATATCACTTTAAGAAAAATTGTATAATGTGAGTATTAAATTAAAAAAATGGTAAATTAATGAAGTTAAATGATAGTTAATAGAATATTTGATGTTGAATACGTGAAAACATAATTAGGAGTCACGTGTTAATTTTACAACTTAACATGTCCTTTAAGGATAAATTAAGTAAAGGCTAGTCTAAATTCAAAGTAACGATAGATTAATATAATTGAAGGAGAAATTACAAGATATATGATGTTAAAGGTATGAGAATATGATTATAAAGGATAAATTAGTCCCGGAACCAATTATATAAGTAAATGAAATTAAAGTTTAATAAAGAATTAAATTAAATCATGGTTAGATTTATGCTTAATATGCATGAAAAACATGTTGAGAATGTGTTAGATGAAATAAATAATTTTATACATACATGTTCAAATAGTGACCGACTGGTAACCTATGATGCCTCATATGATTATTAAAGGATTATTGGTATATTAAACATGAAATGCATAATATAATGATGAGTAAACATAATATGATTGATTAGAACTACAAATAACATGTGGCTATAATACTATGTAACACCCCTATATTATACATACTACGGCTGGTAATCAGATGTTAGATCAGTATAATAGTCATCACATGCGGTTTGTTAAGGCATACGGTAAAATTTTTTTTTTCTTAAAATATATAAAAGTCATTCATTCTCTTGTTACAATTCAAAAATCATGAATAACAATGCACACACATTATATCAATACACATATATTTCGAAAATCTTTCTTAATAATTCCTATGGGATACGGGTGAGTTGGCCATTTTTTTCGCAATTTTTGTTTTGTTGATACAACAGAATTCTTTCATTTCATCTCGAAATCCAAATTTTGGGTGTCTCTTTAGGGCATTTATCGAAAAGAGGGAATTGCTTCGGATTTGAGCAATTGAGATATCTAGAAAAAATCTTTTTTTCTTTATTCGTGTATTATTTTTAGGTTATTTTTTTTGTATTCTTTCATCTTTCAAAATTCAAGGACTAACCACTGGCTTAAAAATAAAAAAAAAGGGAATAGATTCATAAATTTGAAGCCTTGTAATAGAGTAATAGAACTTATGCTTGATAGAAATAGAAATATTAGTTCATATAGAATCAATAAATGAGGTGTGTTCATTAAAAATGTACATTCGAAAAAAAATGAAAAAAAAACATTTATTCCCCTTCTATATCTTACATCTATAGTTTTGTTGCCCTGGTGGATCTCTTTTTTATTTAAAAAATGTTTTTAATCTTGGGTTATTAATTGGTATAATACTAGTAAATCCGAAACTTTTTTAAATGATATCCAAGAAAAAAGTATTCTAGAAAAATTAATAGAATTAGAGGAGCTTGTTCGCTTGACAGAATGATAAAGCAATACCCAAAAACACATCTATAAAAGTTTCCTATCGGAATCCACAAACAAACGATCCAATTGATCAAAATGCACAATGAGGATCGTATCCATACGATTTTGCAGTTCTCGACAAATATAATCTCTTTCATTATTCTAAGTGGTTATTCTATTCTAAGTAATAAAGAACTTATTATTCTTAATTCTTGGGTTCAAAAATTCCTACATAACTTAAGCGACACAATAAAAGCTTTTTCCATTCTTTTATTAACCAATTTATGTATAGGATTCCATTCACCCCACGGTTGGGAACTAATTATTGGTTCTATCTACAAAGATTTTAGGTTTGCTCATAATGATTAGATTATATCTAGCATTGGTTCCACTTGTTTAGTCATTCTCGATACAATTTTTAAATATTGAATTTTTCATTATTTAAATCGTGTATCTCGGTCACTTGTAGTGATTTATCATGCAATGAATGACTGAAAAATGATCCATGAACCTAATTAGAATGTTTTTTATTTTGTACATAAACAAAACATTCAAAATCCTACTTTACTTTATCTTTTTATAAATATATTTATTTTTTTCTATACATCCAAAGGATTCTCTTCCTATATTTTAGTAAAAAATTTTCAGTAACTACCAATATTGTGGATAGGGAACTATACTACAGACCTACGTAATTTTATTGTAAAAATTTTCAGGATCAATGATTGGACCATGCAAACTAGAAAGACCTTTTCTTGGATAAAGGAAGAGATTACTCGTTCCATTTCCGTATTGATCATGATATATATAATAACTTGGGCATCCATTTCAAATGTATATCCCATTTTTGCACAATAAGGTTATGAAAATCCATGCAAAGCAACTGGCCGTATTGTATGCGCCAATTGTCATTTAGCTAATAAACCCCTGAATATTAAGGTTCCACAAGTGGTACTTCCTAATACTCTATTTGAAGCAGTTGTTCGAATTCCTTATGATATGCAACTGAAACAAATTCTTGCTAATGGTAAAAAGAGGGCTTTAAATGTGGGGGTTGTTCTTATTTTACCTGAGGGGTTTAAATTAGCCCCTCATAATAGTATTTTGCCAGAGATGAAAGAAAAGATAGGAAATCTATCTTTTTAAAGTTATCGCCCCACTAAAAAAAATATTCTTGTGTCCTGTTCTCGATTAGAAATATAGTGAAATTAGCTTTCCTATTCTTTCTTTAGACCCCACCACTAAGAATGATGTTCACTTTTTAAAATATCCCATATATGTAGGTGAAAACAGAGAAAGGGGTTAGATTTATCCTGACAGGAGCAAAAGTAACAATATGGTTTATAATGCTACAGCAATAGGTATAGTAAGCAAAAGGTGAATATGAAATAACCATAACAGATCCATCAGAGGGATGTCAAGTGATTTATATTATACCTCCAGGACTGGAACTTCTTATTTCCGAAGGTGAATTAATCAAACTTGATCAACCATTAATGAGTAATCCTAATGTGGGTGGATTTGGTCAGGGGGCTACAGAAATAGTACTTCAGGACCCATTACGTGTCCAAGGCCTTTTGTTCTTCTTGGCATCCATTATTTTAGCACAAATCTCTTTGGTTCTTAAAAAGAAATAATTTGAGAAGGTTCAATTGTCTAAAATGAATTTTGAGATTTGTAAATTTATCAAGTTTTTAAAAAGAACAAAATTTTTGTTAGTAATTAAAGAAAAATTGTGATTATCACTCATATATAATAGTCATCACATGCGGTACGTTAAGGCGTATAGTAATTTTTTTTCTTAAAACATATAAAAGTCATTCATTCTCTTGTTACAATTCAAAAATCATGAATAATAGTTCACACACATTATATCAATACACATATAAACTAATAAACCTGTCTACTTATATACTCATAATATCCATCTTGACCATACACATGCCGTGACCTTCATGCTCTACATCTTGTCTATCATTCTCAGCGGTTACTGACCAAACTTTAATTACTTCAAATATTTTATTTCCTATAACCTGTACGCAACAATACTACACACTGAGCATGGAATGCCCAGTGGTGGATACATATCCCAAACTTTCTATAAATATATCATAGACACATACACATACATGCATGAATACATACAAACTCATTTCCATATACATTACCTAGTCGTTAATTGTTTCATTTACTAATTAATGTATACCTAACTTTGTATTGTTTCAATTATTACTATCAATATCATTGTTATTTTATTTCTAGCCTTACATCTACTATTAGCATAATCATTATTCTACTAATATAACATTAACCATGTTACTTGCATAGTATTTTATTATTTTTTTGTTTGCATAACTTACTTTTAACTTTTATTTATACTTAGCATTGTCAGTTCGTTATTTAGTCTTTTATATTTTATTATTACTTTTATACCATTACTTTTGTCATTTATTATTCTAAATTTGCTATATACCACCTGAAACCATTACTATTAATTCTTTACGCCTCTTTTTTATTCGTATATTTGCAATCTTACATGCAATTTATCTTATAAACTCCTATTTGTTTATGTTAACCCATTTCCTGTATTCTTAAGTCAGATAACACTTTTACCTTGCTATTATTTTCATGACTATTGTACATATTACTAACAGGTATTTCTTGATTTACTTACCTTTTACCTATTCGTTACATTCATTTATTTTCTACTTATTCTACTCCTTAATTCTTTATTCCCTTTTCATTTATGTCCCTTGCCTTAACAATTTGTATAATTACCATTTGGCCTCTGCCTTTCCTAAAACTTATAGTTAAATTCTTTTTAATTTCATTTGTTTAGTTTTCAATTTATTAACAAATTTCAATATTCCTTGACTTGTTTCATTTTGTAAATAATATCTTACTTTCTTTTAAATTGCCCCTAGTGTTAATTTCATAGAAATCTCTGGACTGGATACACAGGACATGAATCCTGAAGATCCAAACATATGTGGTGATCCTGAAGGATAATTGAACAAGAACATGACATATACTTGTAACTTTAAAACATGTGACATGAGGTAGACCAATATTAGCCTGCCAAATTAAGTCTTTATGATTGGGATCACGGTATAGTTATCCTTATAGCTAACCAACTATATCCTGAACTTGATTCACTACCAAACCACTAAGGGTAGTATACCATATTCTTTACTTTCTTTGGTTCCTTATGTGTATGTTTTAGATAATCACATATAAGTTTCAAATCTTTATATTAATCATATTTATGTCAAGTTTCCATACATGCTCATTAATAAATATGCATGTCATTTCTATAAAATCATATATACATATACATATATATATGCATACATATTATGTAATTGTTCTACATGTATATTTATTGGCCATAATATCATTTTACTCCTATTTACTTCCTCTTTTTATTTCTCATTAAAATTATTAATTTCTCTAATTCAATTGACTACTGTATATTATTAGAATTTAACTTTAATCCTCTTTTTACCATTAACATGCCAAATTTGCAATTTAGTTCCCATAGTACTATTATTTTACAATTTTACCCTTAATTTCATCATAATTACACTTATACCTCTAAACATCCATCCACTATCTTCCCAATTTCTAGTTTAATTTCATAATTAACATATATCACTATTTAATTTCATTTTAATTCATTGATTAACATCATTATTGTAAATTTACAATTTAATCCCTAAACTTTCACTAAATTTCATTATTACTTTTCTTTTCACTCATTTACCATAATGCTACTAATTTAATTTATTTTCACACTTACTTCAATAATTAACATGAAAATTACTATTTAGTCCTTACAATAATCTTCTAGTGTCAACTTACACTTAAGTTCTTGTTTAAACATCAATTTATTCAATTAACTCATTAATTACACATTTTCTCCTAATTACCCTCATTAACTCATTTATTAGTATAATTACTTTCTTTTCTTATTAACCTTACATCTTTTAAATTATTACAACTCAATCCTTTTTCACCGTATTTCTTATTGTAGTTTCATTTTATCCTTATTAATTATATTTTCTTTATTTAATCCCCACTTCTTACATGACGTGGCTAAACTACGATTTAGTTCCCGGATTCTCTTTAATTTCCTCTTTTGCTCCTTTTTATTTATTATTCATTATATGGTCACTAGTTGACTTTTTATCTACTTAAATCCTTATTTAACGTGTACAATTACCACTTGGCCTCTACTTCTATAAACATCTTCAAATTTATCCTTTGTACTTTATTATTTCTTTTAAACCCTTAATTACTCATTTTCAATCAATTTCTTTAATTAAACTACTATACTCATTTTAAGTGCACATATTTCATATTTATCATTTAACACATAATATTTCCATAATTATAATAACATCCAGCCATCATGCTCTAATTCACACAATTAAATTTATTTTCTTCAATTTCAATTCCATTTTACTAATTCTCTTATTCTAATCTTATTTATGTCATTATATCACTTAGGCATAACATATTCCAAATTCTTTAATTAATACATAATACCATATTAACCTCACTTATATTCAATTAAACTTTAAAAATTCTCAATAGATTAGTATACCCTCTATTTCACTTCTATATCCATTTTTAAGTCTTATAGCCCTTAAATTAGAGAAATACATATTAAAATTTTGTGTTAACGCATTCGGCCACAAAGTTAGCTTTACTCTCCAATTTATTTTTCCTTCATTTATTAATTATTCAACTAACTTACACATTAATTAATTATTTACAAGTTTAAATATAAATTACCATCAACATATTTTACTACAAATCCTAATTAATACCATTTTTTTCGTAATCAAAGTTTCTCAATCTAAATTTATTATTTTCATTTTAACCATTCAAACCTTCATTTTTAAATTCTAATAACATATTTATAAGATTAATTTTAATTATTAATGCATGATTTACACATAAACACAATGTAAATACACTTAATCACACACAAACTTAATGGAAAAGAAGGATATTGTATCCATATATCTTAAATCCTTGTTCTTCACACTTTGCTTCTTATTTTCTCCATCTTTTTCTTTGAAAACTCTTCTTAATTCCTCTTATGGTCAAATTTTTCAAGGCACAAATTCATCATTTTCTTGCTTCCTTAATTCAATAAAATCGCATAAACATAATCTACACATCCTAATTTACCTAATAAAACCTTTAAACTAAACTAAAAACTCCAAAATCATTTACTTTAATTTTGTAACTCCAATTTTAAATCTTGAATTCTACCACTTGTCTACTTTAATTGAAGGTTAAAAGCTACTACTAAAAAGAGAGGCTAGAATTTAATTATAGAGCTTTAATTTAGTAGGATTAATGAAGAAATTTTGAAAAATTTTAATGGAGGAAGAGAGAAGGTGGAGTTTTACCAGCACAAGGGAGAAAGAGGTAGAAATCTAGAGAATCTTCCACCATTCTCTGATTTTTCGGTCTTTTATAGGCCACTAGTTGGGTTTGGCTTGGTCCAACCAAGTTGATCCAACTTAAATTAAGCCTAATTCTCAATATTTAGTACATTAGTTAACCTTAAATTCTCTCTCCAACTTCTAAAGCTCAATTGCTAACAAAAATAGTTTCATCATTCTTATAATATTCAAATTAGCCTACATAAAAATTGTTGACTCAATCAAAATTCGTTTTTGGTCCGATTCATTCAAACCGGCCCGATTAGTAAACTTTTGGTGTTACCAAAAAATTAATTTTTCACTACCAAATAATTTTGAATCCTAATTAAAGCCTAACTGGAAATATTTATAATTTTTGAAGATCATTCACTATTTTTAAAGCCTAGATCAAATCTACGGTCAATCAATTACTATTTAAATCGAAATCATTAATTTTTTCTTACTTATTAAGTTAAAAACTACCCAAAAATATTTTCAAAATTCTCAAAATTTGTTCATTAAACTTCATGAATATTTTAAGGTAAATCAGGGAATATTTTTTTATCTAATCCACTTTTACCAGTCCGGTAGTTTGATTTTTTTGTATCACTGAAAAATTAATTTTTCTTTACCATATGATTTTACATCTTATTTAATGTAGATTTGAAAATTATGGTAATTATTAGAGGTCATTTGTTATTTTTAAGGTTTCGATCAAACCTTAATCAACTCGGGCACCATTTGAACTGAAACTGTGATTTTTTTCTTATTTTTGACTTGTGATGATCCATTTGATCTCATTTTTAGTCCAAATTACATTTTAGACTCCTAATAAACTCCTCTTTTCAATGATCTAATAAAATATTTTTCAACTTCGGGAGGTATTATTCACCCAGTATCACTATTCACTATCAAAAAATACTATTTTCGATTAATCTGATATTTAGGCCATTACAGTATACATGTATATGATTAAGAGTTACTAATGCAAAATTGATGTATATCAATATATGAATACATAAAATAATATTGGGAATGCATATGACATGAGAAAGAATGAGAAATCGTATAGTTTGTTTAAGTTCATGATGAATTCGAATGATGTACATAAGGAAGATGGCATGTTTTCATCATGTTTGAATGGTATTCATCATGTTAGTGATGAATCCCTATATGATAACGTTGAATGGATGAGAATTGAGAATGCATGGCATGTGACATAATTGAAATAACGTGAAGAATTATGTGAAAATATGACATAAAGTGGAGTATACATTTGCCCTTAGTGTACAGTGGGTAATCCAGGATCATAGGATATAATGGCTAGCCATAGAGACATATATACCATGGCACCACCATGAGATTTGATTTATTGCACACCATAAGGAATAGCCAGCATATAACACATTGTGGAGTAGTTAGATCTCATTAAGTGGTCCCTTCATCCATACTAGAACAACAGTACCACGTTAAGCATGTAATCCCTCCAGTCTATTAGCATCATTGGACTCCTCATCCTGCATATCTAGTTTGAGAATTTTCACTTGGCACTACTAGAGGTAAAATTATAATTATATGAAAAATTAAAGACTGTATAGTAAATTATACATGAAAGATGTTAATTATGTGATAAAATAATGAAAAAGGGAATAAATGAAGTTAAACATGTTAAAAGGGTAAAAATATAATTACTCGAGAAATCAAGGATTAAATGAAAAATTATATGCCAAAGATATTATTTAAGTGGTAAAATAATGAAAAAATGAATAATGAGATCGATTGATTTAAAAAGGGGTAAAAATATAATTACACAAGAGAATAGGGGTAAAATTGAAAATTGACATTAGAAATATGGTTAAAAGTGTTAATATGGTCAAATAGGCAAAAAGGGCAAAAATTATAACTAAGGAAAATTGAGGGACCAAACTATAAGTTTCCATCTTATGAGTAAATATGAGGACTAAAATGTAATTTTTACAATTAAGATAAAACAAAAGTCAAAGGAAGCAAAAAGGGTCAAAATTGAGATTAAGTAAAGTCAAACATGATGAAAAGAAAGTTTAGGAACCTAATGGTAATTTTTCTCCGTAGTAAGAATTATGTGAGAATAATGAGAAAAACACATACAAGGACTAAATTGTAATATGTCGCGGTGTAGTGACTAAATTGTATTTTTTATCCTAGAAGAAGGAATAAAGGAGAAAAGGACGTAAACATGTGAAAATAAGGATTAAATGATGATTAGAGAAGTAAAGAAGAAATTGTAAGACAAAATATGGTATTAAATGTAAAAGAAAGGAATTTAAGAAAATAATATTAATAGGGACCAAAAAGTAAATCACTCCACACCACCCTCTCTCCCCCACCCACATAAAAGAGTTATTAAAGATTAAGACATACAAAGGATCCAATTTGATATTAGGATAAAGAATTTTATAATGAAAAACGGTTAAGGATTTAATATGTAATAGTTATTTAAAGGTAGCAATTGTAATGAAAGAATCAAAGGGTAATTAGAGAATCAAGAATATGATTAAAATTACTAAGAAGGGAAAGCATGCAAGAATAGAATAATAAAGTTTAAAATATAGTTGCATTTTTTAAATTACGACTATTGTTATTATTATTATTATTATTATTATTAAATAGTATATAAATTCAAAAGAAATTTTACAAGTGACTAACAGAATTAGGAATCAAGGTTTATCATTTGGAAAAAATAGTGTGAGGCCTAATTTAATTGAAAAAGAAATGTAAATATATTTAAGAACAAATATGTAAGTAAAATCATATGAATTGGGAAATGATTATTAAGATAAAGCCTTAGGATAAAAATTTAATGTTATAAGCACATTATATACAAACATTAAATCCGACCATGAGATTTGAAATCTATATCATAATTGAGCATAACTAATGAATCAAGCAAGGAGAAACAGTAAAGTAATAGTAAAGCATCAAGTAAGAAGCAAATAGTTGATTAAGAATCTAATCAAGGATCCAGATATATATGCAGGGATGATAAAGAAAACATTTTGTGACATAAGGATTGAAGTGAATCTTAAATTACAAACTAAAAATAAGATGGTAATATCAGTGAAATCAAGTACAAGATGTTGAATGATATGGATGACCACTGAATTAAAAATGTAGAAACCAACCCATATGAGAAGGATAAAAAATAAGGACGAGGAAACAAAATCATATAAAGGGATCTAGACAAAATGATAACGATGTACAAAAGTCCAACAAGATTGACAAAAAAATATAGAATGATGTTATGAACAATATTTTAGAGAAAAATGCTAGAGTTATAAAACATGCAATTAGCCATAGAGTAAACGAAAAAAGAACAGCAAGTTGTACACTGGGTAATAAAAACAAGTAGTGAAATGAAAATTGAAGTATGAGAAATAACATAAGCTTAATTATAGATCAAATATAAACCATACAACTAAGTGACTAAAAATGTAGTAAATATTGAAACAGTTGGAAAAGAATAAAAAGAAAATTTCAAAAAAAACACATATGTGTAAAAACAAATGGATGATTTATGGCATAAAATATAAAGGAGAAGGATAGAACAAAAGTAAAAGAAAGATAAGAACAAAAAGTAAAAGAAACCAACTTAAGTAAATTAGGATATTTAAAGGATAGAAATAAAGAAAAAAAATTTTACACTTGTATATCTGTATCATGGAATTTATTAGTTAGGTATCCACCACTGAGCATTACGTGCTTGGCATATAGGTTGTTGATGCGTGCAAGTTTTAAAGAATTTTAGGATGGTAGTTAAAGGGACAGGTGCTAGATACAGATAGACACCAAAAGAGATTAATTCTAATGATTGTATGTGACATATCAGAGTATGATCGAGTTTTGTACATAAAATTTTGTTGAATTTACATTTATATTAAGTTATGACATTTACGGTACATAGATGTTACATTTAGTGGTATCAGAGCTCAATTTAGAAGGTTCTAAGATTGGAGTAGATCAAATAATTAAGCATACAATATACATGCCATAAGGACATTAGTAGTTGAGATGGATAACAAGTAAAGCGAATTGTCCCTTCTGATGTGAGTAGAGGAAATAAGTAGAAATCATGGTAAAATGAGAAGTATAACAAAACATTAGTGTTTTCAGTTATAAATTGCGAATAAATTTTGATGACGAAATTTTTATTAGTGGGGGAGAAATGTAACGCCCTAAAATTTTCATCTAGCACATATGGTACATTCTATAGCATGAATAGTAACCCTAGGATAGTTTTCAAAGAAATTATAGTTGAATAGTACAGAAAAATTTTAAAGTGTATAAGTATTAAACTTGCTTAGGCCATGGAAATCCAAAGATGGGTGACTTAGTGGGAGGTTGCACTTAACCCCTAAATGAAAAAATAGGTACAAATCAAGTTTAATGGTACAATTTGAGGTGAAATTGAGATTGGATAGGCCCTCAAACTTGACAATGAAAAATTTAGTTGGACTGAAAAGGGTTGACCAAAACTTTGACCGATCAGAAAATATTTTATAGACCTTCAAAAATGATTCAATTTTCCTAGATCTACTATAAATAATTCTGATTAATAGTTGAAAGTGAATAATAATTTTTTTATTACTTTGAATTTTTGGACTTCGGATCGGTTGATTTTGCATTCGGAGCAAAAAGAATACCAAAACAAACTATAATTGACCTAAAATTTTAAAAAATCCTCAATAAGTATTTTTTTTCATGCGTTGGTCAATTTCTGGGTGAATTAGACGAAGCAAGCATTAAAATCCAAAAAATGACGAAAACGAAGGTTATTTGATTATTTAGGGTAAATGGCACCGACACACACCCATGACTCGTTAGTGACTCATGAGAGTGACTTAAGGGAGTGACTCATCACTCACTCTTAGAGGGCGTGACTCAAAATAAGTAGTAATTAAGGAGAGGATGACAAATGGCATAATATGGACATTTGGATTAAATAGTGATCAATCAATCCTAGCCATCCATATGGGCATATAAATAGCCTAAAAATCAGAAATTATCTAGAGCATTCACTCACCTTGTTCCCTTCCATTACCATCCCTCACATAACCACCATTTTCTCATATTTCTTCCATTTTCTTTAACTTATCCCATAAAATTCAACCAAATTTCATTTCCTAAATAATTCTAAGGCTCTAAATTCATCTATAGCCATCTCAAGAATCAATTTTAATTGAGAAAAAAAGGAGGAAATGGTGAAAAGAAAGTTTGGGCTAAGAATTCAAATAAGTTAATTTAGTAATATTTTGATGAATTTAATGAATTCTAGGTAGATTTTGATGTAGAGATTTATATTTTGAGTATATTTTAAATTATAGATGAAGAAAAATTTGAAAATAATTCAAGGAGAATTTGGCCAAGGTGGATTTTCAAAGGAAATCAAATAGAACCAAAGGAAAAAGAAGGAAAAGATGGAAAAGGAAGAGAAATCATGGAGAGAGCTTGAAAAATAGGTATGTTGATGCCCAAACTAATTTATTTCATGTGTTTAAGATCGTGTAAGTTAGGAATTTTGCAATGAGTTGAATAAAAATTTTATTGATGGTACATAAATGAAATTATACGTGAATTAATGAGATTAGTATGAGAAATCTCATGAAATAATGATTAAAGGTGAGAAATTGGTGTTGGGAAGCATTATGTCACTTTTAAAAAAAAATTGCATAATGTGAGTATAAAATTAAACAAATGGTAAATTAATGAAATTAAATGATTGTTAATAGAATATTTGATGTTGAATACATGAAAACATAATTAGGGGTCACATATTAATTGTACAACCAAATATGTCCTTCAAGGATAAATTAAGTAAATATTAGTCTAAATTCAAAGTAACGATAGATTAATGTAATTGAAGGAGAAATTACAAGATATATGATGTTAAAGGTATGAGAATATGATTACAAAGGATAAATTAGTCATGGAACCCATTATGTAAGAAAATGAAATTAAAGTTTAATAAAGAACTAAATTAAATCAAGGTTAGATTTATGTTTAATATGCATTGAAAACATGTTGAGAATGTGTTAGATGAAATAAATAATTTTATACATACATGTTTAAATAGTGATTGAATGGTAATTTATGATGTGCCATATGATTATTAGAGGATTATTGATATATTAAACATGAAATGCATAATATAATGATGAGTAAATAGAATTTGATTGATTATAACTAAAAATAACATGTGGATATAATGTTGTGCAAGTAAACATAATGGTATACATGTATATGATTAAGAGTTACTAATGCAAAATGGATGTATATCAACATATGAATACATAAAATTATCTTGGGAATATATATGACATGAGAAAAATGATAAATCATATAGTATGTTTGAGTTCATGATGAAGCTAAATGATGTACATAAGGAAGATGGCATGTTTTCATCATATTTGAATGATATTCATCATGTTAGCTATGAATCGCCATATGATAACATTGAATAGATGAGAATTGAGAAAACATGATATGTGACATAATGGAAAAAACATGAAGAATTATGTGAAAATATAACATAAAGTGGAGTATACAATTGCCCTTAGTGTACAATAAGTAATCCAGGATCATAGGATATAATGGCTAGCCATAGAGATACTTATACTACGATACCACCATGAGATCACCATGAGATTTGATTTATTATACACCATGAGGAATAGTCGGCACATAACACATTATAGAGTAGCCGGATCGCATTAATTGGTCCCTCCACCTATATTAGATCAGTAATATCACGTTAAGCATGCGGTTCCTTCAGTCTATTATCATAATTGGAGTCCTTTTTCCACATATCCAGTTTGAAAATTTTCACTAGGCACTACTAGGGGTAAAATTATAATTATATAAAAATATCAAGATTAAATAGTAAATTTTGCATAGAAGATGTTAATTGTGTGATAAAATAATGAAAAAGGGAAAAAATGAAGTTAAACGAGTTAAAAAGGCCAAAAATATAAATAAGCAAGAAATCTATTATTAGATGACAAATTATGTGCCAAAGATATTATTTATGTGGTAAAATAATGAAAAAATCAATAATGAGATAAATTGGTTTAAAAAGGGATAAAAATATAATTATGTAAAAGAATAGGGGTAAAATTGTAAATTGACATTAGAAATATGGTTAAAAGTGTTAATATGGTCAAATAGGCAAAAAGGGGCAAAAATTGTAACTAAAGAACAATTGAGGGACCAAAACATAACTTTCCACCTTATGAGTAAATATGAGGAATAAAATGTAATTTTTATAATTAAGATGAAACAAAAGTCAAAGGAAGCAAAAACGGTGAAAATTGAGATTAAGTAAAGTCAAACATGATGAAAAGAAAGTTTAAAAACCTAATGGTAATTTTTCACCTAAGTAGGAATTATGTGAGAATAATGAAAACAATACATACATGAAGGACTAAATTGTAATATGTCACCATGTAGGGACTAAATTTTAATTTTTACCCTAGAAGAAGAAATAAAGGAGAAAAGGCCATAAACATGTGAAAAATAAGGATTAGATGATGATTAGAGAAGTAAAGAAGAAATTGTAGGACAAAGTATAGTATTAAGTATAAAAGAAAGGAATATAAGAAAATAATATTAATAGGGACTAAAAAGTAAATCACCCTCCCATATAAAAGAGTCATTAAAGATTAAGACATACAAAGGATCCAATTTGATATTAGGATAAAGAATTTTATAATGGAAAAAACAGTTAATGATTTAATATGCAATAGTTATTTAAAGGTAACTATAGTAATGAAAGAATAAAAAGGCAGTTAAAGAATCAATAATACGATTAAAATTGCTAAGGAAAAGAATGCAATAATAGAAATAATAAAGTTTAAAATATAGTTGCATTGATGAAATTATGATCATCATCATTATTATTATTATTATAAAGAAATAGTATATAAATTCATAAGAAATTTTACAAGTGACTAAAAGAATTAGGAATCAAGGTTATCATTTGGGAAAACCAGGGTGTGGCCTAATTTAATTGAAAAAGAAACGTAAATATATTTAAGAACAAATATGTAAGCAAAATCATATTTATTGGGAAATAATTATTAAGATAAAGCCTCAGGAAGAAAATTAAATGTTATAAGCACATTATGTACAAACATTAAATTCGACCATGAGATTTGAAATCTGTATTATAATTGAGCATAACTAATGAATTAAGAAAGGACAAATAGTAAAGCATCAGGCAAGAAGCAAATAGCTGATTGAAAATATAATCAGGAATCCAAATATATATGTAGGTACGATAAAGAAAACATTTTGTGACATAAGGATTGAGGTGAATCTTAAAATATAAACTAGAAATAAGATGGAAATATTAGTGAAATCAAGTACAAGATGTTGAACGATATGGATGACCATTGAATTAAAAATGTAGAAACCAACCCACATGAGAAGGATCAAAAATAAGGACGAGGAAAAAAATCATATAAAGGGATCTAGACAAAATGATAACGATGCACATAAGTCCAACAAGATTAAAAAATATATATAATGATGTTATGAACAGTATTTTAGAGATAAATGCCAGAGTTGTAGAACATGCAATTAGTCATAGACAATAGTAAAATAGAAAAAGAACACCAAGTTGTACACTGTATAAGAAAAACAAGTTGTGAAATTAAAACTGAAGTATAAGAAAAGACAAGCTTAATTGTGGATTAAATATAAACCATAAAGCTAAGTGACAAAAAATGTAGTAAATATTGAAATAGTTGGGAAAAAAACAAAAAGGATTTTTCAAAAAGAGCATATATGTGTAAAAAGAAATGGATGATTTATTACAGAAAATAGAAAGGAGAAGGATAGAACAAAAGAAAAAGAAAGATAAGAACAAGAAATAAAAGAAACCAACTCAAGTAAATTAGGATATTTGAAGATATTTAAACGATAGAAATAAAGAAATATTTTTGTTTGTACAAGTGTGTGTGTGTGTGTGCGTGTGGAATTTATTAGATGGGTATCCACCACTGAGCATTACATGTTCGGCGTGTAGCTTGTTTATATGTGCGTGTTTTAAAAAGTTTTAGGACAGTACTTGAAAGGACAGGTGTTGGATATGGATAGAGTTACACATAAAAAGTGATTAATTCTAGTGGTTGTATATGACATGTCAGAGTATGACTAAGCTTTGTATATAAAACTTTTTTGAATTTACAGTTATGTTGAGTTGTGACATTTACGATATGTGGATGTTACACTCCCTTTCCTGTTTGGCAAAAACTATCCTCAATTTATATAATGTATGTATTGATTCTATTACAGCTTTCTCTAGGAGCCCCTTATTACTTTAGGTACGGTCATTGTTTTAAATGGTAGTGAGCCCTTTGGAGGTTTTCACACTAGCTTTTCTTAGTAGAAAATGTGTCCTTTTAGATTTTCATGTAACTCGATGCATTATTTTTTCTTAGGATGAGACCAATTCAATCCCTGCGACTTTTTTCTATTTTTTTTTTCATTTTTCATCATTATTTATTTATTTTATTTCATTCATTTTCATTTTTTTTTCTTTTTCATCATTTTTATTTTCATTTTCATTTTTTCCAAATGTGGCTATAAGGAAAATTAAGGCTGCTCGAAGAACCTCATCCTAGCGTAATTGGCATGTATTCCCTGAGATATTACCTTCCCAAAAGAGGAATCTACAACTTTGACTCATCACAGGTAAGCTTTATATAGCTGGTGATAGTAGGCAACAGTGACATCAACTTTATGTGCACATAGCTGGTACCTGATTATATAACTCAAGATGGTCATTCTGGATATGTTCCACTAAACAGCCTATATAGAGCCACTTTCTACATAGTTTCTCATTGTGCTCGCCAATTTGAGGAGCGATAAGACATCATAAAGCACGCATTGTCATTTTAAAGAGGTACTTTATTTGTCTTTTTTATTTCTAGTTACCATTACCTTTGGACTCAGCTGTATGCCAAGGCAGATATTTGAAACCCTACTAACTGTGACTTTACTACTTTTGATGCATATAAAAGATGGGAATCTAGCCCCGCAATTGACAATAGAGCACACTGGCTAAGATAAAACTTAAATGGTAGTAGTAGAGGGTAATTTCTAGATTTAAAAACATGTAATGTACAAAAACCATATAACATTTTCACATCAAACAAGACAACTCAGAGTATGTCTAATAAACTACTCTTATTTATACTAATGTATGAGTTGCCTTACATGATAATATTTCCAGATATCTTCACTATTCATGATCACTACTCTAACATTAGGTTCAAAAGTACAAGGCTTTACTCATTCATAAATAGGATTAAAACTGGAAAGTATCTTTCCCCTATTATCAATCAGTCCTCTCAGGTTTTCTTGATTAAACATTTTCACTATGCCTCTAATTTTTTTCCAAGATGCCTTTTTTAGATTTTCACCTTAGCGAGGTGTCCAATTTTAGCAAGATCATCATTTACCGATTTTCGACCCGTAGGGCTATATTCTCTTCTTTCTCTCTTTTATTATTATTATTATTATTATTATTATTATTATTATTATTATTGAGTCTAGCCATGAAACCTCTTTAACCTATCGATGTTGACTAGCTCTTTGAACTCATTTTCATCACTGTCACTTAGTATTGCAACTCCTTTGGATAATAACTTCTTAATACAAATGGGCCCTCCCATGTTAGTCTAAATTTTCCTCTGATGTCAAGTAGGCCTAGCCTTATCTGCTTGAAAACCATATCTCCCTCCTTCAAGGGAAACTTTCTGATCTTCTTACCAAAAGATCTTGCCAGTCTTTTCTGATAAATCTGGTTATGATAATAGGCTTACATCCTATCTCCATTTAGTAGGTTAAGTTGAAACAACCTTTGCCTAGCCCATTCCATTTCTGATAACTCAACTTCTAAAACCACTCGCAATGATTGATGCTCAATCTCTACTGGTAACACAACTTCTATCCCATAAATAAGGGAAAAAGAAGTGGCTCCAGTTGAAGTCCTAGCTGTAGTTCTATATCCCTGTAATGTGAAATGTAACTTCTTAGCCCAATCCTTATAGGTTCTAACCATATTGGCTAAAATCCCTTTAATGTTTTTATTAGCTGCCTTAATGCTCTATTTGCGTTAGGACAATATGGCGAAGACTTATGATGCTGAACTCCATATCTTTTGAGCATTCATTTAGCTTTTCCTAAGAAAATAGGTTCCATTGTCAGGCATGATGTGATGTGAAAGCCCATATTTGCATATCAAATTCTTTTCAATAAACCTTGCCATTTCTCTCACACCTAATTGCTTAAATAATTTCGCCTCAATCCAATTTAAGAACTAATCAACAACCACTACAATGAACCTATATCCATTTAATGCTAGTGGGTAGATCATCCCCATAATGTCAATACCCCAAGAAGCAAAGGGCTGGAGTGAGGTAAGATTACTCAATTTTGACATCAACACATGTCTCAGATTAGCATATTATTGGCATAGCTGACACTCCTTTATGTATTTAGAATAGTCTGTATCCATAGTAAGCCAAAAAAATCCCTGGCACATTATCTTTTTGGCTAGGGCTACCCCATTCATATAAGTGCCAAAAAATCTAGTATGGAATTCTTTTATAACTTTCTTGGCTTCTCTCTCATCTACACATCTTAATTGTAGGCCATCTACCTACCTTTTATAAAACACCCCACTTATAGTGATGAACTGAGTAGATAACTTACATAATATTCTTTGATTATATTTCATAACCTCTTTTGAGAACACAGATTTCTGAAGGTAATTCTAAATATGAAAATACCAAGGATTCCTAACACCCACCTTGGTAGCCATCATCTATTCGGCCTCGAAACATGGCTTATCAGAGTTGAAAATGAGTATAGGCTTTATACTTACCCCTTTTGGGTTATCCCACATTGACACCAACATTGCTAAAGCATCAACTAATAGATTTTCATCTCGAGGAATATACTCAAAAGTATAAACCTCAAATTGCTCATTCAAAGCCTTCGAACATCTCACATACGGTACCAATTGCTTTTCTTTCACAACCCACTTACCTTTTGCTTGGTAAACTACCAAAGATGATCCACCATGAACCTCAGTGTTTCTTGCCTCCATGGCCAATAAAGCTTCCAGTTCGAAGATACATGCCTCATATTTAGCTTTGTAATTAGTGGCTTTATATCTGAGCTTCTTTTCTAAAGGTAGCTTTACTCCCGCAGAGGTTACCATAATTACTTCTATCCCTGTACCCTTATTATTCACAGCTCCATCAGTGAATATCTTCCAATCTTGAATTGCTATAGCTGCAATATTCTCATTAGGGAACTCATAAGATATTTCTTTCCCTTCTAACGATTGGTCTGCTAGAAATTTCGCCACAGCTCTTTCCTTGATGGTTTTTCAGGTGATGTATTCAATATCAAATTCTTGCAATAGAATCAACCATCTTCCTATTTTCCCAATAATTAGGGTGTTTTTTGCAATTATTTAAAAGGATTTTGCTTGCACTGTGTACGAATTAAAATAATGCCTTAGCTTTTTAGAAGCCCAAACGATCAACAAATAGATCTTTTTTACCTCCATATATTTAACTTCATACAGCAGAAACTTCTTACTGAGATAATATACAACATATTCAACCCCAAAAGCATCCTTTTGAGCCATCATGGCTCTTACTGAACTATCTTCTATAGCTAGATACAAAATCAAAGGCTTTATACCTTGGGACGGTTTCAGTATTGGTCGATGTAACATGTATTCTTTGATAGTGTCAAAAGCTACCTGACAATCTTCATTCCACGTCACCAGCTGATCTTTTTGAAGAAGCTTAAAAAGAGACTCATAGATGAAAGTAAGCTTGGTAATTAATCAATCGATGTATTGTAGTCTACCCAAAAATCCTACAACTTTTTTTTTCTTTCTATGGTATAGCCATTTCCTTGATGGCCTTCATTTATCATGATCTGCTTCTATCCCTTTTCTGACTCAAGACATATCCCGAGAGCTTTTATGAAGTTACTGTGAACACATATTTCTTCGGGTTTAAACAAGGGTTGTAGCTATCAATCATTTGGAAGAACTTTTCTAAAGCTTCAAAATGGCCTTTCTCGGGTTACTGATTTAATCATCATATCATCCACATACACTTCTATCTTTTTATGGATTAAATTGTCCAAAATTTTCATGGCCCTCCTTTGGTAAGTAGCCCCTACATTCTTTAAGTCAAATAGCAAAATCTGATAAGCATATATCCCCTACTCAGTAATGAATACCATCTTGATCTTATCTATAATTTTATTCAAAGTTTGATTGTATCTAGCATACCATCCATAAAAGCTATACATTGCACAAACAACTGCACTATCTACCAAAATGTCTATATGAGGAAGTGAAAAGTCATCCTTTGGACAAGCCTTATTTAGATCCTTGTAGTCCATGCAAACTCAAACCCTTCTATCTTTTTTAACCACTAGAACCACATTTGCCAACCATGTGGGATATTGGACTTCTACTAGAAACTTGGCCTCTATGTATTTTCTTACTTCTTTCTTGACCTTCTTTGCCCATTCTGGCTTAAGTCTCCTGTGCTTCTACTTAACAAGCCTATACCCAGGATAGGTAGGGATGGTATGCTTGACAACTACATAATCAATTACTAGCATGTCTTTATAGGTCCAGGTAAAGACTCTTTCATTTTTTTAATATTCTCTCAAATTATTTTGTAACATCAGATGCTATCAAGATTTCTCTTGGATTTTCAAGACTACCAAGATTGAATGAAGTAGTACTTATTGAATTAATGTCAAATATAAATTCTTTATGATCATGATCATGTGAAATGAAATTATGCGAAATATCACACAAGTAAGCAAAGTTATTCATATTATTAATATAAGAGGAGCCACATACACCATTGTCAAAAAAATTTAGGTATAAAAAGTGTATCTATAAAAGCTTCCTCATCTACATCCGATGAGTTTGACACCTTAAATGAGCTTTCTCTGCCTCCTGCATCCTGTAGGTTCTCCCAATCAACTTTTGTGATAGCTTTTTCAACATCTTCTTTTAACTCAGGCATAGGAACTTTGAATTTAACTTTTGCTTTGCCTTTGGCCCTGAATGCCAACAATTTTGGAGTTATGACCTTCTCAGGGACATCATCCCATTTAAATAACCTAATCATAATTTCTTCATCCCGGAATCCTTTGGCAGGCTTGATGATTCCATCAACCCAGTCAAAAACAACATTAAAGATTTCAAATCTAGGAATAACCTTCTTTCCAACAATCACAGGCTCGATCTCTCAATAGTACTAAGGCATAGCAGATGCTGACATAAAACTATTGAGAATACATCGTGCACCCTCTGGTTTCGATAGACTTTTCTTCTTAGCATCAAATCTTTTATAACCTAAACCCTTTCTACTGGTCTATCCTATTATAGTAATAGCTTTAGAAAGACCTTAAGAATCTTTACCCAATCTAGCTCTTGGCAGAAATTTCATTTTCTTTATCATGTTCACCACTTGCTCACTTCCATTATTGGCATTAACGGCAGCTACATAAAACCCATTTAATGGTTGATTTGCTATTCCTAACATAGAAACCTAGTTCTCTCTTGCAGCCTTTATAGTGACCATTTTACTTTCATGGGAAATTTTAATCATCTAATAAAGAGTAGATGGAACTCCTCCTAACTTGTGAAACTAGGGCCTCCCTAATAAAATAAAAAAAATTGGTAGGTATTGGCAACATTACAAATTTTATTTTTGTGCTGATTACTCTAGTCTTTACATCAGCCTTAAAAGTACCTACTGCTTACCTTCGGGAATTATCATAAGCTATGACCACCAGATCAGAATTACTCAATATAGACTCTTTCAATCCAAAAGCCGAAAGTGCCACCAATGGACACACATTAATAAAAGATTTGTCGTCCACCATTACACATGTCGTATGCTTCCTATTAACTTAGACCTTTATGTATAAAGGACGATTATGCTCCCAAACCTTAATAGGCATATCCCCATTGGTGTATATGATATTTTTCTCCGCACTTCCTCTAACCAAATCTAATATCTCTGAAGGAAAAATAGTCGTAGCCACACTGGACTCACATAAGGCCTCCACTACTTTTTACCTATGGAAGGGTGCTTGTTTAAGCAAATACCATATAGAAACCTAAGTGAGAGTTTTCTTTAGCTACTTGAGGATTTGATCCTTCTCCTACTCCTTTTCTATAGGCAATGGCTAAGAATCTAACTATCTTTCTACCTTTGGCACTACCCTGCCACTTTGAGTGATCAACTTCACTTTATAACCCTTTTCCTCATTCTCGAAATCCTACAAATCTAGAGGACCAACACAACCTTCATCTTCACTGGTGACTCCTAATAGTCAATCACATATATTTCCAGCTTATGCTCTTTTTTAGCAATTCAGGGTGAGCGCTGGCTAGGTACTCATTACCATATATGTCACATAACACATGTCATTCCAATAAACTTAAGCCAACCATTGATGCCGAAGGCAAAACTACATTATAACTCTACTTCTTCTTTTCCCTCTTTTCTGGATCAGTGATCTATTTGCTATCAATAATATCTTAGATCTTATTCCTTAAAGTTATGTAGTGATCCATAAGATGGCATATATGTTGATGACATGCACAGTATTAATCATTGCAATGACTAGGTTGGCCTTAACTTTCAGTAGGCTTAACTGGCAAAGGTTGCAATTTTCCCTCTCTCATCAATCGATCAAATAACCATGATAGAGATCTACCCTATTTCGAATAATACCTTTGAGTACTCTCAGTAGTAGACACCTCGACTATCTTCCTAGTAGCACTCGTGCCACTAGTCCTAACCGTCGTAGTTCCATACCCTTGACATCCAAGGATAAAACTAGCACTTCCAGCGTTACTTGCTTTCTTAGCCAAGTACTCACTCTCGGCTTCATTGGCAATATCCTTCAGGGATTCCCAATCTTTCAACTCATTCATCTTCAAGCCTTCCCTCAAGTAAAGGCTAGCAGTTCCAATGAAAAGCCTAATCTAATTGGTGGTGTTAGGCTTTTATTTCATCTCTATTACTCTATTTTCCCAATTTGTCAAGTACTAATGAAAAAACTCATCCTACTTTTGTTGTAGCAGCTAAAGATCTTTTAGAGTGACCTCTATCCATGTGCTATAATTGTATTGCCTTAGGAACTCTTCTATCAGCAATCCTAATTTTATTTAGTACATCTATCCAAGCTATAATACAAGTCAATGGCAGGGCTTATAAGGCTAAGGGTAAAATACTCAACCTTTTATCTCTTAGTAAGAGTGGTGCCTTTCATGACCATAGTACACTGCTTGATGTGAGTAGATGGATCAGAAGTGCCATCAAACTTAGGCAAAACAAGTATCTTGAACCATTGAGGGAGCACATCTTCACTATCCAAATCCATATCTTCTAAACTCAACCCTTTTCCTCCCAATAAGACCCAGGCCATTGCTTCTATATTTTCTTCCATTTTTAAGGATTGTATCCTTTATTTTAGGTAGTTTTGGGACTTATGTTATCGTCGGCTCTTCCTTCTTTTTAGGGATGAAATCTTCCTCATGAGTAACACCTATAGCTTTTTGTTGTTCAATAAGCAAAGCTCTCAATCCCATTCCTCTTGATTTAGCCATCAAATAAAGTCCTATAGGGGCAATAGTTGAAGTCCTCAAGCTATCATTGGTTCCCCATATGCAGCAGCAATCGCCAAAGTTTGGCCAACAGGCTGTGCTAAGGAGCTCATCATATCGGTCATCATAGACCTTATCCTTCTTTTAAACTTATCTAGTCTTCTTTCTAGTTCTTGGCTGTCAATAGCCTCAGTCTATATGGGATCCATAATGTCTATTCTCTAAGAAACTAGCTCGAAGATGTCAACCAAATGCAAATTAGTTTTTGATGTTGACTCAAACAATCTTGATAAAGATCTCCTAACCAGATGCTCATCTGGACTCCTGCACCACTCTGTTGATTCTATGGTTACTGCAGCTATCTCTAAACCTTGAGCAAGGCTATAATCCTCCAATGTAGCTTCTTAAGGTTTCGTCTGGCCTTTGTACTAGGTTACATAGATTATTAATAGATTTAGGAGTCCATATTTGTACAATTAACCTTTTGGTGAATAGATTGTAGAGTTACCTAAAGAGTTAATTGATTCTAGAAGGAGATCATTGAACCAATCTAAAGCATCACCTACTAATATTATAGGAAATACTCAACAAAAAATTTGATCATCAAAAGAATACATTTGTATTTGTGTTAGATATTTGAATATATGGCATTTAGGGTCAGATTTACTAGTGTACTTAGATCTTTTAATCTCCTTAAATTTGTTCAGAAGCTCAGCCTCTTGGATCTCCTAATTGAACTGCGAGACAATATTACCATCGAATATTGACTTCTTAGGATGCCCTAGGCCAAAGTTTTTTATTTACTATAGGACCAAGTTCTTGTTCTGGTTAGTTATGGGGTCATTGCCTTCCTCTTTGCTTTCTTGGTCATCCTTCTCTTAGGAGTGCACATGTATCCCAAATCATCTCTTAAGTTGGTGAAGGGTGATTGAGATTGTTTTAAGGTATAGGTTGGATCATTTCTAAAGGAATAGCTCCTTCTTATTGATGATACCTTCCCCTTTCTCATGTCTTTTTTTTCAACTTTCTACACCTCAAATTATATGCCAAACCTAAGGTCTTCATTGTGCTGCTAAATTCGCAACCTTGTGTTCCTGCATCTTCTTGCATCCCTGATTTCACTTTCACCTTCTGATTCTCTTATGGAGATTTCAGGTTGTTTGCCCTTTTGAACAGACCTTGTGATGCTTTTGTTGAAATCTCCAAGGATCATTTTCAAATCCTTCAAAGTAATAGGGGTAAAATGTAACACCCATATAGCATAAATGTTGTAATGAAATATTACAATAATTTTAGTATTATATACGTACAAGCATAGTCCTACTCATACTTGCCACATGCAAAATACATGAAAATTTATCTCCAGTGTGAGAAACTTTGTCGAAATCCAGCGCTTGCCCCTTCAAATATTGACCTATATCCTTAAGAACCTACACGTAAGAAACAACCACGTGCTAAGTATTTAATGCTTAGTGGAGGATATCCAACTAATAAATTTCACAGTGATTAGCATACATGCTTAAAAATTTTTTGTTTTTACTTAAATTACCATTAATATTCTAATTTGTTTGAATTGATTCACTTTATTTCTTATTCTTACATTTCTCTTTCATTTATTCCATTTATCAATTTTTAAATTGCATCGTTATTAGTTGTTATCCTCCTTTCAATTCCTTGTAGTGAGTTATCCACTTATTATGTACACTTATGTGACTTTATTTAATAATTCTTTTTAGTCTTTTGTAGCTATTTTAATATCTTATGCATTTTTTATCATTTGATTTCATAATCTACACTTAGTCTATAATCGACCTCATGTCTTTCCTTATATTTTAATTTTCAATTCATTGCTTTGCTTTTCTTATTCGTTATACCACTTGGTTCTTTTCTTATTTAGTTTCAATGTTGTCTATGTTGAATTGCATTTCTTATGAATCAAACACTTGTCTTTAAGGTACTTTTCATAACACACTTACTTTTTATCATTTTTGTTTGACTTACTATAATCCTTATTGTTTGTCCTAATTTCTTTACATTATTTCACCGTTAATTCTTACTTTTGATTTTTCTCATATTGGTTGCTCACTATATTTTTATTTGAAAGAACATTAATCTAATTCAACATCTTATACTTGTCCTCTACTGACATTTCCATTTGGACTAGTCAATATTTTAATATTCGCTTCAACTCTCTTTCGTATTGAATCTTTTGTTGTTATAATTATACAATTAGACTCCTAATTAGGTTTTTAACTTACTATTCATCTATCATTTGTTTTTATTTTCAAATTATTGTTCACTTTTCCTTGATTATTATTTATTCTCAATCATACATACATATTTTAAATCTTTAGCTCAGGGTTTGATGCTTATATATACATAGTGACCTATAACATTAAATTTTCATCTTAAATCTGAGCCTATACAATAATCTTTTCCCCGTCATCAATTCTCTTTCCTTTATCTATGTAAATTGCATAAACATCTGTAGTCCATCTCTTAATTATTGTTCACTATTTTTCTTAATTACCTTTCAACTCTTTGGTTATACCTTATTTACATTTCAATTACTCACCTTTATTTATTTATAATTTTGATTGTGATATATCATTAATTACATAATTACTTTTCTTCACCGTTTATTTTATCTTTTATTTCCAATGTGTATTTTAATTTTCCATAATGACTCACATGATGGCAAACTACTTTTAGTCTTCATTAATTCTATTCTTTGCACATTTCCTTCTTTAACAACTTAAATAACATTTTTGGTTTTCTAATTGCTTTTTGACTCTTTTATTACTATTTTTGTCTCTTATTTAATTACTTTCCACCTTTAATTAATAATTACATTTTAGTCCTTAAATTTTATTTCATCATATAATTCTCCAATTTTAATGTCAAATTTAACCTTTTTTATTTTATTCATATCTTTTATTTCTTTAAAACTCATCAAATTAAGTTTTAATCTTTGACAACTCTCTTATGTACTGGTAAATTACCATTTAGTCTCTACTAATTTTATTTTCTTACATTTCCATTCGTTTGTCTCTGATTACTTAATATTATATTTTATTTTGAAATTTCTCCTTTAATTCTTCAAGTTACTATTTAGTTCTTATTATTGTTTATTTATGTATTTTCCTCACTTACTTTCCAATTAGGGTGAAAATTATAATTTGGTCCCCAAATTTCCTTTTTGACACATAACCGGTTATTCCTTACTAATTGTACCCTCTTTGACTTTCTTTTGGTCTTTATTCGATTTTAGTCCCAATTTTACAGTCCTTATATTTTTTCTATGTGGTGGCAACTTATAGTTTAGTCCCTAAAACTTTTCTCAATTACATTTTTATTGTTTTGACTATTTTAACTTTTTTAACCACCTTTCTAATGAAATTTACGATTTTACCCTCAATTTCTCGTGTGATTACATTTTTTCCCCTTTTTAATCACTTAATTACATTTTTCATTTTATTCATCATTTTATCACATATTTGATATCTTTTTATGCTTAATTTATTGTTTAGTCCTTATTTTTTTCTTTAATTACATTTTTTTCCTAGTGGTGCCCAATGAAAATCCTTGAATCGGATATGTAAGATGAGAACTCTAATGAATGTGAAATGGGCTAGAGTGACCACTTGGCATGATCATACTGCTTTAGGATGTGTAGAGGTGACCACTTGGCGTGATGAAATGCCTCCAAATGTGTCGAGGTGACCACTTGGAATGGCCAAACGCCTCAGTTGTTAATCTAATACATATCAAAATCTCATATTTTTTCAACGGTATGTGTCCTTATGGCTAGCCATTATATCTTAGAATCCTTGATTAATCACTATACACTAAGGGCAAATGCTTATTTTCATTTTATGTCATATTATTACATAACTTTTCATACCATTCACATTATGCCCCAATTCTCATTTGCTTATTTCTTATTCATTCATACTTAATAGGCATATATTCGTAAATAACATGTGTAATATCATCCAAATGTTGTGGGAACATGCCATTTTCACATTTTGTATCATTCAACCATGCTATGTTTGTATGCATATATTATGATTTTTCACACAATATCATGTCCCATATGTTTTTACAAACATTTCAAGCTTTCATATAATGATACATAATTAGTTTACATGATTGTCCATTAAACACATATATGAATACCATTATGTCCACTTAGTCCATGTTATGTCCATTTGTATTTTTTTAAGTTCAATCCACTTATACTAGGTTTATCCATCATCATAGTACTCATTTCATGTTAAATATTAAATTAATCATCAAATTATCACTTGATATGCTTTAGGTCACTATTTGGCCTCATAATGTTTTACTTCTTTTTAATTGTTTTCTTCACTAATTATTATTCATTTCATAGTAACTCACTAATTTACTAATTCATCTTGATTTATTTCATCATTCTTGTTACTTATTATTTACATTCTCATCCTTTACTATTTGATTATCATTAGTTCAAATGCACATAAGTTTGCTTAATTCATCAATACATTTCTACCATATTTTACCTTCCATATTGAACATAATTTTAACCTTAAATTTATTTAATTATTTTTCTAACCTTAATTTAACTTACTTACATAATAGATTCCATAACTAATGTGTCTTTTCTAGTCACATTTTCATACATTTATCATCATATATCTTATAATTGTTTTCTCAATTACATTAATTTAAATTTAAATTAACATTACTCAATTTATTCTTAAAGGACATAATGGGTTGCATAACTAACATGTTATCTCCAATTATATTTCCATACAATTGCATCAAATATTCTATTTGCTATCTTCTAATTTCACTAATTTACCATTCATTTGAATTAGAATCCACATTTAGCAATTTCTCTTTAATTGACATAACTATGGTTTAAACTAATTTATAATGTTTAATCATTCTTTTATACGATTTCTCATGCTAAAGAAATTCTTTGACAATTAATTTCATTTATTCTATCTGTAATTTAAAATTTATACATCAACTACATCAAAAACCCTAAAACACATAATGAAGGCTTACATGAAATTAATTAGTTTAAGTATCCACTTACCTATTCTCCAAGCTCTATCTATGATTTTGTTTCCTTTTCTATATTTTCCTTCCTTTTCTTTTTGGTTCTACTTGATTTTTCTTGAAAATCCACCTTGGTCGAATTCTTCATGGAATCTTCCTTTATTTTTATTCACCTATAATTCAAAATATACTGAAAATATAAATCTCTATATCAAAATCTACCTAAAAATCAATTTAATTCATCAAATTTTCATTAAATTAACTTACTTGAATTTTAATCCAACATTTTCCTTCACCATTCCATCCACTTTCCTCATTTAAAATTGATCCTTAAGATGACCATAGATAAATTTAGGGC